>OX419589.1:2413472-3013472 GCA_948473455.1 Teleiodes luculella | reverse complement strand
CCGTGTGTGAGATGTCCCCACATATTATTATTATTATTACTTAATAAATTATATACAGGTTTTAATAAAGAAAGTGATGGAAACCCAAGACGATAGCTACGACCGACACTTCTTAGACGTGTACGTGAAGAAGATGAAGGAGGAACAGAGCACTAAAGAGAAGACCACTTATTCAGGTAATAAATCAATAAACAACACAATTTTTCACCATAATTCTATACTAATTGGGTACTTGTATTCAAATTACAATACTTTATACTATGTAGGACATAAACCATTTAAAATCCCTCGATTAATAAAGCAAATCTAAGTAAAAATTGTACAGTAACGGTCAATGTAAAGTGATGCCGCGTATTTCCTTTTATTGATTAAATAAATAATTATAGAATAAAGTGATAAAAATAAATAAATTAATTAATTAAATTCCATAATTTTCATTGATTTATTTATTAAGGAAAATAAACAGCTTTTACATAGTACATACCTAATTACCAACAGTAAAATAGGTAGTGCATGAGCCAGTAAAGTTTCTACTGTGTTAGTTGAAGATGTTTTTCATATCCAAGGATCCCTAGAAGAAATTGCGGCGTAGCAATAACGCATACCGCCGGCTTTATTTTACTAAATATTATAAAGAGGAAAGATTTGTATTTTTGTGTGTATGATTGTAACGAATAAACTCAAAAACCAATGAACCGATTTCGAAATTTTTTAGAAAAATGCCTCATTCCCAGTTTATTTATATTCTGCATTTTTCACAGTGTGCAATAAAGTATGTTTCAAATTATTATTTTATGAATGTTGGTAGTACTGGTTATTTCGATGTCTGTTCTGTACTAGACCTCGAAGCGCGATTTTCCTTTCTATAAGGTACAAACCGAGTGGCCTTTGTTGTTTAAAAGTTACGCTTTCTTGACACATCGACTTCGCAAGTTTGCAACACAAAGATTAGGTCAGATAATAAAGAAAACATCTTACAGAGCCAATTACAATATTTGTAATGTTATATCATGCTCGATGGAACATACTCGTAAAATACGCCATCTGGAAATTCTTGATTGATGTATATAGTTATTTAATTATTGTTTTAATAGGTGAGATGCTGCAACTATTTATCAACCTATGTAGTTTAAAAAACTTTTAAAAGCAATATACAACTTAATTGTAGCATTAAAGTAGCGCGTTTTCAAAACAAATTTTTAGCTTCTTGTTATGATTTATCCATGTTCAGTTACCATAACAGTTATATTTTGAGTTGCCTTTGATGTCATAGAAAAATATAATTAGGTATTCCGCGATCCACTTACAACACCTCCCGTTAGAAATTTTGACCGCTCGTTTTAATGACCAGATGTTTTTAATTGTTAGTGCGTGTAGAAAAAAGGTTGGCTACTCCGAAGTATTATTTTTATAGATGCGGCCGTATTAAATTAACCTCCATGGTCGAAGTGGTCAAAACCTCGCCTGACGTTACGAAGGTTCCGGGTTCGAATCCCGGTGGGGACTCGTCGAACATATTATATCACTTTGTGAGACTTTTCTCAGTTTGGTTAGGACATCGCAGGCTGAATCACCTGATTGTCCGAAAAGAAAGATGATTCCGTGCTTGGGAAGGCACGTAAAGCCGTTGGTCCCGGCTACTATCTACGGATGTAGTCGTTATAGGAGTCATGTCGGAAGCCTAAGGCGGTTCTATAATTCCAACACCAGGGTTTGTGAGGTAGGTTAACGTCAAAACCCACACGGTAAGCAAGCATGGGCGCAGCCGTGTTAATTTCAGGATTAATGCCCAGAGAAGTTTTAGAATATTATTGTTATTTTATAAAATTACTGTTTTATTTTATGTCTGTAACTTGTTTATCAATGTATTCTTTTTTTTCTGTTTTATGTATTATAAACTTTTTATTTATTTATCTATCTATTTATCTACCTACATAAATGTGGCATGCGATAGTTTTGCATGTTGTTATGTTACCCTGGTGTAAATGAGGCTTTATATAACCCTTCTATCCTGCGGTTTCACCTGTACCCGTAATTTAACATTTTCTTGAAATGTTTATCGTAATTCGTATATCTGTTCAGGACAGACACCTCGGTTTGTGGTTTCGATTTTACATCGAATCATGGATTACAAACTTTTATAGATGTACAGTCTCCTGCAAAGAAAACAAACCCCCTGTCACAAGCGGTGACTACCCGACACTTAAGATAGGGGGGTTAGGTTATTAGGGGGGTCCGTTTTCTATGCACGAGACCGAACTAGCTTTCCGCCCCGTGGCTCCGCTCGCATTAACAGGTTTTCCCGTGGGAATGAGGCCTTTTCCCGCAGTAAAAAGTGGCCTATGTTATTAACTTAATTAAATTAAATTAGTTAAATTAATCCAGGGTGTCAGCTAACTCCATACCAAATATTAAAATCGCTCCAGCCGTGAAGAAGTAGCAAACATACACACTTATAAACTTTCGCCTTTATAATATTTAGTGTGGTAGATAGGTATTGGATCGCATAGGACTAGTATTATATTATCTGTGCCCACAATAACCATTTTCCCATGCGGAGTCGGGGCGGGTCGCTAGTACAAAATAAAACAATGAAATATTTATCATATCTATTTTTAGTGAGGTACATGTCACACGACTCAAATGATCTCTGTGAATTTCCATCATTAAGCTAATATTGCAAGCACTCGCTAAAATTCGCTGCAATAATGTGCAAACAAACAAACACACCAGCAGCGGCGGTTCGTGCAGTGTTTACTGTTGCTAAAAATAGACATAAGGTTTTGTAAACCTTTGTTTTGTTAATTCAATATTTTTTTTTTATTACAAACTAGTTGTCCGCCCACGGCTACACCGGCGTTGTATTTTAACTTTTTCTTGCAGTTTCCCGTAGGAATGAGATATTTTCTCGCGGTAAAAACTATGTAAGAAATTGAGCGGGGATATAAGGTACTATGATGCAAAATTTCATTTGGATCGGTCCAATAGTTTCGGAGATTAGCCCGTACAAACAGACAAACAGAAAAATAAAAAATAAAAAATACCTGCATGTTTTTTTTCTATGTAGATCGACCTTTACAGTTTTATCATATAGATATAGTTTTTTAAAATATTCTACCTATAATTATTTATTTCACAATAAATCACATAAAGATTAATGTTCCTCTTCTAGTCGAATAATTGCGCTTAGTCTCTACTTCTAAATCTCAAATCCTAATAATATAAGAACAAACTAATAAATATAAATAAGTAGGTTAAGTCCAAATTCGCAAGTTTATGGGATTCGATACTATACGATAAATCTCACGTTATGTTGCTTCTGTGCTAAGAGTTAAAACGTCATTTACCTAAATAACTTTGATTGCTTTGGTAGACTGTTCGCTTGGCTTTCTATGTCAGTAGTCCCGGCAAGTCGTACACCAAGTTACAGAGAAAGGTACGTTACTAAACATGACATTGCATGGTAACAAAATATAATGCCAAGCCAAATGACGAATCGATGGGCACTTGTAAATATATTTTATTTCATGTCCGGTTTGAACTCATACAGTTATCTATCATCAAGTGAGGGCTTAACAAAATACTTAAAGAATGTGCTTGGTCAATGGGTTTGCGGTTTACCAAAGAAACTTTTTTTAAATTGACCTATGTTCAAGTGTCGAAAAAGTACGACCGATCAAACTTCACCGGAATTGACCAAAGAAACTCATTGCATGGGAGTGCTTTTGTATAGTACCTTTGTATGGGAGTGCCGAAATCTTTTACTCGGAAACGATAGAAGAGTTAGGTATTCTCATATAAAATGAAGTTTGCAGATCTTTTTTTCATTTCGACAAAAGTTTATTTGGGGAAGTGGCTTTAAAACTTTACTGAGTATGTCAATTCAGATTTTGCTTCCCCATGGACCAGGAAAGTTGTTTCATCTTGCGTTGACTGCTTCCTCATGCAATATAATATACAGGGCGTCCCACGGCTATGCCACATGGAGGGAAAGTACCTTAAATATTGTAGGTAGAACATTTTACTGAAAGAAGACATTATTTTATTTCTAAAAACTATCAAAACTGCATTTATACATTTTGTAATAATTACATGGTTGAGCCGGGATTCGAACCCGCTACACGAGAAAAAAAAAACACCTTGTAGTTTTATCATACCAATCGAAAGGCTTCATCAGGGATTATTTTTTGCTAAATAACATAGTGTCAGAAATAAAAGGAAGACTATGAATTTTAACATTTGATGTGGCCGGCCGAGATCGCCAGATCTAGCCCCGTTAGATTTTTAAAATGGAATTTTGTAAAAAAATTTAGTTGACAAGAACCGGTAAGAAATTGTCCACGAGCTACAAACAGAACTTAGACGTATTAATCTAAATATCCACCACAACAAGTTAAAAAATCGACAGGGAGTGAAATAAAGAGTGTAATTTGTATTCAACGGGTCATTTCGAACATTTGATAAAATTGATAAATTTTGTACTAAAAATGTTAAAATACATAGTCTTCCTTTTATTTCTGACATTATGTTATTTAGCAAAAAATAACCCTTATGATGAAGCCTTTTGATCGGTATGATAAAACTACAGGATATTTTTTTTCTCGTATAACGGGTTCGATTCCCGATTCTACCACGTAATTATAAAAAAATGTATGAATACAGTTTTGATAGTTTTTAGAAATAAAATAATGTCTTCTTTCAGTAAAATGTTCTACCTACAATATTTAAGGTACTTTCCCTCCATGTGGCATAGCCGTGGGACGCCCTGTATATAAGTCAATTTGGTGACTCATGGGAAGCCGGCAGCAGCTGTCGTATGCAGGAAGTGCGAGGCCGAACTCCTTGGGTGGCCATCGTATTTTTTTTATTTAGCCATTTTTGTCCCACTGCTGGGCAAAGGCTTTTCCTCCACCGTATAGATCTCGTGCACGTTGTCAAACTATTCAAATTAAATTGCTTTTTTACCTTCTAAAATCAACCGTAAACAATCTAGTCTGGCTGGAGCCATTTTTAACAATTTCAAAATTATGGAATTACACGAAATGATCATATACTTGTATTAAGTACGTACCTAGGTAGAATGTGACGAACCACATTTTTGTTATTTATACTCTAAGGTTACGATGTTTTCCTAATCCCTTTTAGGTATATTTTGTCGTTTCATATAAAGGTAAATATTAGACTGGCTAGTCCCCAATTCTTTTCAAATTCAGACTCATTTACACAATATCACTTAATGACTCAACGATCGTATCAGGAATGATAAGAACCGCAAGCAAAGCAAAGTCACCGACCTGGCTCGAAGAATCGCTAAACTCAAGTGACAGTGGGCGGGGAGCATTGCGCGTTAAACCGACGACGACGGCCTTAGGGCAAAAAGATTTTTGAATGGCGACCGCTTGCCGGAAGATGTAGCGCAAAGTGGACCGACGATCTGACGAGGGTCGCGGGAAGCCTTTTTTTTATTGATTGCTTGTGTCGAAAAAGTACGACGAATCAAGCTTCACCGGACTTGTGGACGCGAGAAGCCGCTGGATAGAATAGAATATATATTATAGTACTTTATTGCACACCAGAAATCTATATAATAAAACTGAAGAGGTCCAATGTCTGTACATAGAAAAAAAAGGATGAAATCTGAGTCAGGAGGATGTAAGAAGTGAAATAGAACATACCCAGACAATTTTCTTTTTTTTTGTTTCTCTGTCTGTATGTCTGTTTGTACGGGCTAATCTCCGAAACTATTGGACCGATTTGAATGAAATTTTGCATGGTGGTTCTTTACATCCCTGGTCAACATCTTGGATACTTTTAATCGCGGAAAATTAAAGAGTTCCCGAGAATAGTAGAAAAACAACGCGGGCGTAGCCGCAGGCAGACAGCTAGTAATTCCATAAAATACACTTCAAAACCATAAACGTGTACAAATGGCCGGCCCAGGAGAGGCGCAGCGATAAGTGCGTGACAGTGCGTTATATTCTATTAAAATTCCAAAAAGTACTAATTAGTACTAAAAAACATAATGATGATAATGACGACAGAGATTGTTCACAGTGGAGCAGCTGACCCTGATCTGCACGGACTACATGTTCCCGGCGGCGTCTGCGACGGAGTCGGCGTTGTCGATGCTGGTGGAGCGTCTGCTGCTGCAGCCCGAGCTGCAGGACCGGATCCACGAGGAGATCGACCGCGTGGTCGGCAGGGACCGCCCGCCCACTCTCGATGATAGGAAGAAGTAAGTATCCCTGTCACACCCGCGGATTAACAATACTATACAATACAATACAATACAATATTCTTTCTTGACACCAAAATAAACAGTACACAGAAACAATTTTTAAAACAAATAAAAGAGTCAAAAGGCGGCCTTATAGCTAAGGTAGCAATCTCTGCCAGGCAACCTTTAGGTGGGAAATAGCGCACGGAACAGAATGAGCGGGTTGAGGCAATTCAATTATGGAAACAGACTACATACTAATGACCCTTAATTGAATTAAGCAATTGTCTAGGGCATCACGTCTGAGGGGGCACCAGAAGAAGCACAAAAAGTAAAAAATGCATCCGAAGCATCAACTAGTCTTGGCCAATAGTGACGCGCAAAGTGATTCTGATCCTCGCCTAATCTCAGGAAGAGATGAAGTTTTATGCTCTAAATGTTTATTACATAAATCCTGCATTTTAAACATGGATGACGTTTTTGTGTTATGCTTTTGTGAATTCAAGGCTCGGAAAAGCCGCAAGGCGCATTTCAACAAATAAATAAATTATGCTTTGGATTCTATTGTTGTCGCACCTACTCCACTTCTAAAGTACGTTACATCTCATCATCTTATTTTACAAAAAACGAAAGTTTTTGGGCGGTTAAGATTTAAAGGCCGACATACGGATAGGGGGGTATGGATTGCTTAGGGCATCAAGTAGTCTTAATCCGTCACTGGGCTTGCCAAGATCCTGGGCAAGCCCACGAGCGCGAACAGGAATCAGGAACAGCCGAGTAATAAATGAACTGGTAGCTTGTCGTACTGGTTTAGAAAGAAAAGAAAACACTGTTTGCTTGTTAGAACGCGTATAAATTTAAGTTGGTTTTAGACAATAGGTACTCAGTAAAAACATAGAAATAACATAAAGATGCCTATCCTCAGAGAAAAAGTGAAGGAATACCTAATGAATAAAAATGAAATATGAATGACGAATGAATTCCAAAATTAAATATTCAAACTTAGACGAATAATAAATAATACATGTGATGAGAATGAGGTGGAAATGGCAACGAGGTGGCATGTAATGTAAGGCACCTCGTTACATCCTTGGAGGCTGAAAAGAAAATATCACCGATTTCATGCTTAAACAGTCTTCACAGTACACAGTACACAATGACAGATCTAACTATGGTCCAGTGATGATCAGCTCTTGCTAGCTCTACGCAACTCATATCGTAGTTATATCCTCATGAATCAAAAGGCGAATTGGTGTTCCATATTATTTATTGAGTAATTGCGTAACTTAGAAGAATATACCTAACCAAGTCCGGCACGTAGCGAGGGCTGCGGCCATGGTCTAAGAAAACAAGATCTTGCATTCGGACCACGTGACTTGACACAAGCCTACGTCATCATGCTGTTTATCCTTGTCGAATGCGTGTCAATAGACTAGGATTAACAGCATGATGAACAAGGTCTTGCATTCGGACCACGTGACTTGACACAAGCCTACGTCATCATGCTGTTTATCCTTGTCGAATGCGTGTCAATAGACTAGGATTAACAGCATGATGAACAAGGTCTTGCATTCGGACCACGTGACTTGACACAAGCCTACGTCATCATGCTGTTTATCCTTGTCGAATGCGTGTCAATAGACTAGGATTAACAGCATGATGAACAAGGTCTTGCATTCGGACCACGTGACTTGACACAAGCCTACGTCATCATGCTGTTCATATATCCTTGTCTATTATCTATCACGCATTCGACAAGGATAAACAGCATGATGACGTAGGCTTGTGTCAAGTCACGTGGTCCGAATGCAAGACCTTGTTCATCATGCTGTTAATCCTAGTCCTTCCTAGTCCAAGACCTTGTTTTGAAGCGAAATTCAAACAACATAATATTATTATTTTTCATATTATCCTTTCGTTTATAAGAATCAGCTCTTGGATTTTTTTTTAATGTATAAGCACGCATTGAAGAATATGTAGTTTTATAACGGTGAAGAGATTGCATTCCCTCTACGCTCTCTCTAATCCCAAAAAGTGTGTCTTAGCAGCACCACCCACCCCAAGCCGTAATACAATTAGAACTGGTTGAACAAGGGACATGTAAATATAATTTAAAAAGTGATTTGGGTGAGGCTCTTTTTACCGCGGAAAAATATCTCATTCCTGCGAAAAACTGCACGGAAAAGTCGAAAACAACGCGGGCGTAGCCGCAGGCGGACAACTAGTAATAAGTATAATCGTTTCTTTATGCGTGTAGCCTTGTTTAAAAATGTAAAAGGTAGAGTACGCTGTCTAATTAAATTAAAACTACTTGTTTACACAACAAAATTCTAGTTTATTAGAAACAAGATTATTTGAAGCTCAAAGCGTTTAATCATCACATAGTTTGACATTGTAGAATTAATAATATTAAGACTATGAATTATTAACAGAATATTACATTTTTAAAGTTGTTTAATTTATACTTTGATACATGGGCCACATAAAGAAATAAAAAAACCTCAGAACTTGAATTTACTTTTGACTGGAACTGGACGGACTGGTGGACATTTTTTTCTAAGATTATTAATAACTCTTATTTTTACTGACAAGTAATTAATTATCTGTGAATATATATTATTATATATTATTATTATATTATTTTATTTTTCATTTTTTTTGTACATACGCGGGAATTTAATTTGCTTAATTTGGTATATTTTAACTATAACTAACTGTATTTTATGCCATAAAGAAAGAAGTTTACAGTTATCGAATTATTTCCATTTTTAGATAATTTGACTGGCCTAAATATAAAGTCAAGGGCATTCTATTCTGAATACTTTGTATTTTAAAGACTGAGCCACCGGATTTTCCGAAAAGAAAGATGTTTCCGTGCTTTGGAAGGCAATGACGGTGCACGGGGTTGTATGTAGAGAACAGCAGTAAATTATGAAATCCAAAATTTTATTAAATACTAGCTTTCCGCCGCGGCTCCGCCCGCGTTAATAGCTTTTCCCGTGGGAACAAGGCATTTTCCCGCGGTAAAAGGTAGCCTATGTTACTCAGGGTGAATGTAGCTTTCTAATGGTGAAACAGTTTTTGAAATCGGTTCAGTACTCGTAGTTTTTGAGTTTATTCATACAAACATACACACACACACACACACACACACAAAAATACAAATCTTTCCTCTTTATAATAATATATAGTAAATAGTATGACTAGCAACCTGCCCCGACTTCGAATGGAAAATGGTTATTGTGGATACATAAATGAATATTATAATCCCTTCCTCTTGAATCAATCTATCTATTAAAAAACCCGCATCAAAATCCGTTGCGTAGTTTTAAAGATCTAAGCATACATAGGGACAGACAGACGAGAAGCGACTTTGTTTATACTATGTAGTGATAATGTTCTCCGCCATTAGTTGCATATTAAATGAGATGAGCCACTCTAGAAGTAAGTTTAAGGCCGATTTACACGTTCTTAGTCTTTAGCGAAGTGCTTTAGAATAGTCCTTTAGTAGAAACGTGTAAACGTCACTTGCTTTAGTACCACTTTAGTACGGTCCTACGATTCTACGGTTGCCTTTCAAGTTGTACTAAAGAACTCTACTAAAGACTAATAACGTGTAAATCGGCCTTTACGCAGCAAATATGAGTACAAATAAAAACAAAAAATAATGTCATTTTGCTTTAATTGTACAAATTGCGGGTACGATGACCTTTGTTGTGGAGGTGACTTGACAAACTTGAAATTCAACCTGCACGCCTTTACAATCAATAAAAAAGTACTTAAACTAAAAATCTAAAAACCCGACTGCTTAAAAAGCGAACTAAAAGATGAAAACAAGATGATGTCTAGTAACATAGTAGCAAATTAATAGACACCTCATCCTTTAAAATTCGTCCAGCCAGATAATTCGAGGGTATAAAGAATACCACATACATACATAGGTACATATATACATACATTCACAGATGCGCGTGAAACCCTTCCGTTGCAGTCGGGTAAAATAAAAATATGCACGCTTTTTATGCCAGCAACCAGCAACATCTTTCTTCCTTCTTTTATTTTACTAACATTGCAGTCGTAACTAACATAATATTATGTAATGTTCCTACTAATAAACTTCCCCTATATGTTTGCTTTGCTCATGGACTTAGGTTACACTATCCTGTGCCCACACAACACACAGATACACACACACATTATCTCCTATTAGATATCTGGTAGTTTAGTATTCTGCAAAAATACCTATCTAATAGCGATTAAAACATACTGTGCTTGCTTATCGAATGGGTTTCGAGGTTAAGCTACCTCACAAACCCTGGTGTCGGAATTGTTGAGGTGCCGCCTTAGGCTTCCGACATGGCTCCTATAACGACTACATCCGTAGATAGTAGCCGGGACCAACGGCTTTACGTGCTTTCCGAAGCACGAAATCATCTTTTTTTTTTCAGACAATCAGCTGTTCAGCCTGCAATGTCCTAACCAAACTGGGGTAAAGTCTCACAAAGTGATATTTTATTCGACGGATCCTCACCGGGATTCGAACCAGAGCCCGGAACCTCCGTAACGTCAGACGAGCTTTTGACCACGGAGGCTGCTAGAATACTGTAAACTGACGTCATCAAATCAAAATCAAATCAAAATATACTTTATTGTACAAAATAAAAAACAAGTACAGTACCTACAAATAAAACACAAAGAGAGAGGGCAAATGGCGGCCTTATCCGCTCTAAGCGACGTCATTGGTTGTGTTCATACAGTTCATATAATACTCAACTGATTTAATAATAATATCGTTATTATGAATGTGAAATGCAATAATTACTGTTTGTTTTGGTTATACCTAGTACTATTATTTGTTCTGTGGTTATACCTACGCATTACGCTGGCTGAACGTTACAAAAATCGTTAGATTAGTTTCGCCGGCTTACCACGAAAAATAAGGACATTTAATTTATTATTACAGTTTATGTTCATAAGTGCAGTCATAGCAGTGAATTTATAGTAATATTTACTGACTAAAATTGCGTTCGTTTTTGTCAGGAGAAACATTTAATCGTGACAACATCTCAATGTCAATGCAAAAAGTAATATTAAAATTTTTTTGTCACATGATGTCAAATGTTTTTAATTACTCTGTTGACTTTCCGTGTTTTTATACTTTTACTACCCGTTTTATGACATGTTTGTCATATTATGTATTTTATGTTTGCAAGTTCGCACTTTGGTGTGAACGCACTTAGACCTTGAATGCAAAATATCGCATTATATATATATTTTCGTATTGTTTTTGTTTTTTGGATGCAGATTTATTAGTTTGGGCGGCTGCTACGCGAACCTTTTTTATTTACACACTGGGCTTCCGCAGCGGCTCCGCCCGCGTTAAGGCATTTTCCCGTGGGAATGAGGCATTTTCCGTAATCAGGGTGAATGTAGCTTTCCAATGGTGAAATATTTTTTAAAATCGGTTCAGTAGTTTTTGAGTTTATTCGTTACAAACATACACACACACACAAAAATACAAATCTTTCCTCTAAAATGATATTAGTATGATAGCCAAATTGTGTGTGACGTCGAAAAGTGATTTGTAAAATCTTACTTCGAATAAAAACTATGACTTTTAACTTTTGACTTTTATAGGTATTGAGAGATTATTGTTTATATCGAAACAAACAAACAGAATTCTATATGTTGAATGTGTGATGGAATAAAAAAATGGGAATAAAAAAGAGTAAAGATTTTTCGGACTTTTTTAATTTTTATTATTTCCAAGAGGAAAAATTATCGAAAACCGTTCAAGATTCCCGACAAGGTAAAATTCAAAACGAACTTAATGTTGACATGTTTAAATAGGTTATTAACTTTATTGTTTGATGACATTTTCCTTATTCCCTGTTTAATTGGTCTTTGTTATGAGTATTACTACATAAACAAGTACCTAATAAATGCAATCATTAATTGAGCGTGTGCTGACCATTTATTTCTATTACGAACGTCAATCTTTTAATTCTGTTCGCATCCCTTTCAACATACCAGTAGGTCTACTATGTAAGTAGCGACAGGCTCGAGAAGCTGTCAAACGCGACATATTGACAGAACTGCTATGGCTCTAATGTCACTATGTCGTGTTTGACAGCTTCTCGAGCCTGTCGCTATTACATAGTAGGCCTACTGTAATCAGTGGCGGATTTTCAGGCCGCTGCTCTAGGCCACGTACCGCCCCTTTCTCAACACCAATCATATAAACTAAATACATCATTAATGAATTTACTTTATGGCCCACTTAAACTAATTAAAAGCTACCGCACGAGCATGGCTGACATACGCGCGTAATAACAATAGGTATCTTCCTAGATCACATATAAAACTAAACGTACGAACTATCTTATAAGTAGGTACGAAATTATTTATACTTTAATACCTACGTAAAAATAGTGATTTTTAGGAAAACTATAATTTATAATCATAAGGTGCTTTCATATATTAAATTAGATACTTTGCATTCGAGTTATTTAGCCTGTTAGTGCAAAATATATAATATTTATAGTTTATACCTACTTTAAGGCCGATTACTATGTTCCGACCGCAAAGTAAGCCAATCTTATTTTAGAGGACTTTTTATCTTCAAAATTCAATATTTAAACAAGTAAAGTCAGTAGTCGCGCAGTAAGCTCTTTTCGATGCTTTTTCCTAAATTGTAATTTCCTTTTCTTACTTCAGCGGTTTCCGACATGGCTCCAATAACGACTACATCCGTAGATAGTAGCCGGGACCAACGGCTTTACGTGCCTTCCGAAGCACGGAATCATCACCACGGAGGCTGTAAATTTAGTAAACACTCCGTCAATTTGAGTAACAATCATACATACTAAACCAAGTATCAAACAAATCACAAATATTAATCATTATTAGATAATTATATCAAAATGTGTCACGTTATCAATCACTACTCAACACTCAGCAAGCTGTTATTTATTACGTAATATTTAGTGCAATATATAACTTTTATATAGATAGAAAATACATACTTCCATACCTACGAGTATTCCGCACGAGTAATTAGCTATTATTAACCCCCGACAAAAAAGAGGGGTGTTATAAGTTTGATGTGTGTGTCTGTCTGTTTGTTTATCTGTCCGTGGCATTATCGTTTTGTTTGCAAGGTGTCACAATCGAGAGTGTTCTTAGCTATGATCCAAGAAAATATCTTCAGCCATTTGATGATTATCAGCTCATTTCTAGTTGTTGAAAGGATCAAGTAACGGTCGGTTTTGTGGCGGGGGTTTTTATTTTTTTAAATTTAGATTTTAGATAGAAATATAGATAGATAACTAATGGATATTTTAATTTTATCATGTTTTAGACGGTCATCACTGGAAAATTTACATACTTTTCCATAATATTTAACACATTTACTGCCTCTATAGCCGAGTAGGGTAAACTTTCGCCTGAAATTAGGGGGGTTCCGGGTTTGAATCCCGATTGCGCACTCGTCGAATAAATATCACTTTAAGATTTTCGCTAGTTTCGTTAGGACTTTACAGACTGAATATCCTCACTGTCAGAAAAGAATGATGATTCCTTGCTTCGGGAAGCACGTAAACTCGTTGGTCCCGCCCGGCTACTATCTACGGATGTTGTCGTTTTCTGAGCCATTTCAGAAGTCTTAAGGCGGCTCATTCTAACACCAAGGATTATGAGGTAGGTTTTGTTTATGTACTGTATTATCTATGTGTTTTCTGAATTGGTGTCAATAAAGAATATTTGTATTGTATTGTATTGTTGGTTAATCTCGAAACACACACGATAAGTAAGCATTAGCTTTTCTGAAGCAATAATTGCCATTGTATGTAGCTAGCTACTCATCTGTAATATTCTATAATGATAGCGTTAAATTATGCGTGTCGCTAGGACCTATTTATCATTTAATAACCCGCAATTATAATGAGCAATTACCACGCAATTAAAACGTTCATCGCCGGGTGGCATTTTTATTTTTAATCCTAACTTATCAATAAGCGAGCTATCACACTGGCGACAAAGACAAAGTCGTGCAAAAACGAAAAGGGACGCAGTTATGCGCAAGAGTGAGCGCGATGTATTTGTATCTCATTCTAACGCATAACTGCGTCCCTTTTCGTTTTGTCTTTGTCGCCAGTGTGATAGCTCGCTAACTTTTGCCTTCTCTACTTTGATAGAGCCCACTGTACTATGTTATTTATTAGCTATCAGACAATCCACACTTTAAACTGATAATAAGGTAATCTATATAATCAAATTGTAAATGTCGAAATTCTGTACATAGAAAAAAAAGCTAAATATCGAGTCAGGGGGATGTAAGAAGTGTTAGAGAACCAAACATATCCAATTTTTTTCTAATTTATTGTTTCTCTGTTTGTGTGTTTGTACGGGCTAATCTCCGAAACTGTTAGACTGATTTAAATGAAATTTTGCATAGTGGTACTTTATATCCCCGGTCAACATCTTAGATAGTTGTTGCCGCGGGAAAATATCTCATGCGTCATGCCTACGGGAAACTGCAAGGAAAAGTAAAAATACAACGCGGGCGTAGACGCGAGCGGACAGCTAGTTAATAATGATAAATGTACATATTTGTGTCAAATACAATACACTCTTCGGCAACCAAACTACTGAAAGAAAAACAGGAAAACAGGGAAAGACATAGAATTCATGGCAAGCCGTCGTCGTCGTCGGTGCAAATCACGTGCAAATATTATGTTGATGATCGCGGAACATCAATATTTATTTTAAGATACATCGACTGTGACACAAAATATGTCAAAGTTGATAACGGATGGAGCAATAAACAATTTCAGATCAACACCATAATTCTTCCAGCCGAAAGACTTCCGACAGACAGCTGGACACAGGCCTTTCTCGATTTTTGAGGGGATCTTTGGTCCAAAGACTTCCATAACAATGATAGTTCCTCTGCATGACCCTCATTAATTAGTACTTACTTACTCGGTTAGTAATTCAGCCCATGAAACAGCACAACTTTAGGCCTGTTTTTTTTTCGAAATTGTTTTTTTTTTTTACTTTATATACCTGATTGGAGCTGGCCAAGCCTTTTTACATGAAAAAGTTAAAACATAACGATTTCGGAAAAGTTCTGAAACAAGCGTTTAACAGTTTCATTGGACTGCTTACCTACCACACGAGAGGATAAGAAAGCCATTATTTTCTAATAAAGGGCCATGTTTGTAGTTTTTTTACAGTGAACCACAGCTTAAAATATACACAGTTTTACATATTTGTTTTGGTTTGAACCAGCATGCCGTACATGGAGGCGTGCCTGCGAGAGGCGATGCGTTATGACACCCTGGTGCCTTTGGGCGTGCCACACAGGGCTATGAAGGACGTGCGGTTCGCGGGGTACGACATTCCCGAGGTAAACTTGCCACTACTGTACACTACACTACTTATTTTGATGATAATACATAATTCCTATGCTTGCTTACTACTACAATCCCCATTCTGCCTGCCAAATGTTAGAAAAAGGCAACTCGACTCGACTCTTGCCATCCGTTTTCAACCCTCGACGAAAAAGAGGGGTGTCATAAGTTTGACGCGTGTGGATCCGCCGATTTTAATCTAGTTTTTTTTTTGTTTGCAAGGTTTCACAATCGAGAGTGTTCTTAACTATGATCTAAGAAAATATCTTCAGCCATTTGAGGTTTATCAACACTATTCCAGTTGTTGAAAGGATCAAGTTACGGTTTTGTGGCAGGGGGCTTTAATTTTTAAATTTTATCCTACTAAATTATAAACGCAAAAGTTTGTGAGTATGCATGTATGTTTGTTAGTCTTTCACGCAAAAACTACTGAATGGATTTTAATGAAACTTTACAATAATATAGCTTATACATCAGAATAACACAGAGACTACTTTTTACCGCGGAAAAATACTTCTTTCCTACGGGAAAACGTTAACACGCGAGAGGAGCAGCGGGACGAAAAGCTATGTTATATATTTTACCACATTGCGATGCAACAAAAATGGAATTGTATTTATTAGTACAATTAATATAGATAGATAGATAGATACAATTTATATAGTTAGATAGCTAACTAACTAGTAGCTACTTTACAATGTTAATAGTAATGAACTCATCATACTTTAAAACGTGTAGTAAGTAATAAAATAACTGAACGGTTGGCCTCTACCGCACTTTACGACGTGTACCAACCAACCTACTTTCAGGACTTTGTACCACAATGTTATCTCAACGCTCTTCTAAACACGACACGGATGTTTCATCACATTATTACAATGTTTATTGATTCCGTAATTATAATAAAAACACTATAGAACAACGATATCATTAAACTTTGATAAAATTATAAGAAATTAATTCTGTGAAAAAATTTAGCCTTAAGTACTTATTTTCCTGTGGGAATCGGACATTTTCCCGTAGTAAAAAGTAGCATAATATGTTCCCACTAGTGAAAGAATTACTATTTTAATCGGCTTAGTAGTAATTTTCGCAGTACACGTCAAATAACAAAGTAAATTTTTGATACCTTCTAGGGTTATATTTGTAATACAAATTCTCGTAAGGAACTCATTTTTTATTAAATAATATAATATCCTATGTTACTTCCTAATAATATAGCTTTCTATTAGTGAAAAAAATATTCGAATCGGACCAGCACTTAGTATTTGAGCTTTACCACTTTACAAACGAAACAATTAAATTCGAACAAAAAACAAGAATTTTCTCTTTGTACCTATTAAATAAATCGTAAATAGTAAGTAGAGCGCAGAAAAATTTAATGTGTCTATTAAGATGAACATAATAATAATTTTATATACATACTTACTAGAGGTTTTTTTGAAGTTTCGCATCTATACTAATTTTGTGGATTTTTTTTTAATAATGTAATCGCTCACTTCGTGAATTCGTGATCTTGCTCGTATCTCTCCCACGCGACAGGAAGGCAACGTTTTCGATCGAGCAGACTTTAAAAGCATCCTGATTACAAATAATTTTCCAATTGCAGGGTACTCTAGTTGCGGCAAACTATTTAACTCTGCACATGGACAAGGAAATCTGGGGTGACCCTGAGGAGTTCCGACCAGAAAGGTTTATCCAGGATGGAAAGCTCAACGTGGCTTTGGATAAAAGTCTACCATTCGGAGCAGGTAACCACAAATTACCTCGTAGTGGATAAAGCGTAGCGTAGCCAGGCCCCGAAGAGGTGGATCGGCGATCTGGTGAGGGTCGCGGGAAGCCGCTGGATGCGGGCCAAGCAGGGCCGAACGTTGTGGAGAAAACAGGGGCCCTAGAAAGTCGGGTTGCGGTTCGCAGTTGTTGTTGTTTACATAATAGCCAACACTGTAATCCCTTACAGGTCGTGAGTTGACTATTACGTTAATCAATATAATATTGATTAGTTGCTAATTGCAATACTGGCTGATCTTGATAATATTCAAACGTAGGTAATTATCATTTACCTAACTCGAAAAATAACATCAAAAAACGAGTAGCAAAAAAATGAATACATTTACGAAAAGTAGGTATTAGTATTTTAATTAATGAGGCATTACGCAAAAGAGTAGAATCTGCATTATATCCAAATAAAATTGTTCAAACTCCGCCTAATTTAATTACTTTGTTTAATTTAATTCTAACGAGCTAGAATAGCTTATGTACGAGTACCTATATAGTAAAATGTCCCCACCGAGGGGCTCGAGCCTACCCTGAATAAGTGTGAATAGGCCTTAATTGAATCGAGTATTAAGTAAAAAAAGAAATGCGATAATATGGATAATGTAACTGTCTTTATTCTATTGGAATTGGTGTCAATAAAAAGTAGGTCTAATTATGGAGGTAATGATAACATTTATTTTCGTGTCCAGGTCGTCGTCTATGCGCCGGTGAGACCTACGCGCGTCAGGCCATGTTCCAGGTCTTCGCAGGCTTTATGCAGGCTTTCCAGGTGTCTTCAGCCGACGGCCGCCCCCTCACCAAGCCAGCTGGAAGGATCCAGGGCATCATCACAAGCATACCCAACTTCTGGGTGCGAGTTACACCTAGAGGATGATGTATTTTGAGATGTTAGCCCCGTTTCACTCGGACCTACTGAAATGGACTTGGTTTAAATTTCTTCATACATTTTCAAAGACGCGACGCGACTTGTTACGTACGATGGTTAGTAGGTAACCTATAAGAGCATCTAGATCAGAAAAACCCAACAAGAAATACCTACTTTTGAAAAACATATTTTGTAAGTATAAAAACGAATAAGACTCGAGTTACAAACGGAGGGAAAAAGCCAAAAAGTGGGGAGAGGTGGGAAAAGCGAGCATAGATTCATTATTACTAAGGGCCGAAACACATAACCGCGTTGCGGCGCCGCCGCAAACGCTGAAATCGGCGGCCGCCAATCAACTCTCAACCTTATTCTCAAGAGAGTTGATTGCCGCGGCCGCCGATTCCAGCGTTGCGGCGGCGCCGGGTATGTGTTTCGACCCTAAGAGCAAGGAAAATCGCGCTGTAATGTCTTTTATACGACCATTATTATTTTGATTTTTTTTTGGGATTTTCTGGCCTGGTTGCAAGACTTTTAGGCCAAGTCTACAACTAAAAAACGCAGTGTTATTTATTTTTTCATATGTAGTTGTCTTAAAATATAGAGCTTTTTCTTTGTGATCTGGTTTCATTGCTTTTATTTATATCGCGTCGTGTGCTTCTTCTTTTTTAAACTTCTTTAAGAATGTGAGACGGTAAGGTGACGCTCCATCGTCTCGTTTGTGGCTTTACTTTGTTACAATTATATTTCAGAAACAACGAAATGAGTTTGTTTGTTTATCACTACATAGTATAAAACAAAGTCTCTGTCCCTATGTCCCTATGTATGCTTAAATCTTTAAAACTACGCAACGGATTTTGATGCGGTTTTTTTTAATAGATAGAGTGATTCAAGGGAAAGGTTTATATCCTATAATACATGCATAATATACTTAAGGATAACCCACAAATAACCATTTTCCCGTGCGGAGCCGGGGCGGGTCGCTAGTTGTAAATATGAGAGTGTATGGCAGCACTGCCACAGAATACCAAATAGTAGTGCACTGCTATGAAATATCTTCAAGAATTGGGGGTAGGACAAATTATACTAACGTTTTCTTCCTGGTAAACCATTGTTGTCGAGCCGAAATTATGTTTTCTATTTTGACATTACCCATACCGATTTTTGTTTGCTTTCAAGTATTTTAAAAACAATACAATCTTGTGTGTTTGGCCATACATTCATTCGGCTCATACATATTATGTCCCAACCGAGGGGCTAGAGCCTGCTCTAAAATCGGGGTGAACAAGCCTTAGATTTTATTTATTTAATTTTTAAAGTATTAGTGGTATTAGGTAGGTATAACTACATAAATAACTGTCAAAAGTGGTAATATAATAAAATTGAAATGATAAACAATACAGTATAGAATTAATAATTAATTAGCTGCTGCCATGCTGTTACTTCTAAAGTTAAGAACATTTTTACCTAGGTACTTGTATTTTTTGCTGTAATAATTATCGGCATGACTTAAACCTAGGTACTTGCTGCCAATTAGCACAAAAAAAACTTATGTATTCTGCAACTTTGAAAATAATCAAACGCACTTAAAAATTAATCGAATAGAATTATAATATTAGTGGTCTATTAGGTAGATACATCTATTTTCATTACACACTTTTCCATAATTTTTTTTCATATTGTGGGATAATGCTGAATATTTTAATATTTTTTTAATATAAAATAATAAAAATCATATTATACTTTGTACTTGCTTGTTTTGCATTCTGTCCTTCGTAACTATATTAGGTCAAACAACATTCTTCGATCGATCGCATCAGTTTTTAGGGTGTATGCGAAAACACAATGGCTTAAAATTAAAACTACGCTCATTGAAATATTTTTCATTCAAAATTAGATTCCGTCACCTTCCGTCCTATACGGTTCCTAAGTACATGAACGAAAAAGACCGCGACTTTGGACAATCGCCACCATTATTTTAGTGACGTTGGCGATAAACACTACGAATGAAATCTGAGTAAGTAAGTAGTAGTGGTAGTAGAGGAATTACATACAAGACGACAGACTTATACACTACTATTTGGTATTCTGTGCTTATACCAGAGAAGACATCTCCAATACAACAATATTCTATTCGCGGGAGGCGAGCGGAATGCACGGCGAGAAAAAAAACAAAAGACTAACACCATAGAAGTTGGAGCTCGCAAACTCCAATTCAAATGACACAAGCGGTTCGCGGGTGTGTCCTATTCTATGGTGGCCCACGTCCCATACCCGCCAAAACTTGTACTTCAATTTTCAAAACATTAGATAGAAACACTAGTGAGTAATAGCTAGGATCTATTTAATTAAAAATGCGTAGGTACCTACCTGCTTAACGAACTCTATCTGTTCGTTCACGGAGTGCGTCCGATATATTGCAGGATACGGTCGCTCTAGTACCTACAGAAGCCAGCACATGCGGTTGGACATTAGCACTACGAAATTCACCCCTACTTCTGCGGAATACGGGCGCTCTCAAGGTCAACAAGTCCAGCCTACTGTACAACGGTAGAGACGGTAGTAGGGTAAGAATGGGTAATGGCGGTCACTTAAGGGAAAACAATCGTATCTCGAAAAGTATTAAAAATTTCTTTATTCAGTTTTTAACAAAATAAACTTAAATCAATCTTCTAATAATATGGTAATAATAGAGATCAGTAGTTACAATATTTTTGGAGCAATTTTTTAATTTTTTTAAAGTGGTATTGACCGGTATTAAACACATGGTGCTGTTAATACCAGTCAGCATGTTTATAGTCCCTGGGTGAATCATATCCTGAGCATGCTTCATGAGCCCATCGACCACAGATTACACATCTGTACCACATTTCATTATCTCGTCCATAATCATCGCACATAATACATCTGTCTCTGTCTGCAACCTGACCGGAATTATCCGCATCTGTCATATTCCAAGTAAACCTATTTTATTACGATCCAGGTTATTTAAACAGAAAATTCAATATATACAGACACACACAGATAATTAAGGAACACGATTAACAAATAGCAATGTTACAATAATACGATAAACATGCTCTTACCTCTTATTTTCTTCCGATGTAAATTTACTTCGAATTGGCGCGAAAACGTTTGACGTGTACCTCCCCTAAACGCGCGCTTGGAACTGAGCGGGTGTGAGTGCGGGGGTGTGTGTCGGTGTCACGCCACCTATTTTGTTAATGTGCGTGCTTATATTACACGCAATTTATGACATAGTGTGGTGACCGGTATTGTCGGCTGACCGGCATTACCCAGTCTTACCCTAGGTACTCAAATGATGTTAGATGAATCAACTTGTAGGTAAACATGTAGGTACCTTTAACTATGTACTTATGTATATGCATTTTCTATCTGTCATTCAATGTTCATGTTAATATCACGAACGACATGCCTTGTCGGTCGAGTGTCTGTTTGTCATCCTTCTGTTATAGTCCGGTCTCTTATGGGAAAAGGTATAAATTTTGGGGTTAAGCAATGCCCATTGGTCCGAATGTTATACACATCCACCTGAGCTGAAATCGCCCGGTAGCCAGTCATAACCCCGCGACAGGTGGGGGGGAGGGGGGGTCAAAGAACAGAGCTCCCAGCGCTCAGAAAAAAAATTCTGGCCGATTTGTTTGGAGCTTTGAGTCAAGTTTGGTGTCGTTATCAGGTAACTAGATGATGCCCAATTCATTCCCCATACCAGTTTTTTAGGGTTCCGTAGCAAAATATGTCGTAATACTTAAAATTGTAAACTTTTAGTAGTAACAAAATCCAAACAAACCTTAAAATTTTAATTTTTTTTGTAGGAAACATGGTTTATAAAAAATACTGTCCGAAAGCCCATTTAGTTCTAATTCTAAAAACATTAACATTAAATATAAATTTGACTATTTTTAATGTACAATTAATTATTTAAAGTTCAGCAACGTTCGTCAGCGCAACGTAGGGGACGGCAAAAAAACTCGAAAAACAAACACTACAAAAAAAAACCGGTAGGAATATTAGTAAGTTATGGTTTTTTTTTTAAAAACCTCAACGGAGCACTCGAAATACTGAATGCTCTTAAACAAAACCCCTCAAAAAAGCAGTCATGTGCATTCCATCTCCGCAACAGTTGTATTTTTATTAAAGGCTATTTAATTTTTCAAACCTTTTAGAAGTATACACTTGGTATGTCATTATCATTAAAATTCTGACCTCCCAGGTGCTCCTATAGCCGTAGAAAGAGAAGAAACCCACTAGGAGCGAGGTCCGGTGAATAGGGTGGGTGCTCCATCCTTTCAAAGCCAGCATCTTCAATGGCAGCCATGGCAACTTGGGACTTGTGCGCGGAGGCTTTATCTTGATGAAAATAAAAACATCTTCTGCGAGTTTTTCACGCCGTTCCTTGCGTATTTCATCAAGAATTTATATAAGAGCCCGTAATAGTGGTTTGGCTTCATGACTGACGTATTTGATCATTACTACCCTTTGGCTATCCCAGAAAAGAGAGCCCATAATTTTGCCGGCGGATTGAATTACCTTAAATTTCTTAGGATTTGGAGAAGACGGTCTCTTCCAGGTCACAGACTGTTGTTTCGTTTCAGGATCGTAATGGTGAAGCCACGTTTCATCCATAGTTACTAATCGAGCCAAAAAGTGATCAGGATCTTGTTGTAACAGATCTAAACAGCTTTGTGAAATTCTTAGTCTGCACTCGTAACATGCAGTGCTATGATAAAAGCTTGTCGCACAAGAAACCCGCCATATTGAAATATCCTCCAATAGGATAAGAGAATATGCACGACAAAATTATGTCTGTCACGCGTGGACCGCGCATGTTAGAGGGGGTTTGTTTCTGCGCGTCCGTAAGCATTCTAGGCGTAGGCACCCAGAGCGCTGACACTTTTCATGCCTAAATAGTCGTGTATAATATTATGGACACTTCCTTTATCAGCAATAAAACGAACGTTACACGACGATCGGATAAAATATTTTTTCAACTTTTTTAACCATTTGTTCTGTTACTGCTGTCGCAGAATGTCCCGAGCGTGGGTCGTCGTTGGTGGAAGTTCTTCCTTGCTTAAACTAAGCACACCAACGTGCCACTGTAGAATATGGAGAAGCATAAGCCTTCAAGTCATGATTAGGGTTTGCAATTCGAATATTCGAATATTCATTTTATTCGAATATCCGCCCCAATTTCAAATTCGAATAATTCATTTCATTTATCCGAATATTCGAATAGTATATAAAGTAATATAGGTACTAATGTTTTTTTAAATACTTTAATAGTAACATCCCTGCCGTGACTCTCGCACGTTGTGTCATTATTGTACATTGCCACTGATATTAAAACTGACGGATCATGGCTCATTTTGCGAAAAAAAGGCATCTATTTGCTAATATCTTCGCAGATTGGCTGCTGTAAGCAAGATACCTCATAATATTATTCTTCTTTGCGACTTTGCTACGCCAAAGGTTTGCATCAAGCAGAGAAATGTACCCAAAGTCCTTTGTGCCTTAGGCGTGAAGTGAACAATGCATCCTAGCATACCTGGAGATAAACAGTCTTCTTAGTGACCAGCAGTATGGTTTTGCAAAGGTCAATTACTGGAAATTTCTACCTATGAAGCGCTGCCACCGAGAGATACAGCAAATCCATTGCTATGTCTATGGATATCTGCCGCAAATACCTAAGCTTGGCTTCCATTTTAAGGTTCGGCGGTACTTCACACCGGAACAGTTGCTCCATTAGTACCAAGCGGTAGTTCGATCTGTATGGAGTACTGCTGTCATCCTGAGGTAGTTCTGCCAAGTATCAACTAAATGCATTAGACTCGGTGGATTTTACAGCCAAGATCGAGACGATCTCTTGCTCATTGGCGACGATCAGCACGTAAAATCCAAGCTTCAAACCTTGGAGCATCGACGCATAGTGCCAGCCTTTGGGTATTTTACAAGGTGTATGTTCCCAGACTCTCTATAGTTTTATCTCCCATTTGGTTACCCGAGTACTACACCGCGCCGTCTAGGAGAAATCTATGGAATCTATCTATGGATATTTATCTATGATTATGATTTGAGTGTAGAGGGAAAGGGCCTAAATACCCAAAGACCACTATGACCCAAGGTGGATCTATTGTAGTTAGCCCTCGTAGGCTATTAGCCTCTTTTTGTTGGGATTTAGGGTTCGGGCTTCTTGGGGGACAAGCTTGTGCGCTCCCAGCACTCGACTCCTTTTGTTGACGAGAGCATCACATTCACAGAGGATGTGAATGGGAGTTTCCTCATCATCTGCACAGAATCTCCAGTAAGGGTTTTTTGACAAACCCATTCTGTTTATGTGCTTGTTGAGTTTACACCTATACGAATGCTCAACCGGTCGAGTTTTATTATCTCGGTTCTTGGGAGAAATATCTAAGATACTTTTTTAAATTCGCCTAAATCTGCACAAAACGCATTAATAAATATGAAAACTAATCAAAATACTTGATTTTACATGAAAATAATTATACTAAAATCAAACAAAATCCCAGTCTAGTTACTCTTGTTCGTCTTGAATTAATATTGTATTTTTTTTTTTTTTTCAGTAAATGTTTAAAAAAATATTCGAATATCCGGATATTCGAATATTTAGCACTAGAAATATTCATTTTATTCGAATAGTGAAATCGAACGAATATTGCAAACCCTAGTCATGATTTATCTTCTCCGTACTGAAATGTTTGATACACACACAGGTATTTAATTATCGCGCGTACTTAAATTTTCTCCATTTTCGAGAACATGTGGTGCCACTCCGCACATGCTAAGCAGGTGGATGTAGCCTTACACGAGACGTGCCGGATTATCACTGGCTGCCTTAAGCCGTTTCTGGTTCAAATGCTGCATTGGCTTGCTGGCAAAGCTTCGCCAGATGTCGTAGAAGCGCAGCGAGTGCTATGGAGAGAGCTAAGTTTGAAATGGACCTAAGGCACCTAATGTACGATTATTCCCCGTCCAAAAAGGCTGAAAAGCTGTAGGAGCTTCTACAAGTTCATAGCTCCGATCGTTCGAGAGAAATCCCAATTTAAAAGTGACCCCTGGCGGGCGCGGAGCTCGCCGCCTTCCTCCTTTGTCCCACTCTCGGAAAGTCTCCCCCCTACTACCTAAGTACTTCCAAGGTCCCTTTGGATATCATTAAACAGGCTTCGAACCCAGGTTGGTCGAATCAAACAAAATCGGTTAAGGTGGGGTCTTTCTGACGGGACGGAGCTCCAGTACGAGTGCGGCCTGTCGCCGCAAACCATGGATAGGTGGGCCATGGTTTATCGTGTTCTGCATGCCCTGAGTCTTACACACCGGAGGAGCTCATAGAGGACACAGAAAGAGCAATCAGCGTGGCAGGGTAGGTATTAGGCAACAAAAATTGAAACTAGCCATTATCGACACGACAGAAGAAGAAGGATATTGATTTTCTTGCGAGTAGTTTAACGAGTACTTATATTTCTACAGGTTTGTACAAAACCCTCGATCGGCGAGTCAGACTCGCACTTGGCCGGTTGTTTTTTTGTTAGTAGAGCTTGTTTTGCGAATTTTTTGTAGTCCCCTACGCTGCGCTGACGAACGTTGCTGAATTTTAAATAATTAATTGTACGATAAAAATAGTCAAATTTATATTTACTGTTAATGTTTTTAGAATGGGAATTAAATGGGCTTTCGGACAGTGTTTTTTATAAACCATGTTTCCTACAAAAAAAATTAAAATTTTAAGGTTTGTTTGGATTTCGTTACTACTAAAAGTTTACAATTTTAAGTATTACGACATATTTTGCTACGGAACCCTAAAAAACTGGTATGGGGAATGAATTGGGCATCATCTAGTTACCTGATAACGACACCAAATTTGACTCAAAGCTCCAAACAAATCGGCCAGAATTTTTTTTCTGAGCGCTTGGAGCTCTGTACTTTGACCCCCCCTCCCCCCCACCTGTCGCGGGGTTATGACTGGCTACCGGGCGATTTCAGCTCAGGTGGATGTGTATAACATTCGGACCAAAGGGCATTGCTTAACCCCAAAATTTATACCTTTCCATACAAGCATGCCCATAAGAGACCGGACTATTAGTCATACATCTCGTACCTCGTGTTTGTGTTATATTGTTATAAATTTTATTACCTATACCTAATTAACAACAATAGTAAACACTACAGCACGTCCTATCCCGCGGAGGATTCCAAAATAAATAATTAACAGGCGAGCCGCGAATTAAGGACCTTTGCTAATTATGATAATGAATAATTATGAAATACCATTACATTAAACAAATAAAGAAAAAGTTACACGTAGGCCTTTCGATTTGAGCGATTTATTTCAGGGAACTTTTTGAAGTATGAAATAGGTACCTTAATTTACATTAGATAATAAAAAATCAGTCAATCAGAATTCAGAAATATCGTGAGATTAATCTTTGAAATTTTTCAAATGTCAAGCTTTAATAAAATACTTGCATACCTCCTACATATTTATACCTACAATTTATATGTTTTTTTTTTACTATAAGCTGCTGCGCCATTTGTCACACGTTGTTGGCTCATGTTTAATTGTTATCACTTTAAATTATTCCGTCACCTTAGTGAGAAAAATATAATGGGACTTTTGCTCTGCTTGGGCCTTCAAACTGTAAGTAGGTAGGTAGGTATCTAGTTTTTATAATTTCATCTTAATTTTTTACATTACAGGTTATTACCCCAGAACTCTCAAGGTTTTTATGATTTATCACACCTATGTCGATTTTAATTGACCTCTGCAAATATTTTATTCCTTGCCTGCCAGTTTCAAGATAAATCTGTTTACGCATTACACGCGTGAGATAATTTATTACGTTGTTTATATAATAACGTTTAATTTATTCATTACCACACTCATTTATTTCTTAACTTAAGCTTAAGGTAAAATTAATAAACACAAAACCTTATGCAAAAATATCTTTAATGGATAGTAAATCTTACAAAATCGTCTAAGTACAAAATAAATACTTCATACCTTGATGACTTTATTTTTTTTACAGATACTTCATGTATAAAAAGGTATTTACATAGTAAATAGGTCGGTACAATACGTTCTAACTAATTGAGAACCTGGCAATTGATTGACAATTTAGGATAATTTCTCCTTGAATTGCAGCCCTTATCTTTCATTAATTACGTACATTGCAAACGATTAACGCAAACAAACAACACTTAGAGACACTAATTACGATAAGACAACCGTTATCGAGATTATTTCTAGTATACGTAAAACCACAACTTTGAGATATTATTGCTTAGGTATTAGTTTAGTATTAGTTGACAATCTTTACTCTCAATAAAAAATGACATTATCTATCACAGCAAAATACCTTAATCCTAATAGTTACCTACCTAGTTTAATAATTACTGTGACATTACTACACTTAATATCAATTATTTGAGAATTCAAAAAGTGAAACACATCTGATCTTTATGAAATATAACCCAGTGACTTATTTATCACTACATAGTATAAAACAAAGTCACTTTCTCTGTCCCTATGTCCCTATAAATCTTTAAAACTACGCAACGGATTTTGATGCGGTTTTTTTTAATAGATAGTGATTCAAGAGGAAGGTTAATATGTACAATACATGCGTAATAATATGCTTAAGGATAACCCACAATAACCATTTTCCCGTGCGGAGCCGGGGCGGGTCGCTAGTAACATTATAAATATAATATCAGATTTTAAATCAACCATCTTCAATAGTATATTTTTCTTTATCTGAAATGTGTCTTTTCCCATTAAGTTCAACCATTTCTTTGTTATTTGTATCATTTTCTATAGGCTTATACGCATTTGGTCCTATTAGAGACAAAACAACTGGCAAAAATATTAAGCCATTGAAAAGACCAAATAAGATTACCAAGAGGAAAATTTTGAAAAATGATTGGAAAGTGTACGCTTTAGACATGCTCAAGAGAGATAATGACAAAAATGTGGAGCCACCACCCAATAATACTGCTGTTCCTATAGATGTTACTGCCTTATGAGCCCTTTCTGCTCGTGTACCATCAGATATTGTTAAGAATGTATGTCCGACATGAGCCGCATAGTCAACACAGAGACCTATAGCTAACTCTAAGCCAATACAACATACTATATCCACAGTCATTCCCCATCTCTGCATCCAACCAAGAACATTTACAATGGTCAATAAAACACACATAAATATCCAAAAACACATTTGCAGATTTGTAATCAATATTACCGTGCACAACATAACACAAAGCAAAGCGAGTTCTATGTTTCTCTCCACCTCAACTGCAATAATTTCATCTGTGACCCAGTTCGCGAAAACCTTTGACCAAACACTGCGATAACCGTCACCAGTTGATACATTTGTTGATTTAATGAGGTTTTTCACTTCATTCATAGCTGGGATATATTCTTCGGGACCATGAAATCTTGGAAAATTAAAGGATAGAGATGAGGCTACTATGTCACTCGTGGAATGTCCACATTGCAGTGTCTCATTGAATTTAATATTAATTTGATATCGACCTCCTATTGGACTGTACAAGAACTTTGACAAATAGTTTTTGAATTCTTCATCTGTTACTGTAGAAGCGTTAGTTAAATCGCGCTCGTAATTAGCAAGTACGTATTTTTGAAACGGTTCAATCCAAGTCGCTACATCTTTAACGTAAGGCTTTTGTTTTATTTCTTGGACCATTTGGTATATACTTGGAAATTCTGCATTATAATCAATTTTTCCTAGAAATATCATAGCCATGTTGCCTTCTTCAGGATAAAAATGTTCGTGATTATTTAAAAAATCTTTGTAGTAAGTATCCTCAGGAATGAACCATTTCGGGTCAAATCTTTGTTCTAACCGAAGAATAGCATCTATACTGAAACCTGTCATGACCAGAGTGAATACAATCACGATAGTTTTCCCTGGAAACGTCAGTACCACGTTTTTGTAGAGGCCAGCGAACATTTTCTGGAAAAATGTGAGGTCTTCAGACATTCTGATTGTATTTTTGTGTTGGTAACAGAAAAATAAACCATTTCGGTTGGCTTCCATTCTTTGGATATCAAGTGTAAAAACTGCTACGTAGTAAGTAACCGAATAACAAAAGATAAAAAACACGCCAGCTGCAGCATATATACAAAAAGATTTGAGAGAAGGTAATATTGTAATAGCTCCAATTAATAACGCAACTATATCTGTAAAAGAAGTAATTACTATGGATACTCCTGCGTGTTTCAACATCAGACCAACTTTCACTGGAAGGCTCTTTTTAGATTCTGCAGCAGATAAGTTTCTCCAGCAGGCACTCATCACAAACATATCATCTATTCCAAGTCCCAAAAGCAGAAAAGGTAAAGAGGAATGCACTGGGCCAAAAGGAATATCAAATATAGAGCACCAACTAACAGCAGTAACATACGCCATTCCGACACAAAGTAAACCAACGCTCCCTAAAGTTAATTTAATTTCTAACCAATTGAATCGTGACAGAGCAAATATGATGTATATAAACATAAGGCCTATACCAATGAACAGTTTATCTAACTCTTGGAACATCGCTTGTCCACTGATATCACCAAAACTTCTTCCAGCTTCGTAATATACGTGTATATTAGTTAAATTGTAAGAAAAACTCTGCATAATATTTAAAAAGGAGTTTTCCCACTTTGCCAAAGGAAGAGACACCCAGTCCTCAGTGCCTACTAAATTCCCTACTTCATTCAAATCTACTGCCGACATATTTACTTGCGTAAACCACGTCAGTAACACTGAATTAGCTGAAACTATACTACCACTATCATCCCTCACTATACCGCCTAGTAATTTAGAATAGTCTGTAGGATGTCCTGTGACTGGATTTCTTTTAATTGTATTCACTGCTGTAACTATGTCGTGTTTTGATAAGTTACTAATTCTATTAAGATCATTTTTCCATAAATCTAATATGTTATACCTGAGACAATCAACTGAAAAGTTATCCAAGAAGCTGCAATAGAAGCCGTCAGCCCATAAAGTAGGATCAGAAAAGTCATTTTCATTTTCAGTATTATAAAAATTTACAACTGGAACTTGATAGCACAATTCTTTTATTGAATAAGAGTCTTCTTCTTCACCATATTCTATTTTTAGCGACTCTACTTTGTTTGAAATGTTATATATTGTCTTTATGACTTCAGGATCTAGCACATTATCAGCAACTATCATTATTTTTTGGAATCTGAATCCTGTTCCAAATTTGTCTATGTACCAATTTGTGTCTCGAAGGAAGTCCGACTCTGGCGGCACCCATAGTTTCAGAGGATTCTTTTCTATGTGGAACTTTAAAAGTCCGATACAACTTAATAACATAAAAGTCCATGTAAACACGATCGTTTTCCAAGGGTTCCTCGCGACGATCACACCGAGAGAAAAAAATACTCTCTCCACAAAGTTGACAAGAATAGATGATAAACTCTCCCATAGTCGCTGAGGAGACTTGGCACTGGCACCTGTTCTAGGCATTACTTTACTTTTAGCTGTTGACATTTTCATAAAAAAATAATTAATCACTTCTTACACGTGCTCCACTGTTTATCTGATCTTGGTTTCAATTACGGATTCGATTAGTGTCAGAATAAAGCACTGGAATTTATAGGATAAGGGTTTCTTTTGTTACACTAAACATCACAATAGATGTTGTCCAAACAGAGATGCACGGATGCGGTTCGTCTAAAGTTTGTTGTAGAGCGCGTTAACCATTTCAGTGCAAGTGAACTGGTGACCATTATTCAATTTTGTTTTGTTAAAAATAATCGCAGCCGGCCACCGTCCCCCACTCCGTAAAACACTGCACTGATAGTACGTTATTATACTATCAACATCAACAAGACGACTGACTATGGACTGGCACGATACGATTACGGAATACAATCATCAACAGATAGAAGGCGCTCAAGGTGCATTACTTTAGTTTGCGGCCTGTAGAAGAGACGCTGGAGCACGTTGACATTGAAAACCAGCATCGGATATCAACAAAACATTTGCTTCTTCTTTAGCCACCATGCCGATGACGATACCCCGCCCACCGCCCGCATGACCCGAATGCCATCGCTTAACATTGCCAAGCGATGTGTACAAAATTAAGCTATTATTTATTTGTAACGTGGAAACTTCGGTGGTGTGTTGGGTCGAATTTGGTACCTATTTCATGAAGCTACAATAAATTACAAGTACCTATAATTACAATTCGCTACATAGCGTAGTAAGTAAATATGACAAAAATTTAATGGTCTGCCTCCGCAATGAACATCAAATCGTACTAATGTAATGCCCCCACGCCATAGCTTAAGTAAAGGATAAGAACTGATAAGAAGATGGATTGGATGTCATGTTCATCATGAACAGTTCATGTCAGCCAGTGATTCGTGGGACTGGCCGGCAAAGCCATGTCACATCACATAGTGTCGGTGGAGGGATGGGTAGAGTAGGGTAGGTGGCATGGGCATGGCTCGATCCTTTGGTATAAAAATTGATATTGTATTTATGCAACAATAATTCAACATGTTCAGCACTTTAATTTGTATTTGTTACAGTTGGCATTACATAAAAGACGTTCCATTACAAAGAAAAGAGAAAAAAAAACTTACGTCAAGTCAAGTTATACTAAAAACTTGCGTAAATCGGAACGGTAAATAATTGCCAGATAAAATAAAATATCGAATAATTATCTAACCTTTTTTTTGTAAACCTTTTTTTCTAAACGTTACTCCGGGGCACTACTAATAATTAATTTAAATACTTTTAATAGGTATAAGACTTATATAGCGCTCATAGAAATAGTTTTCAAAAATTAATAAAAAAAACATTGAGCTCGGGCACGTAGAAACTCGATTGAACTCGCATTTCCTCAATTTCTGTTTTATGTCCGGGCCACAAAATATTGATTAAGAATTTGCGTTTCGGTTTGACTCCAAATTCGATTTTTATTTTGTAACTTTGGGCAATAATTCATGACAATTTTTTTTCTATCAAAAGCCATGTTAAAACTTTTTGAAAAATCGTACTGCACCGCTTACAAAAAAGATACTTACAATAATCTTATAAAGTGATTCAAACAAAATACTGTAATGCACTCGAGCTTAGTAAACCTGCTTGTCCTGACGCTTATTCATTTCAATCCAACGGATAAAAATAACCATTGATTTAATTTAATAAGTACTTACACCCCGATCGCGATAACTCAGACGAAGTAACCAAAACAACCAAAACCACTGTCAAATGCCGCACGTGCGGCTGTACCGAATTGTGCGTTTGACAGCAGGTTTGGCTAAAGTTTACTTTTCGTAGTTTTACGTAGGTAAGTAGGTAGGTAAGTACTGTACGTAGTTCGATTAAATTCATGAAAATAAAATGTTGTTGAGTTATCTTTCCCATCCAAATGTATAATGTCTTGCTGGCAGTACTACAGCTGTCAAGCTGTCTGTCATCATCTGTCATTAACGTCAATGTGTGTTATTTGGGGTTTTAAATAATTTTAGCGCTTTATTATTTAGGGTTTATTATGATTAGATCTTATTTGCGATAGTAATTCTAAAGCTGCTATCATGTGGACAACGAAAACCTTTTTGACTAAAACAAAACGAGGAAATATTCTCAAGGTGAGGTTATGTTTACACCGCAATCACACAAAGTTAATTATTAATAACAGTGAATTTATCAATTTGTTTTTAAATCAGATTGTTCGGGAGCATTATTTACGCGACGATTTACTCTGCGGTTCCGCTGCGTGTGTCGTGTGTCCTCACAGAGATGACGAATTTGTCCTCGAAGATAAACCGGAGTCCGTTTGCGCCCTTTTCGAAGAATGCCACTACTTAGTCCTGGATACAAATGTAGTGCTACATCAGATAGATGTACTGGAAGAGGATGCGCTCAAGAATGTGATCATACTGCAAACTGTGCTAGAAGAAGTTAAGCATCAGAATACAGCTATATTCCAACGGCTACTTGAAATCATTGGCAATAAGAAAAGGAAATTTTATTCCTTTGTTAATGAACATCATAAGTGAGTAACTCAGTATTGCAACTACTTCACAGACCTTATTTCATTATATTAAATCATGGAAGTACACGCCGTACATGTAAAATTTATGAAAGCCACAGTAAACTTTCAGTAAACTTGGAGAACAGAAATTATCTTGAAAGTGAGACCGTCAATCTCTGCAGCTTATTATTTACATTTCTTCTGTTTTGTGTCTTGTTGGTACAGTAAATTTTAAATGAATGAGAGTATCAAAGAATGTCTTAGTGCTTAGTAACAATATATCCTCTAACTGTAAGCAAAAGCATTAAGTAATATTATATTGTATGCACTCTTGTGTATTTTAATTTAATATATTAATTTTAGGGATACATATATTGAAAGGATGCCTGGAGAAAAACCAAATGACAGGAATGACCGGGCAATTCGCATGGCAGCATCCTGGTACGCCTCCCATCTCTCTGCCAAAGGGAGTGAAGCACCGAGGATTGTGCTGCTTTCAGACGATGAAAATAACCGCAAGCTAGCTAACGAAGAAGGAATCACTTGCTGTTCCGGTATAATAGCTTTCTGTTTCATCAAATTATTTAAATTAGTCAGCTCTTGGTTGTTGATGTCCTATGGTACCCCAGTGGTACAGAGGGCCTTCGTGAGAAGTCTCCACCCCTTCCTGTCCTGTGCCTCGCGCTCCGCATCTCCCCAGCACAACCCCGCTGCTCGCAACTCGGCCTCGACGGTGCGTTGCCACGTGTGGGCTGGCCGGCCTGGCCGCCTGCTCCCGCGCGGCTTCCACGTGAACGCCACTCTGGCGGTGTTGTTCTCCTCTCTTCGCAGGGTGTGCCCAATCCACTTCCACTTGCGTTGAGCGATTTCTCGCTTGATAGGGACCTGGCAGCATCGCTTCAATAGATCCTCGTTGCTTATTGTGTTCGGCCAGAATATACGCAGGATGGACCTCAGGCATTTGTTGACGAACACTTGCAATTTGTGTGTCAACCCCTTCGTCTCTTTCCATGTTTCGCAGCCGAACAGCAAAACAGACTTCACTATTGAATTGAAGAGGGAGACCTTGATCCGTTGCGAGAGCACGTTTGAGTCCCACACTGGCTTGAGCTGGGCAAAGGCGCCTTTCGCTTTCTTTATCCTCGCATCAACGTCTTCACCAGATCCACCGCTGGCAGTCACGGTACTGCCGAGGTACACGAACTTAGCGAGAGACTCCAGTGGTGTACCGCTAAGCATAACAGATTGGACGTTGCTAGTCTGCACCCGCATTTCGACGGTCTTTTTAGCATTGATTCGTAGGCCCTTATCTTGAGCTTCCTCTCGCAGTGCGTTCAGCTTCGTTTGGAGATCGGGTAATGTAGACGAAATCAACACTATATCGTCTGCGTAGTCCAGGTCCTCCAGGTGCGCGCCGTTATGCCATGGAATTCCTCTCGGTACCTCTGTGACCCCTCTCATGACGTCGTCAAGCAGGACGATGAAGAGCAGCGGTGATAAAAGGCAACCCTGTTTGACTCCGGTGGTCATTGAGATTGGTTCCCCCAAGACTTGGTCATGCACTACCCTGCATACGCTGCCGTTGTACAGAGACTGGATAATACCAATGTACTTGCTGGGTATTCCTCTTTGCCTGAGACTGGACCACAGTGCGCTCCACTGTACGGAGTCGAAGGCTTTCTCAAAGTCGACGAACGCCAGGAAAAGTTCGGCTCGCCACTCCACGCACGACTCTATTAGGATTCGCAAGGTATTTGTGTGGTCAGTGCAGGACCGTCCAGGTCGAAATCCAGCCTGCTCCTCCCGTAGTGTTTTTGCTATCTCTGGGGACATACGGTTGAGGAGGATTTTTGCCAGTACCTTGGCCGCCGTAGGCAAGAGTGTTATTCCCCTCCAGTTGTCGCAGATTGACAGGTCACCTTTTTTCGGCACCTTTACGAGCAGACCTTGTTTCCACTCGTTAGGAACACGCTCTGTCTCCCATATGCGCTGTACTAAGGGATGAAGTAGTTCGGCTGATCTGACTGGGTCTGCTTTTAGGAGTTCCACGTTAATATTATCCACCCCCGGCGCTTTTCCTGCCTTCAGTTGTTTAATGGCATTTAATACTTCTTTGAAAGATGGTGGAGTTGTTGGAAGATTCAGAAGCACTCCGGGGTCATCCGAGGCTGTTCCTGGTTGGGTCTGGGTCTGGCACTGAGTCAAAAGCTTGGAAAAATGCTCAGTCCATCGATTTAATTGCTCTTCTGTGGTACATAGCAGTTGCCCCGCGATGTCCTTTAGCGGCTTTTTATGAGAAAGTGATCTCTTGCATAAGAGTTTGGTGACGTCATATAGTTCCCTCATGTTCATGCTCTGAGCAGCAGCATTAGCTCTTGGTTAATATTAATTTAAAGTAAAAATAATAAAAATCTGCTTGGGCATCAATGTCTCTACAGTTCTTCTTCAACAACTTTCATTTGAATTTTTACTTTATTGTAAAGCCTGACCAAAGAAAAAAAAAACCTGCATTGGGGGCGCCACGTGTAGAATTTTACGACTATGGCATCAATTACCCTTATATATGTCGTGGCCGCATCGTAGAATTGCCCATTTCATGAAATGATCGGCCATTTAATGAAATGGTTGCATTTCATGAAATATTTCACTGTCCATTGGCCATATCATGATGTGCCCAGACCAGATCAATGATAAGAAATCGTTTGACGATAGGGCCAGCTGGACGCACTGCTATTTCATGAAATAATCAATCTTAATCGATCATATCGTGGAATTGTTTCATTGACTACCGGTAGAGGCGCTGTAAGCGCCTAAGCGCTTTGTTTGTGTCAAGATGGCGGCCCTTGTAAGCGAAGTTACCTATATTTTTTATAAATAATATAAGAGTTACCTAATTAGTAAGTATGCGATTAAGACTCAGGTAAAGAAACATTCCTACCAAAAACTTGAGATACCTATAAAACTCTAGTGCGCGCCAAAGATGTCACGTGTGGTTCAGTACGTGTGAGCGCGTCCGTCCATGTGCCTTTTTAGATTAAGTAAGTTTGTTATACTTATTTTAAAATTATTTTAATATTCCATAGTAAATTTAAACAACTAAAAATAAACAAGTAGGTACGTAACAAAATTGTTCTGAGTTTTCATTAAATATTTTATGGTTACCCTATTTTCACGATATGGTCAAACGTGGGTGACCAAATCGCTAAACGTTTGTCATTTAATGATTTGGTTACCATTAGTTGGCCACTCCATGAAACGTGAACACTTCACGAAATGGTCAACCATTTCATGAAATGATCAATTCAGCGATTTGGCCACGACATATATATAATTAGTTAGTTCCATTGAAATTCTGCAATATGGCGAGGTTTTATATTTCTTTGGTTGGGCTTTAAGATTCTTAACATTTTATGCACTAACCACAAAAAAGTTTTATTAAACACATCCATAACAACTTGTATGAAAAATCTTAGAATATTTTTTTAATGGTAAGACTTAAATTTTTTAGGTAAGTTTATAAGATAATGTGTGGTCATCTTTTCAGTCAAAGATTACATAGAAAATGTGAATGGATTCCCTGGTCTTGTGGACAAGTTATCCAAGCATGTGAAACCGGAAGAGTGCTCCAAAGATGCTCTTTATCCTCCACACCTGACCCCTGCTCAGATACACAGCGGGATACGCGGTGGTAAACTATATCAAGGCACTTTCCATGCATCCAGGGACAACTTTTTGGAAGGAACCGCATCCGTATCTGGATTTGAGAAACCGGTATGCTTGAATAATTTATAGCCAGTCTGTGAAAAAAAAAAAATGCCTTGTTACAACTTAAACATAATATTTTTATTTATTTAACATTATCTATCATCTATAAATCAATACCAACACACACACACAAAATACATACACTACTATTACTACACACACACACTACTACTACTACTATTTATCAATATAATTTTAAAACATGTGCCACAAGCAAAGTGTTGAAAAGACATCATCAATAATGTAAGCAATATTTAAAAGACAAATTGTTGATTAATTTAACAATTCCCAGGTCCTTCTCCAAGGCCATATAGGCATAAATCGAGCCGTAGACAGCGACGTCGTTGCTATTGAGATCTTCCCTGAAGAAGAGTGGCGAAAACCCAGTGATATAGTTCTAGAAGATAAAGCAGATGATCCTGGTGACCTTCTAGAAGAAGAGGCATTGTTGCTCAACGCTACTAAAACAAATAAAAACAGTGATGAGGAAGTGACGCCCACTGGGAAAGTGGTTGGGATTATTAGACGGAAATGGAGACAGTATTGCGGGATTCTGATGCCAAGCAAATTTCCAGGTAAGTTTAAAAAAAATGTGAAACATCTTTAGGCGTGAGGTAAAACTGATTATTGGCGTGGCAACCGTAGGGAGCGGGCCTCTGTCGCCACGCTATATTTACTAAAGAAAACTATTCTCTGAATACCACTAATAAAGTATATATTCGTATGATACTTCTTGTACTACAATTGAAGCAATCACAAACTAACTTTACTTTCGATGTTACACATCGGCCAGGCTCACCATATTTTTAAATAATTTAATTATAATTATTTTATTTATCTTGCTATACAAAATATCCCCATGCGATATAATCGTCAACAATCCCCTGCCTTCTTTCTGCGATCGCGACGTTGGCTGGCGCTGAAAAAGGTCCAAGCTACGCGTGAATAATAAACTCTTAAAATTTAAGGTGATGCAATATCAGTTTGAACATAACTGGAGGTTCGCGCAATGTGCGCGCTGCTGTGGAGGAGAACCCGCTGAAAAAACTCCACAGGATCGCGTCTTTTGTTCTTTCCTCTGTTTTTTTTAACAATTATCATTACAATATTGCTTAATTGATACATAACATTTAACATTTTGTCAGGGGCGACGCGGCATCTGTTCTGCCCGGCGGAGAAGCGCATTCCCCGGGTGCGTATAGAAACCCGGCAGAGCGACGTGCTGGCGTCGCAGCGGATACTGGTGGCTCTAGACTCGTGGCCCAGGAACAGCCGGTACCCGCTCGGACACTTCGTGAGGGCTTTAGGACCTATCGGTAAGATACCCGGGAAGCATAAAGCACAGTGATTTGGATCTACTCTGAGATAAATGACGAACAAAATGGTGTATAGATGAGATATTTAATTGAGTATGAAATATCCCTAGACCGTGTTGATGTATGTATTGTCTCACTCACATGGAATTGTCAAAAACTGTGAGAAAACCGCCATGTTATTTTTTTTCAAATGGATGAAAGTATAGCATGACAAAACCATGTCTTGTTGTCACAGTTGTCACTCGTGAAACCTTATGCTACCCGCCGGCTACTATAACATCCTGGGCTACGTTTATCAAAACTAACAAGCCACGTATTTACAAATAAAGGCTGATCAGAAAAAATAAAAACCTCTGTGTTTCGCCACATATATATTTTTATGTTTATGGCAACAATTCCCCTTATTAAATTAGTTCAATTGAAATTCCGCAATATGGCGAGGATTTTTATTTTTCTGGTCGGGCTTTATAATGTCATATTAATTCGGCCTCGTAGCCTAGTTGGTAGTACGTCTGCCTACGAAGCGCAAGGTCGCGGGTTCGAATCCCGCCCAGGGCAAACATTCGTGTGTTGAGCACTTGTGTTTGCCTTGTGTCTGGATGTTGTATATTTATATATGTATGTATATCAGCTGTCTGACACCCATAGTACAGGCTCTGCCTAGTTTGGGGTCAGATGGCCGTGTGTGAGATGTCCCGCATGCGTATTTATGATTATTATTATTGCCAAAAATATACTCAACTGAATGACCTTTTTTTTTGTAAAAACTTAGTATGTTTTTTAATTGTAATAAGCATTAGAATAATAAATTACATTATTCTTTTACTTACAAGGTATCACAAATACAAATAAGGTACGGGCGCCAAAGATGGCCCACTTAAATTTTTAGATATTTTGTTTCCCAAATAAATATATTATAATTACCAATATGTTTTTTCTTTACTTTACTTAACTGCAAAATTTTACAAGGATTTGTCCTTGAATATTTATTTGGGAAACAAAATATCTAAAAAAAGTGGGCCATCTTTGGCGCCCGTACCTTATTCTTTAAATCACCTATTAGGATATTGTGTATTATTATAGTCAAATAGACAGACAGAGATGCAAGTATCGTTATAATGTGCAGGAGACAAGGACGCAGAGAACGAGGTGATTCTGCTGGAGCATGACGTGCCGCACGCGCGGTTCAGCGAGGCCGTACTGGCCTGCCTACCCCCCGACGACTGGACCATCCCAGCAGAGGTAAACTACTATCACAGATATTAGTGTGAAGTGTGATGTGATATTCCTTTAGACAACCATATGGTCACACTATCAAGCTTCACGCTATCATGACGTTACTTGTTTTGACCCTAACAAGTAAACATACGCTATTTTCGGACAGTTGTGAAAAATAAGTCTTTTTATATCCTATTACCACTAGGTACTAATTTCAAAATCACGTTTTCCCAAAATGCCTTTTTCCCATTTTCTAAATGTTTTTCGGATTTGTTACTTTCGTGTTCAAATGTGACTGTTATTTTTCTATGTTAGTATTAGACACTAGCTTTCCGCCGCGGCTCCGCCCACGTTAACAGTTTTTCCCGTGAGAATGAGGCATTTTCCCGCGGTTAGAGGTATGTTACCCAGGGTGAATGTTGCTTTCCAATGGTGAAAGAATTTTTGAAATCGGCACAGTAGTTTTTCAGGTTATTCGTTACAAACATACAAACACACAAATACAAATCTTTCCTCTTTATAATATTCATCATCATCATCATCATCATCTCAGCCGAAAGACGTCCACTGCTAGACAAAGGCCTCCCCCAAGGATCTCCACAACGATCGGTCCTGCTTGGCCCGCATCCAGCGGCTTCCCGCGACCCTCACCAGATCGTCGGTCCACCTCATGGGAGGCCTGCCCACACTACGTCTTCCGCCGCCATTCAAGAACCTTTTTCCTCTTTATAATATTAGTACTTAGGGACATTCCTACTTAGGGAGAAGGGGAAGGCTGGAAATCAGCGTTTCGTAGAATTTCATTCTGCGCAAACACAAGCTGAGCTATCTCCTCTTGTCATAATATTATAATTAAATATAAGTTTCTGTCATGTTTTTGTGTTTATGTTTTTCTTATTTTTTTATTATGACAATAAATGCATTCTTATTCTTAGTATGATATGATTGTGGTTACCAGGAGATCAAGAAGCGTGTGGATCTTCGCTCGGTGTGCGTGTGTTCCGTGGACCCGCCCGGCTGCACGGACATCGATGACGCGCTGCACGCCAGGCCCTTACAGGGACTCACAGACACCGGCTTGAACAAATACGAGGTTATTACTTGCTTGCTTGCTTCAAAATATTTATTTTAACTGTAGGATATCTACATCACTTAGTTAAGTCAGTTACATATTCTTTTGTGGCGAGTTCAGAATTTTGGCTGTCTTCAGTGGAGAAAAACTCGCCGGAAGAAACTCCACAGGCGTTAATTGCATCTTTACACAATATTTTTACAAAATTATAAGTTATTATTTTATACATTTTTATTTATACAACAAAGAGTGCAAACGAAATATACAATTAGAGGATGGAAACCAATCAAAGTAGAAAAACTAAACTATATAAAGATAAAGTTTGTATGTGTGTATTCCGCAGTGAAACTGTATATGCAGTTTTGTGGGGTTTTGTATGTACCCTGAGCATGTATGTTTTCTAATAAATACAATAAATAAAATAAAAATATATATATTTCGAGGATAGATTTGGATTTTCGATCCATCTCAATATTTTTCTAAAGAATCAGTGCGCAACAACAAGCACGGTCGGTCACTGAACGAACGAATGAACGTCCAAGCGAACGAACTACTGACTCTGGGAACCAATAGACTGAATGATTGAGGTGTTTTTATAATCCTTTCCAAAGAGAAAGGCAATGAAATAAAACAAGTGCAGCCTATAGCTTAGTCTTTTAAAATTATTCACTCGAAACGTCAAACTCTGGTTAGTTTATTAATCGATCTCGGTGTCCCCAATAGCCAAAAGTAAAAAAGGTAACCTTCTTAATTATTTCTCCGACATATATATTAAAATCGCTCCAGCTGTCAAGACGTGAACATGCAGCGGGTTTGTAGTGGAGACCACGTCTAGGTAAACCAAGTGTAGGACGCCCCCCGGCTAGATGGAGGGACGATCTGCGAAATGTGGCTGGCAGCAGGCCTAAGTGAGGGCAAAATGGCGCGCAAAGGGAGAGGCCTATGTCCAGCAGTGGACTGCCGCAGGCTGCTAATGATGATGATGATGATGTTTAGACGTGTAGATGTAACAAAGATCCACACTCACGCAATCACAAACTTTTGCCTTTATAATATTAAAGCCCGACCAAAGAAATAATAAACCTCGCCATATTGCGGAATTTCAATGGAACTAATTTTTTAAGGGAAATTGTTGCCATAGTCGTACAAAATATACACGTGGCTCCCTCAGAGCAGGTTTCTTATTTCTTTGGTCAGGCTTTACTGTGATTAACAATACGAATGTTATATGGGTTGGATGCAGGTGGGAGTGCACATAGCCGACGTGACCCACTTCGTTCGTCCCAACACAGCGCTGGACAAAGAAGCCGCCGCGAGGTCCACCACGGTATACCTGGTTGACAGGAGGATCGACATGGTGCCAGGTACACTAACATCCTTTAAACTTTTTATTAGGCAAAACAACTTTATGAAATGCTTTCGTTTTCTACTTTCTGTTGAGGGTATAAGGTTAAAGTTAACGTGGCAATATAGTAGCATATACATACACACTCTCATACATATGACGCTGTCCATTGGGGAATTACATCGGGGTTTCTGGTGACCTGAAGCACAGAATCGCGTCTATTTCAGGCACCAGTCTCCACATGTAGTCTCTAATTATACTAATAGCAATTAGTAATATCTTTTTTTTTTAAAAGCAGTGTACTATTTTGTGGAGAGTCTAATAAAAGATTATTATTATTATTATAGTGGACACGGCCTTGTAAAGATATAATTTTTGATAGTGGCTCGGAGCATACTCCTCCCATCCCCTCCACTCCCCCCATGCTCGCACACACAAACACACGCATACACGCACTCACACACACACACACACACACACACACACACACACACACACACACACACACACACACACGCACGCACGCCCATACACACACCTCTTTTCTCCCTATTGCTTTATTTCATTTAAATATTATGTAGTTACCTACTTACCAGTAGTGGCGGGAATTTTATACAAGCCAAAAAGGCCGGGATGCCCTAGCTAGATCCTAGGCCCCAAAGTATAATTTCCCACACAATTTAAAAAACCCGCCTCGCCGCCAGAACTTCGCTCTATCGAAACATGTAAACATCCGTCCGAAAAGCAATACATCCACTCATACATCGATGTGTTGCTTTAGTGTCGCTCGTTCTTTTTGTGTGTGTGTGTGTGTGTGTATGTTTTACCGTGGGAAAACTCCTCATTCCGACAGGAAAATCTGTTAACGCGGGCGGAGACGCGGCGGAAAGCGAGTAGGTACTATCAATCAATCAATTAGCCCTTTTGTCCTGAGCTCAATTTTTCGATTACTCTTATAATATATCTCTCAGCTCAGTGTGCCTTCTGGCATAGGCCTCCTCCAACGATTTCCATTGCTCTCTATCTCTCGCGACTCTTCTCCAAAAAGGACCAGCTGTGAGTTTTAGCTCATCCTCCCATCTCTTGTATGGCCTTCCTCTTTTTCTTTTGCCATCTCTAGGGTACCAGTTGGTAAGGATTTTGCTCCACTTTTCTTCCGAGCTTCTTAGCATGTGGCCAGTCCATCTCCACTTCAGTTGGTCTATCTTGGAGAGTACGTCAGTGGTACTATCACTAAATTGTATAAAACAAAGTCGCTTTCTCTGTCCCTGTGTCCCTATGTATGCTTAAATCTTTAAAACCACGCAACGGATTTTGATGCGGTTTTTTTAATAGATAGAGTGATTCAAGAGGAAGGTTTGTATGTATAAATACATGCATAATATACTTAAGGATAACCCACAATAACCATTTTCCCGTGCGGAGCCGGGGTGGGTCGCTAGTACTTAATAATATGTTTCACATCTGTCAGGCGTTCCGTGTCGGCTCACCATTTTTTTGTGTTTGTTGTTGAGACCTGTTGAGCTCTAACCTGTGTTCGCTGCGCGGCGGTGAGGAGCGGCTAGCCTTCTCCTGCGTGTGGGAGATCGACGAGAATGCCAACGTTCTCTCCACCAAGTTCCACAAGAGCGTCATCAAGGTATGTCTCTCATGTTCCCTCTCCTCATCTCAGCCTGTAGACGTCCACTGCTGGACAAAGGCCTCCCCCAAGGATCTCCAATAGACTCAAAAACGACTGTGCCGTAGTAATTTCAAAAATTCTTTCACCAATATAAAGCTACATTCACCCTCAGTAACATATGCTACCTTTTACGGCGGGAAAATGCCTCTTTCCGTGGGAAAAACTGTTACCGCTAATAACCGGAAAGCAAGTTATTCTGATGTTAATTTCTAAGCTTGAACTTAATTTTAATTTTAACATAAGTATTGTATGTAAGTACTTACTTGTTGACTACATAAAATGTGTGGTATTGTTTGTTCGAGGCTTTCGCGCTTACTACACATTATTAAGACCCGTAAACAATCGTATTAATCGTATTAAATTGTCGTAGTCGAAAGCGGCGATGACCTACGAAGAGGCGCAGATAGCGATCGACGACGGCGGGCGCGATGACGACATCGCCCGCTCTCTTCGCACGCTCAACGCGCTCGCCAAGAAGCTCAAGCAGAAGAGGCTCGACAACGGCGCGCTACTACTCGCCTCGCCCGAGATACGCTTCCAGGTAACGCGTGCGGCTAATAGACAGAGACGCAGCTATAGAGACAGAAGAGGCTCGACAACGGCGCGCTACTACTCGCCTCGCCCGAGATACGCTTCCAGGTAACGCGTGCGGCTAATAGACAGAGACGCAGCTATAGAGACAGAAGAGGCTCGACAACGGCGCGCTACTACTCGCCTCGCCCGAGATACGCTTCCAGGTAACGCGTGCGGCTAATAGACAGAGACGCAGCTATAGAGACAGAAGAGGCTCGACAACGGCGCGCTACTACTCGCCTCGCCCGAGATACGCTTCCAGGTAACGCGTGCGGCTAATAGACAGAGACGCAGCTATAGAGACAGAAGAGGCTCGACAACGGCGCGCTACTACTCGCCTCGCCCGAGATACGCTTCCAGGTAACGCGTGCGGCTAATAGACAGAGACGCAGCTATAGAGACAGAAGAGGCTCGACAACGGCGCGCTACTACTCGCCTCGCCCGAGATACGCTTCCAGGTAACGCGTGCGGCTAATAGACAGAGACGCAGCTATAGAGACAGAAGAGGCTCGACAACGGCGCGCTACTACTCGCCTCGCCCGAGATACGCTTCCAGGTAACGCGTGCGGCTAATAGACAGAGACGCAGCTATAGAGACAGAAGAGGCTCGACAACGGCGCGCTACTACTCGCCTCGCCCGAGATACGCTTCCAGGTAACGCGTGCGGCTAATAGACAGAGACGCAGCTATAGAGACAGAAGAGGCTCGACAACGGCGCGCTGTTACTCGCCTCGCCCGAGATACGCTTCCAGGTAACGCGTGCGGCTAATAGACAGAGACGCAGCTATAGAGACAGAAGAGGCTCGACAACGGCGCGCTGTTACTCGCCTCGCCCGAGATACGCTTCCAGGTAACGCGTGCGGCTAATAGACAGAGACGCAGCTATAGAGACAGAGTCTTCGTTCATATACGAACTTTCAATATCTCTCTCATTTTCGCTTCGATTTAAATTGAAAAATTTATAAATAAACTATTGATTGAGTCGGTGACATCACGAAGACGCGAGTGTCTATTAACAGCACCTGTAACATGCAGTGCTATGACAAAAGTTTGTCGCGCGAGAAACCCGCCATATTGAAATATCCTCCAATAGGATAAGAGAATACGTAAGACAAAATTATGTCTGTCACGCGTGGACCGGGCATGTGAGAGGGGCTGATCCATGCAATTAAGAATAAGAATAAAAAACATTTATTTGCGGGACATCACAACACAACAGAGAATACAAAAGTTAATAAGTAAGACAAAAAATTCAAAACAATTTTCAATTACTATCCAAATATTTCAAAACTTGAAATTCCCCAGGTGGATTCAGAAACGCACGACCCAGTAGAAGTGCAAGCGAAGAAGATTATGGACACCAATTCCATGGTCGAAGAGTTCATGTTGCTGGCCAATGTGAGTGTGGCGGAGAAGATCGCGGCGGAGTTCCCGCAGTGCGCGCTGCTGAGGAGGCACCCCGCACCCCCGCCCGCCAACTTCACCACCTTCCTGAAAGCTGCTAGTCAACAGGTGACCCACGTGGCCTTTTTTTCTTTTATTGACCTACCTAAAATATGTTCAGGTGGGGATTTTCGGAGAACCCAAATTTGGAGTGTGTGTGGGACGATGCAGTCTATAGCCCACCTAGTGTCCTGCCCTGCTTGCCCTGCCACCTGCTCGCAGCAGGACCTGATGGATGCCACAGATAATGCAGTCGAAGTGGCTAGGTTCTGGGCCAAAATTATCTAAACAATTTGTCATCGACACGATAAGAAGAAGATTGACCTACGCTTGTGTCGAAAAGTACGAGCAATCAAGCTTCACCGGTCTTACCCACATGCCCCATCTTACTCATTTCGCTCCATCTCACCCAGTCACTCACTCTTACTCACTCCGCTCCATCTCACTCACTCCCTCACTCGCTCTCCCTCACCACCTTCCTCAAGGCCGCTAGTCAACAGGTGACACATGCTCTATCTCACTCCCTCATATGCTCTCACTCACTCAGCGCTGCTGAGGAGGCACCCCGCACCCCCGCCCGCCAACTTCACCACCTTCCTCAAGGCCGCTAGTCAACAGGTGACACATGCTCTATCTCACTCCCTCATATGCTCTCACTCACTCAGCGCTGCTGAGGAGGCACCCAGCACCCCCGCCCGCCAACTTCACCACCTTCCTCAAGGCCGCTAGTCAACAGGTGACACATGCTCTATCTCACTCCCTCATATGCTCTCACTCACTCAGCGCTGCTGAGGAGGCACCCAGCACCCCCGCCCGCCAACTTCACCACCTTCCTCAAGGCCGCTAGTCAACAGGTGACACATGCTCTATCTCACTCCCTCATATGCTCTCACTCACTCAGCGCTGCTGAGGAGGCACCCCGCGCCCCCGCCCGCCAACTTCACCACCTTCCTCAAGGCCGCTAGTCAACAGGTGACACATGCTCTATCTCACTCCCTCATATGCTCTCACTCACTCAGCGCTGCTGAGGAGGCACCCCGCGCCCCCGCCCGCCAACTTCACCACCTTCCTCAAGGCCGCTAGTCAACAGGTGACACATGCTCTATCTCACTCCCTCATATGCTCTCACTCACTCAGCGCTGCTGAGGAGGCACCCCGCGCCCCCGCCCGCCAACTTCACCACCTTCCTCAAGGCCGCTAGTCAACAGGTGACACATGCTCTATCTCACTCCCTCATATGCTCTCACTCACTCAGCGCTACAGCACCAGACAACAGTTGACCACATGCTTCATCTCACTCCCTCACTCGCTCTCACTCATTCGGCGCTACTGAGGAGGCAACGGACAACAGGTGACTCATACACGCACCATCTCACTCCCTCGCTCACTCTGAGGAGGGACCTCGCCCGCCACTCACACTCTCTACCTCACTCAATTCGTCATTCACAGTCCAACACAAAGAAACTGGCAGCAAATAAGCTCTGCATCTTCAAGTTCTCACACCACAGTTGCAATCTCATTAATGAGTATTCACTAACTTGTTCACTGACTTATTTGTTCACTCGATCGCTCTGACTCACTCTTTCACGTCATTTACATGCCGCTGGATGCGGGTAATGCAGAATCGATCGTTGTACAGATCTATGGGGGATCTAGCAATGGACGTCTCTCACTCGTATAACCTTTTAGGAATAATGTGAGAAAAAATAGATGCATGAACGATCAAGCGATTAGCCTCATCATCATCATCATCATCATCTCAGCCTGTAGACGTCCACTGCTGGACAAAGGCCTCCCCCAAGGATCTCCACAATGATCGGTCCTGCTTGGCCCGCATCCAGCGGCTTCCCGCGACCCTCACCAGATCGTCGGTCCACCTCGTGGGGGGCCTGCCCACACTACGTCTTCCGGCGCGCGGTCGCCATTCAAGAACCTTTCTGCCCCAACGGCCGTCGGTTCTACGTGCAATGTGCCCAGCCCATTGCCACTTAAGTTTCGCGATTCTTCGGGCTATGTCGGTGACTCTGGTTCGCCTGCGGATCTCATCATTCCTGATTCGATCACGCAAGGAAACTCCAAGCATAGCCCTCTCCATCGCTCTTTGGGTGACTTTGAGCTTTCTTATGAGGCCCATCGTTAGCGACCACGTGATTAGCCTAGTCTAGGATAAATAAGGACTAAAAAGAGTCTTTAGCTTAATTTAATATTATTAACGGGCAAAGGAAATAATCTGAGCTGCAAAATAATATTAATTGTCCTGTTTATTAAAATTTATGCAGTACTAATAAGTTACTTGAATATTCGTGCTATTTAACTGACCACAATTACTTGGGTAAAATAATACCGCATTACGTAAAGTGGTTAACTAAACTAAAGTATGAGTATGTTTGTTATACTATTTAAATATGTATTGTCTTTTACTTCTTATGTGTAATATTGGTTAATTTTTCCTTCTATTAACCATTTTCCTGCCAATAGCATTTTATTGTGTTGTGTATACTGGGATAAACGTATCTTAAAGTATTAAATTGTAGGTAAATATATATGTTTCTCTTAGAAATAAGTGAGTGGCTAAAATTACATTACATATTTCAGTAAATTGTTTTATAAATTATTTATTATAAATAATGATATCTAGAGTCATTGGTCTTTATTAGAATTAAATTGGCTATCTTACGTCCCTTTCTTATACTTTAAATAGTGAAAAGAAAAAATAAATCGATTTGGTGAATCTTTCTGAGGTTTATACGTTTCGGCGATTCATTTTTGTTTTTAACTCGTCCAAGTGTAAATATGCCGTTTCGATATTTATTACGTGACCATTTTAGTACAATAACGTGAGATTACGTGACACAATATACGAAATTATTTAAAAATCTATTTATAGGTTCTTAAATTATTGTGACGTCATGTCTTGACGCATCGTTCGGCACTTTCTTTGCTTTTTTATTGTTAATTTGTTGTTTTTTTTTTGTATTGTGCCTAATTTTTGTATTTTATTAATTGTTGTGGCGTCATCTTTGCAGATTTTGATGCGGTTTTTTTTAATAGATAGAGTGATTCAAGAGGAAGGTTTATATGTATAATACATGCATAGTATACTTAAGGATAACCCGCAATAACCATTTTCCCGTGTGGAGCCGGGGCGGGTCGCTAGTTAATAATAAATGTTTCTTTCTTTTCTTTGTCGTTGACTTTAACAGTGTCTTTTTGCCAGGGCTTCGAGCTAGACGTGTCGACCAACAAATCGTTCTCCAAGTCGCTGAACGAGGCGGTGATTCCGTCGCGGCCGTTCTTCAACACGCTCCTGCGCATCATGGCCACGCGCTGCATGCAGCAGGCGCAGTACTTCGCGAGCGGCTCGCGGACCCACGACGAATACTACCACTACGGGCTGGCGTGTCCTATTTACACGCACTTCACTTCGCCTATACGCAGGTCAGTGGTTTCAATGGCTCCTCATTTCAGGGGGGCTACTCTTGACAGCGATTCCGGTCCGTCGACATTTAAATCGTGCGTTTCGTACTCTCGAATGCCACACCACCTTGGTTTTATATTGGGCGGATATTGAGTGAACTAAACAAAATCGGACATTTTTCAACTCTTGATGGGCGGATTTTTTAATAGAATACTAACTCAACTTTGATGGAGTATTGCATTGGGTTGAAATCGGCATCGATATTGGTTCCAAGAGTGGAGTCCCAGGTCTTTTTCCTCGTTTCCTTAATGCTGAGGATTGCCACCACGTACAACCAGTCTCCAATGGGTGCGTTTGTAAGTGCAGTGGACAGCACAATGGAATCTACTCTTTAATCATAGTGATAGCATGTATTTGCTAAGTTTTTTATTGTTTTTTTTTTTTTTTAGTTGTTTATTTAATAATATATATAGGCATGATATTTTTAGAATTTTATTTCATGTCTGTTTAAGTTAATTTGTAGTTTATTTTAAAAACTGTTAACTGCTTACTATTTATTATATTGTTGTTATTTGTTGTTTTTATTTTATTTTATTGTGTTGCGCTGTAGCCCTAGTCACGGCAAAAGCTGAGATCTGGCCCTGTTTGATATCCCACTACAACACAACTATCTTGCCTGTATAATGTAATGTGTATTGTGTCTTTTGTGTATTGTTTATTATTTTATTTCATAACCATTGTTTTTCTTTTTCTTTTTTGTTGTATTGTATTGTGTTTTGTCAAATAAATTATGTCTATGTTTGTTGGTGTCCATCAGATACGCGGACGTGATAGTGCACCGTCTGCTGGCAGCGTGCCTGGGCGAGGACGTGACGCACGCCAACCTGCTGGACACCAAAGCAGCAGACTCTATTTGCGACAACCTCAACTACCGCCACCGCCAGGCGCAGTACGCGGGACGAGCTTCCGTCGCGCTCAACACTCATGTGAGACCACCTTACTCTCGTTAATTGGCAAGCTCAAGACTGATACCAATAATTGACTATTTTAATTTATAGAAAACTAGCGATCCGCCCCAGCTCTGCACGTGAAAATGGTTATTGTGGGTTATCCTTAAGTATATTATGCATGTATTATACATATAAACCTTCCTCTTGAATCACTCTATCTATTAAAAAAATCCGTATCAAAATCCGTTGCGTAGCTTTAAAGATTTAAGCATACATAGGGACATAGGGACAGAGAAAGCGACTTTGTTTTATACTATGTAGTGATGAGGATTTCAATTATACATGCTACTATGTTCCTACTTCATCTTATTTTCATCTTTTTAGTTCGCTTTTTGAGCGTCGGGTTTTTTGATTTTTTAAATTTAGTTATATTTTTTTTACATGTAATAAATTGTGGTATAATATGTACTCCGATTCTAATGTTAAAATATTTATTTCTTTAAAATTGTCCCTAAGTGACACTCTATGTCTTAATTTATAAATTCCGTTGAATAGCGTAGTTTTTGACGTGACTATGTCTTATAATTCGATGGAGACGGTTGCACGCACGAAAAAACATGACGCAAAGCGGTGTTACCGCGCGGCTGAGGCGTTCCATTTAAGGCTTGAAGTGCAAGCGAGAGTGCGGAACGAGCGACAAAGAGGCACAATCGTTGTCACGTTCAACTATCGTCAGTAAACCGAATTTACAGACAACCGCTTTTTTACGCGAGATATTTACTGCCCCCCCTCCCCTGGCCGCAAATTTAGCGATTCATCTCTGATAATATGTTATTTCAGATTCTGTTCAAAGAACGTGTGGAGATCCTGCAAGCCGTGGTGCTGGCGGTGAAGCGGAACGCGCTGCAAGTGCTCATACCCACGTACGGGCTCGAGGGACCGCTGTACCTTCCCAGTGATAAATTCACTTACAACGAGGAGGTTAGCAGCACTTTAATTATTTATTTAACATTTATTGCACACTAGAAACATAGGTGCACAACATTAGGAAAGACGATAAATCAGATTCAAGTCAATTTAACTTTAGAGACGTCAAAAATGGATTTAATACTTCGATTGCACTAGTTTAGGCTCCATGCGAAAACATCTCACTTAAAATTACGCTGAATTTGACAGCTGCGCTCTTATTTTAAATACTATTCATTCAAAATTACACTCCCATTCTATTCGATTCCCATATGAACGAACGACTACTTATATAATATTTCAGTTTAGAGCGTAACTTAGGTTAACTAACTGTAACTTGAGCCCAATATCCTGAATCGCTTTGCACACCCGCCCGCCGCCGCTTACATTTCCTGCGATGTCTCTTTTTTACAAGCACACATACAAGATATTAAAATCAAATCAGTCTGCAGTAGATATTCAGGTATTGAAAACACGTTATGTTTTGTTTCATATTAATCCGGACAAAAGGTCATTGACGCCTGTATACAAAGCGCACATTTTTTTCAAACGATACGATAATACTATAAGAAATTAAAGCAAAATACGCAATTTGGCATTCCATAGTAGAAGGCAGGGTGACCTTGCCAGTCATTTTGGCGTTACATTATTTTTAATAACTTTTGAGAAAAGAAAGAGGTCAATGAACTTTGGTCCGTATTTATATGAAACAGACCATAGTTTTGGACGTGTTCAAAATATTTTAAATAAATACAGTAAAGGAGTTCATTATCCTCCAATAGGAACACCTACAGCGCTGCGGCGACGTGACCCTGAAGACGTTTGACGAGGTGACGGTGCGCCTGGGCTTAGACAGCAGCAACGTGCAACACCGCAAGCTCACCTTCCAGCTGGTCGCGCCGCACGTCCCAGGGTTCAGCTACCAGCCGGAGATGGGTCAGTTGCATTACACTACACTACTCATACACCGCAAGGGTCAGTTGCATTACACTACACTACTCATACACCGCAGATGGGTCAGTTGCATTACACTACACTACTCATACACCGCAGATGGGTCAGTTGCGTTACACTACACTACTCATACACCGCAGATGGGTCAGTTGCATTACACTACACTACTCATACACCGCAAGGGTCAGTTGCATTACACTACACTACTCATACACCGCAGATGGGTCAGTTGCATTACACTACACTACTCATACACCGCAAGGGTCAGTTGCATTACACTACACTACTCATACACCGCAAGCTCACCTTCCAGCTGGTCGCGCCGCACGTCCCAGGGTTCAGCTACCAGCCGGAGATGGGTCAGTTGCATTACACTACACTACTCATACACCGCAAGGGTCAGTTGCATTACACTACACTACTCATACACCGCAGATGGGTCAGTTGCATTACACTACACTACTCATACACCGCAGATGGGTCAGTTGCGTTACACTACACTACTCATACACCGCAGATGGGTCAGTTGCATTACACTACACTACTCATACACCGCAAGGGTCAGTTGCATTACACTACACTACTCATACACCGCAGATGGGTCAGTTGCATTACACTACACTACTCATACACCGCAAGGGTCAGTTGCATTACACTACACTACTCATACACCGCAAGCTCACCTTCCAGCTGGTCGCGCCGCACGTCCCAGGGTTCAGCTACCAGCCGGAGATGGGTCAGTTGCATTACACTACACTACTCATACACCGCAAGGGTCAGTTGCATTACACTACACTACTCATACACCGCAGATGGGTCAGTTGCATTACACTACACTACTCATACACCGCAGATGGGTCAGTTGCGTTACACTACACTACTCATACACCGCAGATGGGTCAGTTGCGTTACACTACACTACTCATACGCCGCAGATGGGTCAGTTGCGTTACACTACACTACTCATACACCGCAGATGGGTCAGTTACATTACACTACACTACTCATACACCGCAGATGGGTCAGTTACATTACACTACACTACTCATACACCGCAGATGGGTCAGTTACATTACACTACACTACTCATACACCGCAGATGGGTCAGTTACATTACACTACACTACTCATACACCGCAGATGGGTCAGTTACATTACACTACACTACTCATACACCGCAGATGGGTCAGTTACATTACACTACACTACTCATACACCGCAGATGGGTCAGTTGCATTACACTACACTACTCATACACCGCAGATGGGTCATTTGCATTACACTACACTACTCATACACCGCAGATGGGTCAGTTGCGTTACACTACACTACTCATACACCGCAAGGGTCAGATGCATTACACTACACTACTCATACACCGCAGATGGGTCAGTTGCGTTACACTACACTACTCATACACCGCAAGGGTCAGATGCATTACACTACACTACTCATACACCGCAGATGGGTCAGTTGCGTTACACTACACTACTCATACACCGCAAGGGTCAGATGCATTACACTACACTACTCATACACCGCAGATGGGTCAGTTACATTACACTACACTACTCATACACCGCAGATGGGTCAGTTGCATTACACTACACTACTCATACACCGCAGATGGGTCAGTTGCGTTACACTACACTACTCATACACCGCAGATGGGTCAGTTGCATTACACTACACTACTCATACACCGCAGATGGGTCAGTTGCGTTACACTACACTACTCATACACCGCAGATGGGTCAGTTGCATTACACTACACTACTCATACACTGCAGATGGGTCAGTTGCATTACACTACACTACTCATACACCGCAGATGGGTCAGTTGCGTTACACTACACTACTCATACACCGCAGATGGGTCAGTTGCATTACACTACACTACTCATACACCGCAGATGGGTCAGTTGCGTTACACTACACTACTCATACACCGCAGATGGGTCAGTTGCGTTACACTACACTACTCATACACCGCAGATGGGTCAGTTGCATTACACTACACTACTCATACACCGCAGATGGGTCAGTTGCGTTACACTACACTACTCATACACCGCAGATGGGTCAGTTGCGTTACACTACACTACTCATACACCGCAGATGGGTCAGTTGCATTACACTACACTACTCATACACCGCAAGCTCACCTTCCAGCTGGTCGCGCCGCACGTCCCAGGGTTCAGCTACCAACCGGAGATGGGTCAGTTGCATTACACTACCACAAATTACGTGTTTATTTTCCCATTGCGTTATGATAACGCTTGAGAAACGCGTGTCTATAGTGCTCATGATATTTCTTCTATCTTATGGTTTGAAGGATTCCCATACTGGTCCATTATCATAAGCCACCATATTGGAAGCTGAAAGATCCTTTAATTTATTTATTAAGTAACAGGTGCATTTTAATAAGCAAAGTGTCTCATTACAGAAACCGACGAGTCGACGGAGAAAATGGACGTAGATGAAGTAAAGGAGGAGAAAGAAGCCAGCAATAAGAAGAGAAAAGAACAACAGCAAACAGATAATAAGAGTAAGAAAAAATCTAAGAAGAAGTAATACAAGTATGTATCATTAAATACTTTTAAAAAGTAGCTTTTGTTGTTTCTATTGAACCATTTCTCCTTCAGGTATCAAAATAAACACAATGATTTCTGTTGAGGTTAAAAATATTTTATTAAAAACTACTACTAAACTGTTTACAAGTTATATAGTCACATTTGGCATATAACAATATTACATCTAAATCTTACTTCTATGAACCATGTAATCGATAATAAAATTAAGGATACATAAATATTTATCGTAGCTAATACGTAATCTCTAAGAAACACGGCAGCATATAAAAAACTACACAATTATATTTACATCCGCCTTACTTTAAAATGCATAAACAAATAAGATGAGAAATCGTCACATATATTATTCGTCACATATAAATATATTAAAGATATAATATATAGATTAAAGTTTTTAGGATCCTGCTAAGTGAAATTAAAACCCTTTTTGATATTGACGTTATTCGAGAAATAGAAGTTATTAGAAGTAGTATTCTTTGATTGGATATTAGATATTGCAAGAAAGAATAAATTTCTACCTAATAGAGTATACTGTTGGACTAATGTATTTTCATAGCCATATTTGTTGCTGATTATAAGCCTCGTACGAAAGCTACAGAAAACGCTACTACTAAAATTATTTTGTTTTTATAAAAATTACAGTAAATTCAAGCATAAAATTTATTTATCATAGCCATTGACATGTTGTTTTAATTATTTGGTAAACTCTTAAATGTAATTAAAACTTATCATGTATAATTTTCATTAAAGGTTATCACATCTAATCAATCACATACATAAACTTTATCTTCAATTTTGTTATAGACTCGTAATATAGTTAGATCGACTTCATGCATAAATATAGTCATTTTTCGCAGAGATGTGCAAGTTTCTTTGCCAGGTTTTCCTTTACCTCAAGCGTCCAATATTCGTAAACCTGCATCATACCTATTTACCTACCAAGAGGCTAATTCTAGAAATTCGGAAACACATTTGGCAGTGAGATTCGCACCACGATCTCTTGTTCAAAAGCAGCGGCACTCCACTGACGCTTTACGTTCTACAAACTACTTGCTAATAGACATTTGCCTTCTAACCGGAGGTGGACTAACCACAGAAGTAGACGGTGGTTGGAGCATATTTGGCGATACTTCTTGGACTCTTTGTTTTGTTTCCACTGGGTCATCTTCCGGAGTGATGATCTGTGGTATATTCGGTATATTGCTGATCTGTGGCATATTGCTTGTGACGCCGGAGCTCTGGGCGGCTATTCTCGCGATCTGTTGGTCGATTTTGGCGACGAGTTGGTCGACGACGTTGCTCCATCGGTCGGCGGGGACGGTGTGGCCGGGCGAAAGCCGCGCGTCTGTCATGACGGCCAAACGGACCGAGTCTGCGTATTGTATCACTGTTAGTGACATGCCTGTAAGAAAATTAAACGATATAATTGGAATTTTATTATTGTTTTTGCTACCCACTTTGAATTTCTCATCTTTTCGAATTTACTTTGATAGTTTATTGGTCCATGCCAATACTTTAAGAAGTTTGAGTATGATGGTGTTTATTATAGATTAATTTTAATGAAAATATCAGATTGACAGGTATAACGATGAGGTCATATTTACGGAATCGAGGTCTTATTTTTTAATTGACTTATGCTTGTGTCGAAAAAGTACGACTTATAGACTGCACCGGACTAAAATTTTATCAAAATAACTATGAACGTTTGTGTATTAATTGCTGTTACCCCCACATGCTATGTTTGGAGGATGATTAGATCATGAGTGATACTTACTAATATTGGCTTGCGGCGGTCTCCAGTACACCACATAGTCCACCCCCTGGCCCCACAAAGTGCTTCTTCGACGCGCGTCAACTGGCGCGTGAATCTCTGCGTACGATACGGCGTATCGTCGCGACAGAAGGTTCAGGGTCAGTCTGGCGAACGGCGAAGGTACTGCCCTGGTTAGGGCTCCACAACGCGCTTGGGCGGCCCAAGCTGTTACTAACGCCCCTTGCCTGCTGCAAGCCTGCTCGATGACAGATGCGATTCGACGTGGAGTCGCGCCCACTGGTACCGATAGACATACCATGCCTGGAAAGTGAGGGAGCATTGTAGTCTAAATTGAATTTTGGACAGTTCACGGATCTAAATCCTGTATTATTATGATCTGTATCCTCTTGAAGTTGTACCTAGATTCTTATAACAAGGCCAGCAGCGTAGATGGCGGTTGAGCTTTTTAAAATCATGCCAATACTTTTGAACCAAATCTTCTTCTTGGTGGGGATGTTGTCAGGATTGTCGTGACATAAACTAGCTAAGCAGGCAGGCAGAACTCATTTTGAAGGTGTATATGAAAATGACCAGCTGCTAAAAAACCCATTACTGATTTTTAAGATTTCTCACCTCCGGTCATGGACTTCTTATAGCTCTTTCCTTGACCCTCAGCAAAGGTGAAAAGGAAGTCTTCGGAAGCCGCTCGGGCCGTGGTCAGTATGACGTCAGGGATTTCTGATTGCGAATGTTCAAAGAAGGAGCGTAGGGCTTCGGTAGCCCCGTACAGAGTCACATCTGTGGATGAGACTCCCAGAGCTCTGGCTGCTCGCTCGATGTTGGCTCTGGGCACTGGTTTGGACCACGAAACTACCTAGAAAATGTAAACAATTTATCCTATCTATCATATCAGCTCAAAAGTTCTTTTTAGCAAGATTTGGTTGGCTTCTGGACATCTTAATTTTCTTTTTTTATTTTGTTGGCGATAATAAATAAATTACCAAATCTTAGAGTATAAATAAAAAAAATGTTTATACTCTTAAGTACCAAATTTTTATCTTTCATTATTGTTTCAGCGAAGTGGGTTATTTTCAAGTCGTAATTTGTCTAAAGTATTTCTTTTTTCAATCGAGTGATCTATGTGTATATTTTAGGAATAGTTTTTAAATTTAATATTATGGACCATTATTATTTATTTAACCAGTGCCTAAAATAAACACAATTTTATTTTATTGTCTTTAAATTCTCACCTTTCTACCGCACAAGTTTGTAGTCTGCAGCAAATGTCGGTGTCCATCATCAGCTCCAACGGTATCTGCCCACAGTTTAGCTGGTGCTCTGTAGGCCTCCACTAGCCCACGCCACGCCTCCACACTCGCTCGTGCCCACAGCTGGGCTAACTCCCCATACTTCCACGTCAGGGTGTTGGGCCGCGACACTTGGCCAGTGTTCCTTAGCTCAGTTATAGCTAGCACCTCGTTGTGCAGTTGGAAAGGAAGCTTGAACATCGTCTTTGTCGTTGTGATGACTGCGCTGAATGCTCGTTTTGGCCATTTACGAGGGTCAGCTGTCACTAGCGGTGATAGTAGAATCTGAAATGAAGAAGTTGTTTTTTTGTTGAAATAATATAGGCGTAGACTCCACCGACAAGAGTGCGGCTCTTCTGGCGCATTTTCATTGGTCGATAAGTCGGTCGTTAGCCCGAATGCGTGGAGTGGGGATTTTAACGCATGCAGGCTGACGACCAATGAAATTAGTCAGTCGATAACTCGGTCGATAAAAAGCATGTGGGGACCCTCAAAACCCAAGATCTCTTTTTCTGCCATACTGTATTCAGATTCTCTCGCGCAAAAATGCGCCCTTCGGCATGTAGAAGAAGAATATAGGTAATTCTCTTGCGATGGAAAATAAATTGTTTCAAAAAATTACGAGTCTGTAAACTTTATTCCAATGATCTTGTACGTCACAATTCGTCATTAAAACTGCTGCCAAATGATATTGCAAATGAAGCTAGATCGTTGATTACTACTGGCGGCTTTATTAGGTTTATATTTCAACAGTAGGCATACCTTTGGTACCTTTATATATGTGTTAGTATAATTGACAACCGCAAAAAGCGAAGAATGTTCATATTCAATACCTTTGGTATAGTCAGACTTCTTCTTTTACATTCTCTTTGAACGGCAGCCAGAAGGATTGTAGCCGTTACTGGCGCATCAGTTCCTGATCCATTGGACCTCTTCTTAGTCAGTTCCCTTAATGCACTAGCGCCCGATATCAAAACCAATCCCGCCACATGAAAAGCGCCTGGTAAAGTTTTCAACGCCCGAGGGCTCTCCACCGGATCATATTCAGATATGAACTCATTCCACGCGTTAGACAAGTTCTCATTGATCTTGCCCCACAGTTCTGGGATTGCTGAAGGAGTGGGGAAGAGCCTGGCCAAAGGACTCTGCTGGCTTTGCGTGTATGGTGCAGGAGAACTCGTGTCTGTGGAAAGCTGGTCGAGCATCAACAAGTCTCCGATGTTGAGGGACTTTTTCCCTGTGAGCAGTAAATGGTGGACTCTGACTAAGATGTAGTATTTTGGTTCGATAGAGACAATGGGGATGATGATGAACTGCCACGGAGGCTGGTCGCTTGGGAAGTATTTGGAGACTATTTCGCTGACGTAACCCTGAAAAATAAAAATGTTACTCAATAGATAAATATCTTTGTTCCTTCATGCAGAATTTGTGGAATATTTATGCAGAAAATATTCAATTTAAATATTCATCTATGGTTTTTATACGCATTGCTTTAGGATGACTACTCCTTCTATTTTCATGGAAGGTCTAGATATATTAACTAATTCAAAAGTTTAGCAGCTCGATAATACTAACAACAGCCCAGGTAAAACTGGCCTCAAGACCTACAGTAAAGTTCATAGCAGTTTCGAAAACATTCAACGGTTTACATTCGAAGACAGATTTTGAAAAACCATTTTTCGTAGTCAATGTTTCATTTAAGGATCACAGAAGCTCCACGTCCTGTTGCATGTTTTAAAAAATAGAAATAGCAACAATCTTCACCTGGATATTATTGTCAGTGACAGGTCGTCCCCTGTGAACTCCACTGGCTATGACCATGTGATTCTCCGGGCGGAAGGTGGTACTGGGATCCCACGCGTAGTTCCCCCAACAGGAGACCAGCTGGTGGCGCAGGCGAGGAAACATCAGCTCCCCGTTCTTATCGCGACGTTCGATCACGTGCTGCGTCAAATGCTCTTTGATCTGGTCAGGATCCATTACTCCTGGAAATTAAAGGGTAAAATCTTTTTGATAAAGAATACGAGCTCAGACGAAATTGTAACATAGTGATGCTCGTGAGTCGCGTTCAGATTTTGTAGTAGTCTATCTTATTTCTGTGTGTATCAACTGATATAAATAAAATAGCGAGCGACCTTTTACAATAACTCAACTAGGTTATAGACTAATCATTCACGCAAATCATCTTAGCATAGCATATGCGTTCTTATTTGTGTAGGGTGGCGTGACGTTACAAATATTTTATTTGATAGTTTTTTATAATTTGTATTGTTAAGGAACCGAGAAATATATTACAATATTCCAACGTCATTGCCTAATTCATAATAATATAGGTAATGTATATGTGTTATTTGTACTATTAGCCGGGTTTTTCCATACTTTATAACGTCACCTGAAGGTTTAAAAGGTAAGAAGGTTAACACCATTGTCTTTACAAAATAAATACAAAACTGTTGTTTTTTTTTTTTAATATTCGTTCATCCTTGTATTTGGAGTATTTACTAACGTTATTGTGTAATGCAATAAACGTTTTACTTACTTACTTACTTATTGAGCACTTCAACTTTCTTGACCCTGATATGGTAGGAAGGACCTATCTGAATATTAAATTTAATGTCAGTGTGTGTGTGTGTATGTTTACAATGAATAAACTCAAAAACTACTGAACCGATTTCAAAAATTCTCTCACCATTAGAAAGCTACATTTACCTTGAGTAACATAGGCTACCTTTTACCGCGGAAAAGTGCCTGATTCCCACGGGAAAGACTGTTAACGCGGGTGAAGCCGCGGCGGATAGCTAGTCTTAGATAAAGAATATAATCCGTTTATGTGTAAAATTCTAGGTACCTGGCATGGTCTAAAAAAACAAGGTCTAACACTCCAACCACGTGATTTGACACAAGCCTACGTCATCTGCTGTTCATCCTTGTCGAATAATACGAATTCGACAAGGATGAACAGCATGCTGACGTAGGCTTGTGTCGAGTTTGACAGTCCGAGTGTTAGACTTTGTTTTTTTAGACATGGTACCTGGCTAGTTCAATCCATCAAACAAAATCATATTCCATGAAAAATAGTTTGCTTAGTAGCTTGATGCTAGACAGACCTTTGACGGAGAGAAGCACGTTGATAATGCCCTGGTTCCTGACTGTATCCAGAAGAGAGCGCACAGTGTCTGTACGGATAAACTCCAGTCCTGGGTATCTGCTGGACAGAAGCTTCAGCCATAGGTGCTTGCTGAGCCGTGTCACTGGAAGTAAACGGGAGGTTTATCACTGGTTCTGCCCCCGTAACGTGCAGTGCTATGACAAAAGTTTGTCGCACATTTGACTGTCAAAAAACTCGCCATATTTAAATATCCTCCAATAGGATAAGAGAATACGCACGACAAAATTATGTCTGTCACGCGTGGATGGGCATATTAGAGAGCCTGGTACTGGTCTGAATATTAGTGCTGTGATTTTTCAAAGCACTTTGTGTAACTTGTTTTTGCGACCGCTGTGCATGCTGAAATCTAGCCTGATTCGACTTCCAAGTACCTACATTTGTTATGATATGTTTGCCTCGAGTGGAGAACGTATTTTCAGTTTTCTTTTGTTGTAGGTATTAATTTTCCCTGTTTTTTTTTGTTCGTGGAATAAATAACCGCATTTTTGTGATTTCCACAGCTCAATGAATATCGTTCAGTTAGAACAACGGCTTAACCTACATAAAGTTCTAATATAGTTTAGTGTTTCCTATCATAGTCATGTGTAGTGTGGTGTGTCATAGACTTTTGTCCGTTCGAATATGGCCTCTAACTTCGACCGTGGACGTCGTCAGGGGTTTTTTTCTTTTTGGGCTTGACCGTTAGGGGGAACGATTGTGTTTAGGTCATACAAATCCCTGTTTACCAAACACTTACCGACATACGAGATGGCTAGAGCAGGAAGCGTGGACATGGCTATGCAGAATGCGCAGTAGGTGTAGATCTCGTCGGCGACGCGCGCGCGCACGCCCTGCCGCGCCGGCCCCATTGCTGCGCGTGCGACTATGATCACGCGCCGGGCATTACATGAGATACCTACCTGTGGACGTGCAGTAACATTCAATTTGGATGTAGATAAACTAAAGCTTTGTCTGGTTTCATGAATTTTGATATTCATCATTTCTTATTATTTGAAACTAGCTGTCCGCCCGCGACTACGAGACATTTTCCTACAGTAAAACCTCTTAATATTTTGACTGGGGATGTAAGGTACCATCTTGTAAAATTTCATTCAAATCGGTCCAGCAGTTTCGGAGAATAGCCCGTACAAACAGACAAACAGGTAAAAACAAACAAACAAGTCTGTTGTCCCTCTGTTCATCCTACAGGGTAGGCTTAAACCCCGCGTAGGGGACATACGGGTTCGAATCCCGCCCAGGGTAAACATTCGTGTGATGAGCACTTGTGTTTGCCTTGTGTCTGGATGTTGTATATTTATATATGTATGTATATCAGCTGTCTGACACCCACAGTACAGGCTCTGCCTAGTTTGGGGTCAGATGGCCGTGTGTGAGATGTCCCACATATTATTATTATTATTATATATAGAATGTTTATCACCACTGGAGATTCTAATGAATAAAAGGCTTCCAAAGACCACTTTCGAAATTGTAGGCACACAGTACCTACATACCAAAGCGAAGTCAGCCCACCAATGAGCGGTGACTTTATTAGGTAACTGAGTAAATTACAACTATCTATATAAAACTAATACTTTTATTATACTGGTCAACATCGTAGGTTTGTTCCACAGATAATATAATTACGATAACTATCACGTTATGAAATTACCTACCTACTTATTGCGTTTGCGTCGACTTCCTTCGTTTAGCGTGTCGATGCGGTCTATTTATTATGACGTTTCCATTTTATTATTATTTTGATCGTTTGCTAAGCACTTTCAACTATTGCTGAATTTGATAAATTTTCTTGGCCATCCTGTTGGCAGACTAAGTACCTACTTAATACAACCTAAAGTTCCTAAATCAAATACTTACTAGGTACCGTTTTAATTAAATTGCATTTTTTAAATTATATCAGCAATAATTGATATCGACTTTATAATAAAGTTAATTTAAGACGCTCGTATCCAACGACTTTATTAATAATGTTATTACTGTCTGTCTACTATATTTTTATGTTTTGTCACAAATTTTAACCTTAATTGGTATCTTTGAAATAATGATTCTTAATTGTCCACGCTTAATTAATGCAATTTGCATTTTAATTTATATTTATAAACATGTTGGTGCGACCTTTACTCTACTTAATATATCTGTTGCATTTGGGACGGTGACGAAATATTCACATATAATTATCATACAAACCAAATATCGAGACATAACAAAGAATAGATTAAACTAGGTACCGGATTTTCAGTTCACCCAAGTAGGTAACTGCGATACATTATTGCATACTATCTTAATTATGAATTTGTATCTTAAAATTCCAAAGAACCTATTTGAACCCCGCGGTGGGGACATGTATAGAATGTTACGAAAACCAAATAAAATGTGACGTTCCTCGGTCGAAGGGAACTTATGGCGGGTTATACGGACATAATCTTTTTGGATTTGAATAGCTTATTAGTTGCAGATTACAGGGATATACATATCATAACTCAATACCATCCATCCAAAGTTACCTTCCATTTGCACGTGGAACATCACAAATATACTACAATCCTCTGCATTTCAGATTTAATAAAGTAATAAAATATTCTTTCGTAACACCGTCAAAGGAATATACCTACTGTTATCTATTACTTCAGCATAATAAAAAACAAAGAAACAATTTAAATAATGTAACACAACTGCAAAACACTTCGAACTTTAAGTAATTGTACACAAAATCACAAATTTAGAGTACCTACAATAATCGACTCTCACTTTGTTTACTAACTTTTGGTCATGTAATTTTTGTATTCCGTAACATTGACCGACGCGACGCCGTCAAATTTTGTGGTTAGACTGGCAGTCGCTCACTTTCCCTGTCCACTCCTCTGTGAGCGGTGAAAGGTAATTCATAAATCTCGACATGGTACTTATTTATTTATTTATCATTGTCAGTCGATATGGCAAACGCATCTTTGTTGCGACGCCGAAGTCGTTAGTTATCTTTTGTGAGCATTCAGGACAGGACAGTTATATGAGGGCATTGTATGAAAACATAAAGGCATGTACTGTATTTACCTAATAGAGTATCTACTAATTTATGTATTAGTAAACAGGCCGCCAGCCTATATTGGCTATATATATACCTATATAAGGGTGGAATTTTCTAATGCCACCTGGAGGGGAAGTACTGTAGATAGAAAATTCTGCCCAAAGGAAACATTCCTTTATGTGTGAAAAGAAATAAAACTGCATTCAAGGATTTTCGAAAATTCCAATACACAGTACACACACAAATACAAATCATTCCTCTTTATAATATTAGTATGAGATAAAATATTGTTTTGGCATTTCATAAAAAGGAGCTTATTGACCAGCCAGTGCAAGAACCCAATTTTCAAAATCTAATAGCATCGTATTTATTAAGCGATTGTTTCTCCGGTGTTATCGGCAAGGCGGACGTTGTGGGTTCATCTCCACTTCGTGACCCGCGACGATGTGATATGACGTTGCATATCTCGTATCTCTCGTGTTGTTTCACGCCCTCCGCCGGATGCCTCTAGTGAAGCATCAGCGTCCCAAGTGCAATTTTTGTTGACAAATGACCAACAATTGTGAAACCCTCTATGAAATTTACGTTAACAAGAACAGCGCCTTCCTAGGTTTCTGCGATTTTAACTGTGCTATTTTCCTTCCAAACTCTGATTATATATTTTTAATAAAATCTTAGTCTCTTTCTCCATGTATTGTATTAACTGGTAGGATGACTCATTGTAAATAAACTTTTCTTCAAGTTTGCATACCGAAGTAATAGTCTTTCTTTATGACCTTGTTGCTAACTAGGATGGTAAATTTTATTGGCAGCCAACGCAATCTTTTACGAATACCAGATGTGTGAAAAACTTTGTGTACGATTCCTATGCACAGTTACAATCTTTGCAGCAATTTTCTGTTTATTGAGGTTTTGGTTTTAATCAATACGTTAGGTATCTCATTGCAGAAATTTATATTTATAGTGACTTGACGTATTGGTTTTTAACTACTTTACTTCTTCATACAAGATAACACTGTTCATATATCCTCACTGTTATTTTCCTCAAATGTTAGCAGACACATTAGGTCTAAATTCACTATAATTTAAATAAATTCCTATTAAAACCAATTATTTATAAACAAAACATTCAACTACCCACCTATTTACTCCTTCCACCACCCAGCACTAAAACACAATCCTTATTATGTCCCGTTTGCGTTTGACAGTTATGAAACTGGTTGCAGAAAAAAACCGGTCAAAACAATGTTCGCGATCGGAAGAGGGCGAGCGAGCGAGTGAGCAACCCTGTCAGTCCTGCCACAGACTAAGCACTGGTGATTACACAGTAGAATGACCGCTGGAAGGCAGCGTTCCCGCGGCACTGGCCGAATGTGGCCGCGCCGTGATAGCCGCCTTATCGGCAGCTTGATCAAGGTCCAACACTGACCGTCTACATTGTAACAAGACCGCGACCCACACTTATTTTTCCTCAGTTTTTTCACTACTTATTTTGTTTTGGATCTTTTATCAGTACATACTCGCCTGTTTAATCATTAGCCTGGTAGAAACCTGATCCCTTTTTGTGATTTATACTGTACCTCTTTTCGAATTGTTCTCTTTATTTCGCGTGCTCTATTGTACAACAAAGCTTATTTTATTATATTCATTAGTTTCGTCTTCATCATCATCAAGATTATTTTCAATAAACCGAAGGACCTTGTTCACTTATATTTATTTAATCAATCTTCCTAATTAGTCAATTTACTATTAACATTTTTGAAAACGTGTAGTTTATTTTATTAATAATAATTTAATCGTAAGACATACTGGTCTTATTGGAACGGATATTATTTTCCATCAGACCTTCTTTGTTATTGTTAGTACTGTAGCCAAGTGATATTTCCATGTCTCTAGGAAATGATAATAATATGAGGAAGCGTAAACAATGGTGCTACAGAGATAAGCTAATTATATTATTATAAACTCAGTACTAGCCTTTCCTGTGATTATCAATTGTTGGCTACTAATCGGTACACGTGTAAAATTAAACAAAGTTCAAAATTAAAATTATTTATTGAAACAACTTCAATTTTTAAATTAAATATAATAAATTTTACTAAGGCTATGGGCTTACACTTACATAACTAACGTAGGAAAGCGCAATATAATGAAACCATAAAGTAGCCATAAGTACAATGAGTTTATGTATTTTTTCATACAATTTTATTCTAGGTATCAACTGGATAGGTACTTAGATATTAGGTTTTCGGAAGATAAACTTAGATTATGATCAAAAGCTAAGTATTCTAATTCATTATTAATATCCACTGACAAAATGCTTTTATCAAATGACTTGTGATTACAATACAATGGCTTTAAGCTAGCGAATTTGTACCTATTTTGATACCTAATTCTGATTGTCAAATAACTTTACACAGCAAACCATTGATTTGTATGACAACTCAGACGTGAAATAACTGCAACAACCGATTATTTAATTATACAAGTAATTACATATCAGAATACATAGTTAAATTACTAATGATGACCGATTATCAACAAGAAATATACTAAATGATGATTCCGTAGCTGAGAAATATGATGTTCGATAAACTGGAGAATTTAGCAAGGCACCAAAAATAAAATTGAAAAAACATAACTAAGTTTCATGACTATGTTGATTTCTACGATTGAAGAAAATTTGTTTTACTCTGTCACAATTTGCCTGTTACCTGTTCTGCGATCCTTTTATTTGGACCAATATTTTCAGATAATAAATCATCACTTAATATAGATAAATAGTTAAATAGTACGAGTTCTTACAGCCACTCTTATCACATATTACAGCTTTATCTACATACTAGTTTGTCTACCATAGAAAATCTAAGATAACATTTATCGCCTGTATACAAAGTTTTGAATTAAATCTATAAAAATTAGTTCCTGTTTGATAATCCACTACTACTGGTAGTGTTCAGAGGTCAATCTAGAGCTAACAACAAAAACGAAATGCATAAAGCAATTTGATTTAGAAACAAAATATTTCGAGTCAAACAAAAAATACAGGTTTCGAATTCTCAATGACCGTTGTTAACTGGCGCCAACTCACAATTTTGCAAAAATTGCTGTTCCAACGGAAAAATACAGCAATTTAAGAAGATCAATGTTTTACAGTTGGCTACAACATACAAAATAATCCGTGAATCGGGTCTTAGATTAAATAAATTTTAGAATACACCGATTACAATTTGGCATCGAACAACTAAATGTAGCTTAACATTAGCCTCGCGCAGGAGTGGCAAGGATAAATGCGTACAAGCAGCATTGCTAGCCCCACTGATGGTGAAAACTATGTCCCACATATTACCACAACCAGAGATCAACGCAGTCGATTTCAGAAATGCCCTTAAAACATCCTGAATCACTATTGATGGACACTTAAACTAAAACTTGCTGTCCATAAAGGTAAACTTAATGTGATGCTACCGTTTTTCAATTTTGATAAATTCTTAAGTACCTATCATTTGTATTTTTAGTCTTTCTATTAATTTGAACATGTAGGTAATGGTTTGAATTATTGTGGAACATAGATTTAGGACTTGAGATGACAGGAGCGTGACTCTATGTTTTGCAGCGAGCATTAAGATTCAATGGTAAACCTAACCTTCTCCAAATAAGCAACTTAGGTCAAATGATTCATTTCGTCTAGGCTCAGTTTAGTACATATGAATTTCAGCAGTAATGGTGATCGAGTAAGTTTACCATTGAGCCGAATTATAATGTTTGCACGCAAGCGTTGCCTTTTTCATTCACTCATATTTTCTTCGATCTTCCAAAGCTTGCCGCGTATCGGATGTTCGTACAATTAGACCTATAATAGCCAATTTTCTACCATATCACATTCACAAACAAAACTCAACCGAACATTCAAACGGCACTGGCTTTAACGTGTTTCATGGAAATAAATTTCTGTTCAATAGACCGTCGAGGTATCCCACTGACCTTCTTAGGGGACGTTCCATTGCAGTTAATGGAAGAAGGTAAAGACTTGTAGCCTCCATCGGAACTATAGTCCGTATCCGTGGACTGTCCATTGAGACTGGGACTATGTCTGTGGACACTCTCCTTACTACTGATGCGACCGTTGTAAAGGTCCCCGTAAGACGTATGATGCTTTACGTGATTTTCTTCAATGACAGGGTTCTTGGCTAGAATCGGTTCAGTGATGGTGTAAGCTTGGTTCTGGAAGTTCTCTATGGAGCGGGATCTGGCTGAGTACAGCAATTTGCGTTCGGTTTTCTCTCCGACTGAGGAGTCTCGCTTGATGTACCGTCGGCTGGTGTCGTGTGCGACTGCTTGTAGGTATTTCGATCCAACGCGACTGCTGGTCCTTAGCATTGGCTCTCGTCTTTCATCCTCCGTCACTTGCGGCTGTCCTGTCACCCCGTTAACCTTTCTCCCCCCACACTGGCATATTTTGGTCACTGTCCCGTTTAAGGGTCGTCTAGTCTTTTGTGCTTCACTGTACAACGGCAGCTTCCTCCCGCTAGCTTGTTCATTCCAACTGTGGGACAAGACATGTAGGGTTACTTTAGACTTATAGACAAGATAAGTACCTATTAAACATAAAAAAAAGTATGAAGATACTAATTATTGTGTAGTCATTGACCAAAATTAATTAATTAATTGTAAATTGAAATTGTTTTATTCTCAGGAGAGAGATTTTATGGTTTAGAATATTATTATTTTTTTACTATACCAAGTTTGAGAAATATTTACATAAAAAAAGTAAACCATAAAAATGAATACCGATGCCGATGGCAGTTATTTAAGTGTGTTATTTGTGCTCATAAGTATTAAATATTCACAGGTACAAATATAATGGGATAGGTATTGTTTGTTCATGACGTGACGTGATGACCTCACCTTTACATTCTGGTGCGGCAGCGTGTAACACAGAAAAGTTTCATAATCAAATTTGCATTATTAGTTCAAATCCCCGACAAACCAGTAACACAATCACAACACGCACGCTACTTACAAAACAATCACACTACGAGTATTTTCAAACATAATTAAGCCAAATTATTACGTTAGGCCAATAAACTATAAAACAATATAACGTGTGCCTTACTAATAATTATTTTAAAAGGTGCTTTGTTCAGCTAGCACCAGGGTGAAAAATTATTCTACAAAATATAACTCTTTTTCTTTTTCTGATTTAAGTAGGTACTTTTAAATATCGTATGGTACATTCAAATATTAGGGCCTGTACTTTTGTATAGGCCAATAAATTATCCAAAGAGGCACAATGATAAGCTTTACAATAGGCACGGTAGGTTTTAGAATATGAATTTAAAATTCACACAGAACTCCTTATGTTTAAATACTCAACAAAATCAACTTTCAAAATCACCATGCACAGTATTCACTTGTAAGTTTTATAGCAGTATTCGTCAATTTCCCTTTCGGAGACGAGGAGAAGAGCCTCATTGTCGTTGCGATACAAGAGATGCAGCAAGCATAAGACATGGACGGAACACAAGAGGCACACAGCCAGCAAGCAGTCGAGCCACGCTACCTGATCCGACGAACGAACGCGACCGCCCAAGTGGAAACTGCCATCCGACACGAAATACAATCGCCAGTCCAAGGAATTTTTAAAGCAGCATGTGAGGAATTAAGAAGAAATGAAACTTTTGATGATACAAATGGTGGTGGAGATGACAAATTCTCAAATGGACATTTTAAATGCGGTTATGAATTAAAATCGTAAAATAACAAAATTTCGGAGATAAGGAAACAAATCTTCGCGACAAAACAGTATAAATAAAAAAACGTTGAAATATAACAAATTTCGCACTTTAGGAGGTAGATAAGGTAACTATAAATCAAATAATAATACCCATGAAATATGGGGATAAACTAAGGGTAACTCTGCACATAGAAGTTGGTGCAAAGGTCATTTTTTGACACATGTAATTTCTGAATACAATAATCCATTTAGAGCTTTTAATGTCCGTGACCAAAGACTGACTTTTAGAAGCAACATTTTTAATTATCAATGAGCAGTTTTCTTTATACTTTGAGAAATAGTATGTGGGGATGATGGGTGGTATGTAGACAACAGTGATCGATGAATGTATGTCCCTCAATAATGATTTCAATGTATGAATCGAAGCGATGATTAACCTAAAACAATACATTAATAGAATATAACTCAATACATAAATAAGTAAAATAAATTCCTAAATAATCAGTTATAAATTGATTGAGAACGATGCAGAAATATCTGTAGAAAAATGTGCGTTGTGTGATCAGTCCGGTGAAGCTTGATTTGTCGTACCTTTTCGACACAAGCATAGGTCAATTCAAAAAAAAAAAAAAAAAGTATATCTAACGTAGCACCATAAAGAACAGTATTATTAATAAAATAGAAAAATGTAGATAGATATATAGTAAAATGAACAGCAGAAGTGCTCGTGTTGTTTTACATGGTGCGAAAGAAGTAGCAGTGGTGTCGTTACCTCACTAATCCGGAATTTTCAGAACTCGTTAGGGTGGTGCTCATCGGCGGCCGCAACTGGAACGTGAAACATCGGGGTTACACATGGAGTAGCCACGTCTAGATCTATGCGATTGATTATTTGCATAGCATATTTTAATACTGGCTTAAGTTTTAATTTAAACATTATTTTCAAATTCACCTACAAGGTTCAAAAGTCAAAAAGTCAAAGTCAAAAAGTTTTTATTCGAAGTAAGATCTGACAAATCGCTTTTCGACTTCGAGATGTTCAAGATGATTCGGATGAATAACTGAAAGGTTAGTACTATTAAACGATAATTTGGGTTATTTTGTTGCAAACAATTTTGAAATATCCCGACATTACAATGCGCGCAACCAAAGATGAGACTTGACGGATCACGTGGTTGATCACGTGACGGACCACAGTTATATCTGCGCAGTAGATACAGCGATAAAAGCGATTTTGAAATTCAATAAATATCTTATTAATCCGATCTCATATTTTAGTTTAACTATTTTGAGCACGCGCGACTGTATATACCAGCGCAAAGTCCCCTCTTTAGCATCTGACAGGTCTCATCTTTGGCTGCGCGCATTATACCTACACTGTAAGAGTCATAAATTATGGTAAAATTTTTCAACGTCGATACCTACGACTCATCATCATTTCAACTAGGAGAAGTATGCTGCTGGACAGCTACAATGAAGGACGATGTAAGATCTACTCGATTTTCATTTTAGTATTTATAAAAACTCGAGATTTGAACGCAAACCAGCGTTAGATTGTACCTATTAGTCACTTTAATGTCTTGCGGTTGAGATGATGAGAATGATTTTCGTCAAAGCTATGACATAACCAGTCAATTTGCGTAACTTGCGAGAGGCAGCAAGAAAATCACGTTAGGTACTATCTTCAAGTGTCGTTAACCAACGTTAATGGGGACAGTGAGTGATCTGATCATTGTTGCAGGAAATTGATGCAGACCATTCAATATTAGTCGTTGTAAAGGAGATTTTTGAGCCACACCAAAAGACATCCAAGCCCGGATTTTTAAAGTTTACCATCGACTTCACAGCCCACATGATAGGAGATAAGTCAGTAGTTTCTCACTTTGTGAGACTTTCCTCAGTTTGATTAGGACATTGCAGGCTGAATCACCTGATTGGCCGAAGAACAAGATGATTGGTCCCGGCTATGATCTACGGATCTACGGATGTAGTCGTTTATACCAAGGTGTGTGATCTTCTGCTTCTTCTTTTCGAGTCGACAGCAAACTCAGACAGTCTCGACCAGCCACACGAATAGCGTCGTCTGTAGCCTTCATCAAGTCCTCTCGCGTGCAGGCGACAGGACAATATGGACAGCTAATGAGATGGTCCAAGGGTGTGTGATTGTGAGGTAGGTTAACCTCGAAACCCTTGATAAGACAAGCAAGTAGTTCCTCACCCGGTCGGTCTGCGTGGCGCGGTTGCAGGTGTCGTCCTGGCGCGAGGGTTGTTCGTGGGTCTCCAGCTTCACCACCTGCTGTTGCAGCATTCGCACCAGCCGGTCCCGCTCCTCCAGTTGACCCTGGAATTGACGACGGAATTATTTTAATTGCACATAATCATAAAAGAATAACGAAGAGCGTTGGTGGCCAAGTGGTTCAAGCCTCAGCACGTACCAATGTTTTCGATTTTCGAATTCATATGTACGTTTATTCGATGCTCTTACGATGAAGGAAAACATCGTGAGGAAACCTGCACACACCTGCGAAGAAATTCAAAGGTTGTGTGTGAAGTTGCCCAACCCGCACTGGGCCAGCGAGGTCGACTAAGACCTTGGTATCAGGGTAGGCTCGAGCCCCTCGGTGGGGACATATATGAGCTGTTAACAATGAATCATGAAAGAAACACTAATGTGGAGCAGTAGTTTAGTCGTCTATTCTTAGATAATAGAGTCTTTGATAATGCTGGCGGAAGGGAAAATCGAATAGTGCACAGCTTAACCCTATTAATCAATTGGTTATATAGAAATGCAACATAGTATTATGATAGCTTAGCATATTTGATATGACCAGGTATATTAGGAAAGGAAGGCATTTTTTTCGCAATCACACAAAAGTTTTGGGTTGGCTAGAATAAATTCAGGAAAATAGTACTTTTTGGCGATCTCTCTTCATCAAAAATATCTTCCTTCGAAAGGAGAAGGTACATTATCAAAAGCATAACGATTGGAAATTAATAAATCCAAAAGAAATGACGATGATGAAATGATATTTATACAAATACAATTATTGTTGACGGAACAGGGCAAAAACAAATACTACTGAACAACAAACGTAGGTAGAGAATTGCATCATTCTTTACAACAATTGATTTTAAATACGAAAACATGGACTGTCCGTCCTGTGCCTATTTACAAACAATTCTTTTGTTGACTATTAAAGTACAAAAGTATTCAAACAAAAGCATAACGATCGGAAATACGCACTAATGAACAAAGTTTCCATAATTAATTCACACAAACAGAACAATTTTGTGAACAGAATAATTTAGAAAACGGCAAATGTAAGGAAAATACTATAAAGTATTTTCCATACATTTGCCGTTTTCAGTAGTATTTGTTTTTGCCCTGTTCCGTCAACAATAATTGTATTTGTATAAATACCATCTGTTTGGGTCATTTCTTTTGGATACTCCAGATAAAAGCAGGTATATTTTTTATTACACACATAATGGGGTCACTCGATTCAGCCACGTTTGGTAGTCTTTAAGACTCGACAGGGCAAATTTAAACCTGCAGCCTGCAGATGGTGGGTGTTAAATACAAGAGTTTTATCTGCTGAAAGAAGGTTTTTTTGTTTTAAGATATTTTAATTCTTAATTTTCCGGAAGATTTTAGGACTGTTATGTTCGGTTCTTTCAAGGGCAGTGTTGCTTATTTGAGATCTTTCTGATACTGTCTCCATTCCATAAAATATATAAGTAGATGGCTCTTGAGATTCAGGCTGGATTTTAACTTAAATGTAAGTTCACGTCTGTAGAAGATATACTTCTGGAAATTTCTTCTTCAAACATATTAACCATTATTATTATTATTATGTAGGTACACTTTAAGATCACGGGTCTATAGAGACCCGGTCCTTTGGGAGGCGTGCATGGGGCCAAAGCCAACATGTAGAGGCCCGTTTAGTACCATTTATTCTAAAATGTGAGATGGCACGCACCTACCGGGGCCTATCCTCCAACACACCACACAAATGTGCTGGGGGACAGTCCCCGCTACCTGCAAAACTATTGCCAGGGAGGAACAAACGTTGGTCTGGGCTATGGGGGTGGGAGTTAGTGGACTGGAAAACTGGGCTATTGAGGTGAGATAGCGGACGTCTGCTTGTTAAAGATCTCACAACATTAAATCTAGCAGACGGTGACTTGCCACTTAATAAATGGGCTACCCTAAACGGCCGCACGCATGGTGCGACAAGGGAGCAACATTGTCGTAAGTGACTCAGGGTGCGGAGAGGTGAGACTGCGGGGCGTTAGACGTCGGTGGAACACCTAGTAGAACCCCCGGCGTTATGACATTTTACACTTCCACCCTGGAGCATAGGTTCCGCTCTTGCGCTGTTCACTCGAGGCCGGCCAGTTAAGGCAAGCCAAGAGGCGAGGGCTAAAGTTGGTAAAGTGCCCTCTGAACTCGGGTCCGTGGTGACGCCAATCACCAACAGCTTCGCCACAAAGCTGCCCTGCGGTATTATTATTATTATTATTATTATTAACCAGTTGTCATCATATCTGTTCCGCTCAATCTCAATGGCAAGAGGTATCAAGAAAAATACGTTGTTGGTCAACAGGTGATGTTGCCACGCTTGAACCAGGTCATCAGGTTACGTAGACTGTTCCCTTGGAGGAGGTGTGTACTGACCTGCAGATAGACGATTTGTCTCCGCATCTCTGCGCAGGCGTCCGGGTGCAGCGGCGAGGCGGGGGGGCGCCGCCCGTTGCCGCGCGCGGGGCTCTCCGCGCACGCCGCTAGCAACGGGTCGAGAGTCTCGCTCTGGAATACGAAATGGGACAACACATTAAGGGGCTACCCAAGGCTATGTGGCGCCGCCATCTGTTAAAAAATAATTACTCGCGAAGTATAGGTACAAAATTTTCTAAAATCCGGTAGGTAATTTTGAAGTTAGGGTGCTGTAGAGGATATCTAGGGGCCATAAACTGTATGTATTATAGTCCGCTGTAGTTATAGACAGATAAGTTGCTAAAAAAAAACTGCCATTTTTGTCAAATTTCGATCTGTAACTTCATCAAACTACAAAAAAAACGGACTTGACGCGTATCACCAACTCATCATCATCGATTCGCAAACCGGCGCGATTCGCCAACTTGCTCCTTTTGCTATCTGGCGCTATTCGACAACTTGATTTTGCCTACTAGCGCTATTCACCTACTTCAGCCATTCGTCAAGGCGCGGCTGGTATTTTATCGTATTTTTTACCAATTGACGTACACTTAATTACGAGAGTGAAAACACAGTACTTAGGTAAACATAAATTCAATTATTTATTTCAACACTAGTTAAATAACAGAGTTGATGGCTTCTATTATATCCTAAAACACCAAATCTTTAAAATGACCTACCGAATTTTCGAAAAAATGTATACTCACCGAGTAATTCTTTTTTAACGGATGGTGGCACCACTGTCTGTCAGGGAGCCCCTTAATATCATATTAGGTAAAGAGGGTTTGCGAAACATGATTCAGGTGAATTTTTTTGCGCTTCGATTTAAAATTATTCAGAAATGTTTCGAAAGCTCTAAACTGCCGTTAGCAACTTTTCGAAAGTCTCTCTATGGAAACTGATATGACACAATACGATAGTTTTATTATTAAGAGAGCTTTAAAAATATGTTTCTTGGCTTGGAATTTAAAACACGACGCCGACGACACGGGTTGAAAATGGAAAAGGAATTTTCCATCAAAACCTATTAAATATTATTATTGTTGTTAAAGGCTTTCAAAATTATGTCCACTGTATATAGCTTATACTTATTTAACAACCTTCAAAATTTTCGACAACCACCTCAAACCAAAATTGTTTGCCTATTTATTTGACTAAATGATAAATATACAATATTTCTATAATAATATCAGGGTTAGGTACATTCCATGATTGCAAAAGCGGCAAGTGCAGTGATTAAATTATGACTACACGTTCCAAATCTACCCAAACAAGCAAACTTGTAAAATATACACCATCATCTATCTTACAGCGTAGAAAAAACCGAACAGCTATTCGGGAACGAAAATACTCGTACATGGCTTCTCTATACAAAATGGCCGTTTCAATTGGCTTCATCGTATGAAAGCCTCTCATACGATAGAGCTATTTGAAACCTCATTGAGAGGAGTCCCGAATCATTTCCATAATTACCCTAGACTATTATTTTCTTCTGTGTCGTCGGTAGGTAGCATTTTAAATAGAAATAATTGTTCATCGATTATCGGTTGATCAAAAATTGCTTAGCCGATACATTTCTTATGTCTACAGCACGGTTCGCTGAAAGATCTTTAAAAATTATAAATACTTGATGTACCTATAGAAGAGGGACTTCGCCGAAAACCCTAAGCAATTTTTCGTTCTACCGATAAATCGATGAACCATTTATTTCTATTTCAAATGGTATTGATCAAGCGTACCTAATTCTGAATATGATTCGAGACTCCCTTTAACTGAACATGTCTTTTCAGTTTTTGCTTAGCCGTCACTTATTCCCTTTATAGATCAAGCTTACTTCCTTCTTCCACTATATAGGTGGGTAAATTTAGAACGTGGCGTGTATAATATACAGGGCGTTACATTACTCACACTCATCGAAAGAGGCTCCTCCCCCGGCTGCGATCGGCAAACAAGGCGATGCGAACAAAACATAAAGTTACATAACAAACAAACAGCACTACATTACAAGCAAAAAACGAAAACACATTCAAATTAAAACATCTAAAGCTGAATGTACAGTCAAGTGCAAGTATGAACACGCGCACCGCGACTCTCCCTTATTCAACAAATATAAAACCAGTGCAAAGTCCAAAGTGTTCAGCTTAGCATGCACTTAACTGTACAAATTGTTGGGTTGCCAATTTTGAAATTTAGATATTTTTAAGTAAAACTTGGAGAGAAGAAAAGGGAAAAACTGAGAGAAAAACAGGGGGAGGTTACTTTCCCACATAAATACAGTACCTACTATAAATTCGAATATACCTACTCCTCGTACTAATATTATCAATATAATTTGTTAAGCCTAATTAGCCTAATATAGTATACTGAAAACATACTTGATACAAAGTAATTTACAGTAGGTATGATGCCTATGTAGGTATATGTATTATTTTACTTATTAATTTGTTTATCATTGCGAAAACGCCTGCTATTGTTTCTATTAGTCTTTCGGTTTGTGTTTTTAAATAATATTACTTAAAATAAATTTATTTTGTACTGACGTTGCACAGTAGTAACTAACCAATAATAATTATTATGTGTGTGTATTATTGTGACCCGTAAACAATTGTAATAATAATTATTGTACTTGAACATGAAATACGTTATCATTTAACGATTGTAATCATGTGAGTGCGACTACGTACGTATTAATAATAATGTAGTGCATCGTAGCGGTTAAAGTAACTCGTGTTCGCATTATTTTCGCTAGAAAGTCTAATTTTCCCACTGAGATAATTGTGGGTATATGTATAGTACTTGCTAACTTATCTAGTGTGTAATGTTTTCGTATTGTTAATGTTTGTCGTGCAACTTTGTTGCTAGAAAACATTATACATATTGAGCATCCTTTTGAACTTTTTAGAAATAGGGAAAAACAAGCATGTTGTGCAAATAATGATCTATTATTTATACTTATATCTCGTCTTTAATTTACGTCATTAAGTTTTTTTTAAAAAGAAAAAGTTTTCAAAGAAAAAAAATCGAGAGTATCGAGGGCTAGCCAAACTATCTTGTTTATTATTCAATTGGTTTACAGTAGACCTACTACGTAAGTAGGGACAGACTCGAGAAGCTGTCAAACGCGACATAGTGACATTAGAGCCATAGCAGTTCTGTCAATATGTTGCGTTTGACAGCTTCTCGAGCCTGTCGCTACTTAGTAGGCCGGAAGAAGAAGAAGAGTAAGCCTATAGAAGTAAGTGACTGCGCTGCTGGCTGTATCGCGGGAATACATTCATTCGTCTTGAAATAATGTGTGTAAAGCCCGACCAAAGAAATATGACACCTCGCCATATTGCGGAATTTCAGAGGAACTAATTTTATAAGGGAAATTGTTGCCATAGTAGTAAAAATATACACGTGGCGCCCCCAAAGCAGGTGTCATATTTCTTTGGTCAGGCTTTAAAATCAGATACACCTACGAGCAATCGGCTAGCCGCATCTAACCTAACCGTAGTTTCGCATGGGAGACGCGATAATTATACAGTTCCACATGATTAGAGAGTAACGGCGCACACGCAGGTTACCAGCTCACCTCCTTACGCGAATGACGTGGGGGAAGTTACTAAAAAAATACTTCCTTTTAGAACTTGTGCAAAATGCAAATCCTCATGCCAACTAATTGATATTTCTAACGCTCATGCATTTCGTTATGCGTAACAAACACATAATTTTATTTACAAAAAGAATAAGAATCTACGCTATCTAAACAGCTAGGCTAACATAAATACTTTTTTGTATAAAACCGCAATGAAAGCATGCGAGATCTTGACGATGCGTTTCTTTCTAGTTTTCTAAATATGGTGCCGGCTAGTGGTGATTTCAAATGACATAAAAATAAACACAAGTAGCGTTGATTAGAAAATAAAAACTGTAAACATAATCCATAAAAAAAAAAACTCGACACTGAAAATACAAACGTATTGAATAGCTATCAAAAAAATAAGTATATAAACAATAATTCATATTTTATAGATTAGAGAAATTACCCGAGAAATACCTACGAGTTGAAATACTGGTTTTCAGACCTAGGTATTTGACGAATAAGTTCTGGATAGCTAATTTAATTTACTGGCTACTGTACATAAAAAAAACATAGGAACAGCCAGGTTGAAGGAGGTTAAAAGGGGCTTCACTTCACATACTTAGTGTTGTAGCTGTCAGTATGTAGATGAGTTACCTCCTGTAAGACCCGCTTGAGCTGCAGCAGCAGGGTCTTGATGTCGACGACGTCCTGCAGCAGGCAGGCCGGCGCGGGCGCAGGCGACGCGCTGCCGTCGCTGATGCCCGCGTCCGACGGCGTCTGCGCGCGCGACCGCTGCAGCAGCCGCGCCGTGCGCACTGGCAGGCTCGCCCTGGAGAGGAACAACATTATAAGTAAGTAAGAAACTATAATTATGTTAGTAAGTAAGTAATTTGGGCACCTTTGCACCCGGAGTGTCGAGGGGCGGGTTATTTGACACGTAACTTTGTTATTAGGTTAAGATATTATATTTGGGTGACTTGAGTAAGTAATTCTTTATTGCTTAAAAATACACATAATACATTATACTAATTGAAGTATTTTGATGTTATGTGTAAACAGTCCTGCGTCTCAAGTGAACGGATAATCAGCATTCACAATATATGTACCAAACAATGGGCCCAATTCTACATATTGCGCTCTAACTTAAATTATAAAATCATAGGTATGTCCCTTTCACGTTCTTAAGAACGAAAAGGGACAGGTAATTGTCAACTTAAATTTATAGAATGTCAAACATCGATTTTACGCGTAGTTCGCACTAATTTAGCAGGCATTTAAAAACATCCCGACTAAATTAAGCTGAATTTGACAGCTGCGCTGATTATTTTAAATATCATTCATTCAAAATTAAATTTCATCTCCCATCTTTTTCGATTTCCATTATGAATGAAAGAGACCAACAACTTAAATTTTGAGATTTTTGCGTCCAAATGGCAGAATTTAACCCAATAACTGCGAACGCCAACCCGCCCAACAACGAGATGAGACCTCATTCGACTACATGCTTTTTTTACTAATTAAGTGGAATAACTAGACTAATTAGTTGTTTTAAACAACAAAATTCAGGAAGTTTTAAATAACAAAATGATTTTGTTCATTGTACTACTAAATTCTACTTCTAGTTTCAGGAACAGGCAGCTGCATAGATTGCTACGCAGACGCCACAGTAAATGTTTTCTTTTTTCACTGTTTTAACGACGTACCTACATGATTTTTCGACACACGTACATTATGTATGTCTGACGTACACTTTGTAATTCATTCATTGCGAAGTTAGGTGGTGCGCAGTTGCAGTGTATTGCATAGATTTTTGTCGGGATGGATACCTAATTCTGAATCACCAAAGATCAGCATGACGAAAATGCAAATCCTTTTTACCTAAATATATGTATATGCATGCGTATAATAAATGTATGCAATAAAACGCACATCATTCAATAAAGTAGCCCACATTACAAGTTTATGATGACACAATTGCATTTATGCATGATTCGCACAGCAAGAATATTTTTTAATTGCAAGCCAGCGGATTGCTTACTTGTGCTTGTAACTCGACGGTTTTCTAAACATTTGCAACACGGCGAGACTGGCAATCAATTCTCAGTGATGTTATGATCTACGATAAATTATATGAGGCAAGCCGTGCACATCGCCAGAATTCTTAAACTAGTAATGTTAAAAGTGAAATCCAAACTTCAGATTCTTTGAAATATTAAAACGAAGTTAGTTTGGTCTAGTATTGATAGATTCTACTTTGTACCTACATCATATTCTACTTTAGACAGATTCTATTTTGGACAAATTCTACTTTGGAAGGATTTTCTCATAAAATCATTGACATCGGTCTTGTCATTAGTCAAATTTCTGAAGAAAGCATGGGTGTGTGTGTGGTATATTGTATTTGATTAAAATGTTTCTTTTGTAATGTTTATTTTTGGTGTCAATAAAGAATATTGTATTGTATTGTATTGTATATTTACCTAACTGGAAATTACAAAGTAACAAAAAGACGTTTAAGTAACATGAAATCTCTGTCAGAATCATGTTTTAATTGCAATCTTTCCACTAAGGTTAAGGTATCACAAGGAGCAATTAATTAAAACTTCCATCTTTGATTTGATATCGAGTTCTTTGCGAATCAAATACGCCTGCAATCTTTCCACTAAGGTTACGGTTCAATAATTTTACTTCATCTCAAGGAGCATTCCAACCCTCATTAAATTTTGTTATCGGGTTCTTTGCAAATCAGTGTTGTTTCTCACAAAACTTGATACGAGTTCAGAAATTTTCATAACAAACAGATTTCCCACAATAATGACCAAGAAAAATCAACAAAACTTGCGATGCATACCTACATACATGTATTTTTTGTTTTTTGGATATTCTCAGAGTAAGCTCAAGCCCCTCGGGGGGACAGTAAACAAAAGATGTTTTCAGTTAAGAAATTGTAGCAACGACGCGGGGTGGTTCTATACCCAAATATAATAACACCGAGGCCATTACACCTATAAATATAAAAATATCATTAAAAGCTTGCCTTGATAAACTTTCCATTTTCCGGCTAAATTTTTTCCCATAAAATCATTTACGCAACCTTTATAACGTTACTCCCACTCGATATACTTTAGTTACGTTATCTATAGTGCTATCCGATAGCAGGACTGTTTTAGCGTCGCTTGATAAAGGCGATTATAAACGGATTGGCAACTCCATTTAGCCCATTACACGAGGCTTAATGTCGGACTGTGCGTGACTCACTTTACAAATTAATTAGCTCACGAAAATAGCACCAGTACCCCTACCATGAGTTGCTAACGTAACTTACGCGCTCGATATCGACTACGTAAACGTGCATTTAGTATGGAATTAAAACTACGCCATCTATTGACAGTTATCTGAAGTAAAATTTCTCCATACTAAATGCACGTTTACGTAGTCGATATCGAGCGCGTAAGTTACGTTAGCAACTCATGGTAGGGGTACAGTTGACCCATTTAATCCGGAATTACGAATCTACTTAAATATACATCTACCTACAGTTAAAATTGTTAGGCTCTAAAAAGAGAAGGAAGTAGGTTTATATTCGTGTAGTAGGTACTAGCGTATTTTCAGTAGGTAAGATTAATAATTCGAGTATTAAAATTATCACTAGTATTTTTATAGCAAGTAATGGATTAGGTAGGATCCTGTTATTTTTTCACGATATAAAAGTATAACGTAATTTTCAATGTCCGACTTAACATTTCACAAGATCTTTTTCAGCAAGTTCAGCTGTCTGACAACAATGGATAACTATTGAAATGTATCGACCATTTTGCTTCTTTTATAAAACTTTGCAATTTATATCAGCCAAGGTACAATTTATGCCTTGGCTCCGGCCTCCCAGTAGGTAGTGCAGCTAGATTAACGGCCCAACTCAGGCCAAGTTCTCGTGAAAAGTTCATCTCTAATTAACCCCTGAACTTTGTTATGTAGTTGTTTATATCACCATCCAATGTCCATGTACCTACTACAATTTTCTGTTCGTTTTCTTATATAGTATTTTCTTTTATTTTCTATTATTCTACATTATAGGTATTTTGTTTACGGATGAGGTGTCAATTTTTATTGCAAAAAGCCCTTTTCTGTGTTAGGATTTTCCGCCGTAGTACCTACGGTTCTCGGCCGCTTGCATATTGTGTACCCACACACCGAAGAAATTTGTTTTGAGGTTAGGGGTTAATAGGGTGCGTAAGATTTTAAGAGCAAGAAAAATAGCGCTTATCGTTATTCTGAGGTAGGATAAGAAAATAGGGGAAGAAAAAAAAACATCCATAAATGCTTTCCTCAAGGATGTTTAAACGGTACCTAGTACTTATAACATCCTTGTTGAAAGGACAACTAACGCTTCATTTCACGTGGTTTCTAACTGACAGCAAATTAACCATCAACAACTACGATTGGGAAAAAAGAAGTTTAACCGCTTACCTACTAAGCGTGGGGATATACCTCTCGATGATTATATGCCTAATCCAGCAAAGGATATATCTTAGTTATAAGCAATTGTAGTTTTTTTTTTCAATTTTGACATATTAGGTCCTTACATATGAAATTGCCGTTCAGTATCAAAAAAGTGAAACAAGTTTTTTTTAATGAAATTATTATTTAATCAATCGAAGTATGCGCCGTTGTTATCGATACACTTACGCCATTTTATAGGCAGATCATTGATACCTTTGGAAAAAATATCCTGGGAGCGAGAGTCTATGAACTGTTTGAAGGCGGTTTTGACTGCCACATCAGATTTGAAATTTTTTCCTTGTAAAAAGTTATCCAAATTTTGAAAAAAGTGGTAATCGGTTGGGGCAAGATCTGGAGAGTATGGTGGGTGACGAATTTTTATTCCCTAAGAAACAGACTCAAAATGAAGAGAATGAAGTAACAAAATGGAAGAGTTCTGGAGTGGTACGCTTGGCGACAAACAGAATGTACCTAATTATCATTTTTATTGGCAGTAACTCTTTGTGTTTTATCGACACAACAATCAAATTACGAGTTCCCTCATCAATTTGCAATTAATTTTTACTATAGCCCGATTAGAAAGGGAAAACGTAGAGTTACGAAATAATTGTCTGATAGAGCGTAAAAGAAAGGTGGTATGGACAATAGATGCCATTCGATTTTACGCAGAATGAGCATTGGGCTGGGCTGACACGCCACGTCAGATTCGGCTCCATAGCCTAGTTGGTAATGCCTGAGAAACACAGGGTCGCGGGTTTGAATTAAACCTGGGCAAATATTTGTGTGATAAGTATGGGTTTGGTTTCTATCCAGACACAAGGAATATCCAGATGTTCGTACGGTAACCTATCACATTTTCGAAAAACTGATATCCGAATTTCAATAATCCGTAAACGATTCATACATTTTTCAATTTCCATTGTATGACTTGACATATTTTTTAATCACCACAATAACACTTTACAGAAGTATTCTTTTTCCGCACAACGTTATTCCGTTTTACGATTAATCTTTTTTACTAAATACCGTAATCTCACTTGGTCTTTTTTTAAACGCTAGATTTTTTTTGTTGTTATTTTTATTATTCCGAAGTAACAATTATTATAATTTTTTTTAATTACGATACATAATGTTTTTGGAGTTCAGGGCACCCCGACATCTGTCGGTTAGGTTAGAAGGGTATGGCGGGCGTGGTGGGCGAGCAAAGCGAGCCCACCTCGCCCGCCATACCCTTCTGTTAGGTTTGACATGTATGCATGCCTGCTTGTGCTTGGTTGCATGCTTGCTTGCATGCATGCTTGTTTGCTTGCTTGCATGCATGCTTGCTTGCTTGCTTGCATGCATGCTTGCTTGCTTGCTTGCTTGCTTGCTTGCATGCTTGATGGAGTACAGAACATAAAATGGAGAAATGAAATTTGACCTTGCAATATAATGGTTCAATTGAGCTATCGCACATGTAAAAAAATGGTTAATGTTGTCATGGATTTTCGGTATACTGGTAAATAGTTTAGCGGAAATTTGAAACATCGGTAAACAAGTTAAAAAGTCAATTAAAACGCGGAAATATAATACAATGAAAAATGTTATTTCGGATAATAAATACAATTTTTAACTGATAAATGTCAAAAAGTTAGCGGAATAACAATATTCGGAACAAAAAATATCGGAAATACAATAGGTAACCTGTTCGTACGTATAAGTATCTATTTATCTATGTATGTACGTACATACGCCTGTACTTATAACAGCAGAGTTGTTTGATACTTGTAGTACAGTCTCTGCCTTGTTAGGGGTTAGATAGCCCTACATTTTATTATTTACAAAACGTCAATATAGTAACCGCACTCTGTTTAGCTGCATAATACCTGAAAGTCCGGAAACTCGACATATAGTTTAGAGTAACGTAACATTTTCTGTGAATGTCATACGACGCGTCTAAAACTACGCAACCTGGGGAATGAGTTTGCTTTTTTGATCACCAAGAACTGCGGTCCCCTACCTGCCGAGCCGAGCATAGGGATTATGGCAACAACTCCCGATCAAAAGACCTTAGTCCACCAGTGGACTGTTTTAGATAAATTGTAGTAATAGTAGTACTTTGTTAAACCACTAGTGACCTAGTGTTGGTTAACGAGAATACCGATACGTTCGCGAGATCGTGTGACTTCATTGTGCAACAAAAACAATGCTGGCTTATGTAGTCCGATACTACCAATGAATCATTTATTTCTTTTACGATAGTTTGCTCATAATAATCATGTGGCGTGGTTTATATTGGTTATTTCCGCATACACGATCCAGGAATCAGATTGAGTCATAGTCAAAATAAATCGAATTTTGAATTGTCTCAAAAATGACAAAAAGTGATCTATATTTAGTCGGTGGTGAGGATTCGAATTCAAAACAGAAGCATCTACCGTTACACCACGAACATTATTAGTACCTATTCAATGCGATATAGGAAGAAAAGGATGTACTATTTTGTGTTTTTAAAAGGAAAACCTTGATAAACCTTTTGTTTCTCATATGAAAACGGATAAAGCCAAAAATCGCTTACAACTGCCTCTCGATTGGCCTTGTACCGCTGCTTGGTCCAATTATACACGAAATAATTACCACAGTAATAGCTCATATTGTACTAGAGCAACCAAACATGACCAGGTAAATAGAATATAAGAACTGACATCATTATTATACGAAACAATAAACCGCAAATATAGTCCAAACAAATTGTGACACAGCTCACATTGAGTCCTCCAAAATCAAAGATAGACGACACTCGAAGTTTGATAAAACGATGATAGCACAATCATATTATTATCACCTGTTTTTAGAAATCAACACTTTTAGAAACAACAATTATGAAACACAAGAAAGTTGGAACCACCTGTTAATACACAAAATAGAATGAAAGAATTGACACGCAATCACAGTAATTGGTATTTGGTACTGCCGATCCACCTGTATTGTTTGGCTCTCTGGCTGCGGAGGCTGGGAGCCGGGCTGGAGGAGCGGGCGGAGGGTTCAGCCACGTGCAGGTCGGTCTTCTGGCGACGGGCGCCCAGCGAGAGGGCGGAGCCCCCGGGGGCTGACGTGGCCGCTGCTGACCGCATGCCGCGAGACTTTCACGGCGCGCACGCACGCGGCGACTGAAGGCAGCGCGCTATCGGCGCCGCGCACCACCCGCCCGGAAAAATCAGATCTCGTGGCGACGACCCTATCCATTCATGCCGAACCGATCCAATCATCACGCAGTTTCATTTTGTCACACTCTGTTTGTAAGCCGGACGCTCTGACTGACTTGGAACTTCAGGCGGCATTTCCACCAGAGATGTGCTAGAAAAATGAGTGGTGCGTAAGGAAACAAATTTACGAATACTTGGTAAATTTTCCTGACTGACGTGACGTGATTTTAATATTGGTGGATTTTTCCCTCACGCACCGCTCATCTTCCTAGCACATCTCTAGTGGAAAAGCAGCCTTAGCCACCTGTTTATAACTCTTTCAGATCAAGATTTTTGTTTCACTAGCCACTGCAGCCACACGTGTTTGCACCACCATTTCAAATTAATTGTTCCCCCTCTAGTTTCGTTACTACACAGCATGACGTTCATGTTTCGAGGGCATCGATATTAGTAGGAGCACAGAATACCAAATAGTAGGTAGGAGTTTGGTTTGCCGAATAGCGCGGCGGAGTGTGACGAAACAGATCCGAATGACGATTGCAGCGATACTGGTGGATGCAGCGTCATACCTCCCGTCATGCTCGCTACTCTTCACCAACACTATAACTTTCTTTTGCACGTGATTTTGCCCTAACATTCAACGTCAATTCACCTTCATTTTGTTCGTAATATTCACTTAGACCTTGACTTTCGCAGCCGTCTTTAAGTGGATTAGAGGGGATTGTGTTTGGGTCAGTGTCACTGTCTGGTTTGTGTTTGTTTTGTGTCGCCTGCCGTCAGCCCAGCTGTCAATACGCATGCGCGAGTGCGCTCGATAACTCCCCTCGCACAGCTGATTCATTCCCAAACAGCTTATGGCGCAGGAAAACAGGACCCAGGTGGTTTGAATATGGGCCTTATATCTTATTTATTTTTAAACAGCGACCCTTGTTTTTTTATAGCCTACCGTGCTCTACTGCAGAGGAAAGACCCTTCTCGTCTCCTTGACGGAAACTCCTTACATTTCTTTCGATCCTAAGGAATTCTAGTATCTATTCTATATTCATTCAAAAAAATATAATATCTCGTATTGTATAGGGGACAAAATATATTCAATGCTTTATGTCGGTTATCTTTTTTAGAGTGAAATAAGATAAGTTAAAGCTGAGAAACAGGAAATCCAGAAAGGTTTATGTTTATGAGAAGAAAATGTAGTACAAAAAAAAATCACGAGCAGCCTATAGATGGAGTTTTTTTGGAAGTTACTTTAGAACTTTTTATAAACGTAACATTCAAATTGGTGTTTTTTTAAACAGCATAATATATGACTGTTAAGATTTAAAACGGTATATTTACCGTGGTATTTGTTAGAAGTATATAGCATAATAATATATGATTTATTTAGGTAACAGCTTTTGTGTTTGTTTGGACTGTTGTTATCTCATTTAGAGGTAATTCAGCCTGCGCAATATCCGACCCAATTAGACTTTTATCACAAATTATATTGCTCCAGGTAAGGGTATATATTAGGGTAACGTATTATTTGGAATCTCTTGCTATAAAATGTTGTAGGTTACTTGCATGAAGAATCTACCTTTCATAACTTACCTACCTTTTTTAGGATATCTTTTAAGAATAAGAAAAAAATTCATGCGATTCAAACTATAGACAAAATTTAAATTTGAAAAACGAATCTCATTTCTCCATTTTTCCAACCAGTCACGCATCTACGCTGCAACTAGTGCATAAAAGCATAAGATGATCCCATGTTAATGCCATATAACTGTCTTGATTCTCCAGTCTTGGTAATGGACGATGACGAGGCAGGTGGTAATCCACGGGTTACCAAGCGAGACGCCTTTGTCCAAACGCGTGGCGCACCGCAAAGCACAACCAAGTCACACCCAATTTACCGCGCGTGTTAACTGGCTGTGTCAAATTACACTGTAACTGTACAAGCTACGGTAGTAGATTACTGGCTTAGGCAGGGTGATGACAAGGAAGGGCTCATGATTGTGGTGTTTAAATGTACTTTGAGGTAATGCAACGTTGTTTTAGAAATTACTTGACTTGTTATTAGGGTCGAAATATCACGGTCTCTTAACAGTTGGAACGTAGCTAATTTGCTAAAAGCTTTTAGGAAAGTTCAAACTAGCATGCGTACTAAGAGTCACATCACAACTATGTAGATACGACGGCCCCGTAGTCTAGTTGGTAGTACGTCTGCTTACTAAGCACAGGGTTGCGGGTTCGAATCCCGCCCAGGGCAAACATTCGTGTGATGAGCACTTGTGTTTGCCTTGTGTCTGGATGTTGTATATTTAAGTATATATGTATGTATATCAGCTGTCTGGCACCCATAGTACAGGCTCTGCCTAGTTTGGGGTCAGAAGGCCGTGTGTGAGATGTCCCACATATTATTATTACATACCTACGTTTGCCGCGTGTTTTTATTATTTAAGAGCGATTATTGTGATAAGATGTTGGCTATGGATTGATAGACGATCGATCGCTCCACGAAAAAAAGCCTTGGTCTTAAATAATTCAAGTTTGCGCTACCAGCAGCGTAGCATACGGTGAAACGTGACAAGACATAATTATGTCGTACGTTTACTACATGTATGTATACTCTTATTCTACGGCAGGAAAATAATGGCGGGTTCCTAAACCTTGTTGACAGTTTTTGAGATAATCTCTTGTCTCGGGGCGGGGGTTCAAACCTGTGACCCTGTGGGGCGTGAAACCGTATATATGTACGGTCACGTTCATAAGTACAATCATGTCACGTGCACCTATACTTTAAATTAAATTAACTAATTTGCCTAAAGCATTTGTGATTGTGATACTTATATCATTTAAAGTAAAATTTAGAGGCCCTTACACTGTATATGTAACACACAAGAATAAGAATAACAAGCATTATTTTGGGAAAAAAGTTAATATAAAGTATAAAAACACATGATATGACCTGCACTTATGAACTTGACTGTACCTACCTAAGTGTAATCAAAAATTACTTTTAAATTGTTATAACCATATTTTTGTGTAGCTACGGATGCCCAGCCTAGCCCTCCCTCGGTATACTTCGTTCACGTGATATTACTTCAAGCCCACGCATTTTAATTAGGTAGGGCTTCCAGACTCCCCTGTGAACGCGTTTATGAGTTATTTTGTACATCCAGCAGAAGCGTAGCGTGCCTTGACGGGGCCCCGTATAAAAATTTGTTAAGGGGCCCTTAGAAAGGGTAAACATTTCTTACAAAAGTAAAAAAAAAATGGTGCACGTTTTCCTGGCCACCACATAAGAGATACATGCATGTTTGATATACCAGATTTTCGAGCATAATTTCAGCTATCATAGTGCCAAATTCCAGAATAAGAGACAAAACTCGAACAACACTATGTTCTAAAACAGTGTGTTAGCTGGAGCATATCCCGCCAGCCGACACAAGCGAGATCTTCGAAACTACTTCGGATATTCACAAGTATTAAAGTATTAAATCTCTAGATTTAGAGACAAATTGCAGCCATCCGTCTCCAAAAAATCTACTTCTGAAATGCATTGTGGAAAGAGATATACCTACGAAAAAAAATACTGAATGATGTTGAAGTAATAAAACACGAAATATTTGGTTAAAATTAACACTATTTACTGATCCCATTCTTACTTTGAGGCATTGTCTGTGGCATAGTACCTATCTAGCAAAATGCGAAACTATCGAAATGTTACAACATTCTCAAACTCAAGCTACCATATCTATACCATACCACGCTACCGTAAGTTTGCAAATAGTGAGACTCTTAAATCTAGTAAGTAAGGTTGATTATTATGTGTAACAACATCAAAATTTGCGCTTGTAAAAGTTGCGCTTTTACGACACTCTCATAATATTTGAATAATTTCGCTCGAAAAATTACTATCATTAATTGCTAGACAACGCTAAGACCTATACTACTGAAATATTTGGAGACTAGTTTTTATCATAAAATCTGTAATTTGAGACATTTACTACATCTCTAGGGTCAGTAGTTTTGATGCTCTAGATGTGGTAGCTGGCGGCGTGGACGCCAGCTTACACACAACTTAATGAGGTTTTATTAAAGAAATACTGTAGCTATAGACCTAATTATTTTAGAGCCCAAGGCTGCAAATAGCTCCTATACGCAGAGACAACAACCGTGGTCTAAATCATTATAGTTTAGTAGATCCAAATTGTGCAGCTGGAGAGTCAGGACCCCAGTCGCACAGTCATTTTTTTCGTATATCTCTTTCCACAATGCATTTCAGAAGTTGATTTTTTGGAGATGGATGGCTGCAATTTGTCTCTAAATCTAGAGCTTAATACTTGTAAATATTTGAAGTAGTTTCGAAGATCACGCTTGTGTCGGCTGGCGGGATGTGCTCAGCTAACACACTGTTTCTAGACCATAGCGTCGTTCGAGAATTGTCTCTGATTCTGGAATTTGGCACTATGTATGATAGCTGAAATTATGCTCGAAAATCTGGTATATCAAACATGCAAGTATCTCTTATGTGGTAACCAGAGAAACTTGCACAAAATAATGCATAAAATTTAAAGAAATATTTGTTCATCATAATTATCTATCTATCTAAAGAAATTGCTGTATTTTTACTTTTGTCATTTGTGAAATAGAATAAAAATTGGGAAGTTTTTATTAATTTTTGCCTACGCACGTTGGGGGCCCCCGTGGCCCGGGGGCCCCGTATAATTGATACGGCTGATACGGCGATAGCTACGCCCCTGACATCCAGGTTCCAGGTAGCAACCCCAAGAGAGTAATAAAGACAAAGTCGTTACAACATTAAACTTACGGTAACAACTCATAAATATCCCTACAGAGGAGCTCGAACATACCCTGAAATCAGGGTGAATAGGCCTTAGTCGACCACGCTAGCCCAGAGCGGGTTGGTGAACTTCACACACAATCTTTGAATCAATTTGTAAGTGTGTGCAGGTTTCTTTGCAATGATTTCTTTCACCGTAATAGCATCGAATACAACAAAATTATGTACAAATTATTAAGCGGGCCAACTCAACTTGAATAAAAAGTAAAAAAAAAATTGCGGCTTCAGAAAACTTCCAGAACAAAATTGTTCAGTTTCATGAGCTGAGCTATTACCCGAGCGAGAGGTGATTTTTATTAACACGTTGTATAATATTGACGGATAAATCAAAATCTTTTATTGGTAGTAGGTAACTTATGGAATAAATAAATACTTAAATGTTATTTCGTGAAATGATTGATTGAAACCATTTGAAACAAATCTACCAAGCTATCTAATAAGCTATCTGATAAAGTGATGATCATACGGTAACAGATTGGGTGAGGTGATAGAGGTGTGGGATTGATTACGAGTCAGGGTCACATCACTTCTCATCACTCATGTATCGTACTTTCACAATCCCGTGAGAACCATATGTATATACGGTATCATATAGAACGATAACAAAGTAAGTAATACTGTACACATACTAGTTGCTACTAGTTACTACTCTAATACTATGTTTGTTACTAAAAATGTTAGTAGGTACGAAAGTTTGAAAATTTTCTTCGTATGTACCTGATCTTTCTGGTTTTGCAAGAAAAGTAGATACCTACATGAATTAGGTAGAAAAAGCTTTCAGTAGAAAATTTTAAAGGCGCCTAACTTTATTCGTTACATGAAGAAGCTCATGTGTGGTCAAGATCAATAAAACATTTAAAGTCTGACGCTCCTTGCTGTGGCGGTTATCTTAGTCATATAACATTTTAATAGTAGGTAAATTGTATTTAGCTAGCAAGAAACAATCATCTAACCTCTTTAAAACAGCTTGACATTTACTGACAAGTTTAACATTCAATCTCCAAATAAGAATTAATAAAGTCAAGGTTCGCTCCATAATCCACAATCCTCATCCAATTTTGGAACGGCACTGACCGCCGCCTATTTTAACGCCTACTACTTAAGTGCGGAAGATAAAACTAAAACTGAGTCGAACACGCGTCGAGACCATAATTGCAGGCACTTTAGACGGGTTGCCTACGCTACTCCGAAACACATTTATGGTAAGTTGATTCGCAAACTGATGAAATAAATCCAACTAATAGATTTATTCGGCGTATACTTATTAGTAGCTTTGTCCCTAAAAAAATATATTTTTTAGACATAGTTTATGGTTATTCAAGCCACAATATGCTTATAGCTTATACCTACTTAGTTGTTAAAATCCAATCATGTAGCTCAAAAGCGAAGGTTTTTCAAAGATTTAAGATTTTAGTAACTATTTACCGATGTTTTGATTTTCGTAAAGCGTTTGATACGGTCAACAATGATATAGGTATTACTACAAAAATTAGCAAATTTCGGTTTCACAACAAGCTACCCTTAAATTTTCTGCTAGTAATTTACGAGGTCGTCGACAATACGTGGACTATATATTATGCAGGATTTATTTCCAAAACATACTTTACTAATTCAGGGGTAAGCCAGGGACGTTCTTTGGGGCCTTTAGAATTTATCATAATAATCAACGACCTACCAGACGTCGTCGTGCGGGATTCAAGTTGTCTGTTGTTCGCGGACGAGCTTAAATTATTTACAGCTGTCAACGATTTTACAGATTGAGAGAGTTTTCAGAGGGACATAAATGCAGTAGTTGAGTATTTTTTTAGTAGTTGAGTTTTAGAGTTGAGTTGTTAGTAGTTTAGTAGTTGAGAATTTAATATCTCGAAATGCAAAGTGATGTCAATTACAAGAGCACATCAACTATACCTTTACACGTATAAAATTAACGACACTGCTTTAGAAAGGGTAACCACAATGACGGATTTAGGAGTACAAATGACGGAATCACTTACTTACATTTAGAGACGATAGTAATAAGTATAGATAATGTAAAAGAGCTTTTACGAATCTAGAGTTTGTTCTGCGCTAAACTAGGGAACTAAATAATATGTCAGTATTAAAATCATTTCATTATTTAGGTATAAGCATAAAATTGTACAATGTCAATTTTGGTATCGAACTGATGCCACCTATGTAATAGTGAAATTAGTATAAATAAATAATTGAATTGAATTGAATGTCAAATTACATAATTTTATTTTTATATACTATAGTCGGTATGAAGTACTACCTACAGTCAACGCTAGTGTGCAACTTCTTTGAAATATTTTTGTTTGTCTCGTGTCTGGATGTAATAGGTACCTATATCAACATATCTACAATCATCTACAATATAAACAATTAAAATATTGATGCGATTATCTTTCAAGAAGCCACTTTTCTACAGCAAGTGTTTTGGAATGGAGTAGGAAATCTCTCACGAACAGAAATCGGTCTGCAGCCTGCACTTAAGCATTCTTAAGCTTAGCTTATCGCAAGCTTATGAAACGGAGTTACACAAACCATTATTGATTTGATTGCTCTGGCCCGCTGAAGCGATAGGAACAAAGGGAAAATAATGGTATGGAAGATATAACATTAAACATGACGCCACCCAACGCGGTTTGATTATAAGCTGCAATATTATGAATTTCTGATTACGTAAGGAATTATAATAACTCCTGCTTTAGGGATAAGACAGAAATGCTTGCAACAGTATTTAGTGTAGGTATTTCTTATTATTAGTCGTCAGTAGGCTGATGGAGAAAGATGAAAATATTCCTGATAGGGCAACTGCAAATATTGTGTATGAACTAATGTCACCTCTATTTAATAAAAGCCATTCGTTACAGGTAATGGATAACTTCGAAAACTCACCGCAACCATCCCGATCTCTCAAACTAAGTAAGTACCTAACCTACTACATAAAACCGATACAATCGATACATTACGCCTCACCCAAGAGTTTGTACCAGACATTTTAAAGCGATTAAACAAAACTGAAATGACTAAGACTATGTTTTCATGCATCAAATTAGCCTTGGACACTACAGTATCCAGTTACAAAGAGGTACAGATAGACAGACAGATTCTTACTATTTTAAATCATGTTTCAATAAACTAAAATAAGTATACCTAAGTAAGATGATTTTTTTCTTATACCGAAGGAACTTTTTCCATTCCTACAGGAAAAAATTCAAATGCGGGTGGAGCCGCGGGGTGTAGGTAAATCAGCCCCCGTAACATGTAGTGATATGACAAAATTTGTCGCATTTTTAACTGTTAAAACATCCGCCATATTGAAATATCCTCTAATTAGGATAAGAGAATACGCACGACAAAATTATGTCTGTCACGCGTGGACCGGGCGTGTTAGAGGGGCTGGTGATGTCATAAGTGAGAAATAAGAACCGGCTCCACAGCAGACCACAGAAACTCGATAAGAACTAAGTCGTGTAGCGAATGAGTTCTCTCTCAACTCAACGCCTGCGGTCGGCGATGGGATTGGCGGTTAGAAGCTGCGCATGAGATGACATCGCGATCCGATGGGACGTGACCATAGTAGGTACTTAAAATGCCCTAACAGGCGCAGGCGGCGGTATGTGTTGAAAGGGTAAAAACTTTCAATTCAGTGCTACAAAAATAAAGTAGTAGAATTACTTACGATCACCTATGCAACTTGTCAACTAAAACGTGTTCATAACTGCGATCATTATCTAAGTCCTACCTACTTGACGCTTGTCCAATTGGTTTAATCTACATATTACCATACAGTCACTGAAATCATTTCATTTCATTTCATTTCATCATGCAACTTTTAGGGTTCCTTTTAATTGCTTACTATACTAATAGTTCTCTTAAAAATTAAGAATTTCCCAAAATATTTTTATTAATAATTAACAAAAAAAGAAACATGTTATTCATACGAGTAGGTACGTTAGTAGTTAAAAAGGTACATGTGTTGTTGAAACTTTTGTAATTGCATGAAATGCTATTATATTGATGAGTTTTCCTTTATTATAATTTATTAATAATTTGGAAAGAAAAATAAAATTATTTTTTCAATTTGAAAATCAACTTGTATTTTTACTACGGAACTTTCCATTGTTTAAGTACATATAAGGTCCCGCTTGCACATTTTGAACTTAATTATTCAAACAAGATTTACCACCTAGGGTGGGTGTGCAAAGGACTATTTGGTATTCTGTGGCAAAGGACATGACACGTGGACTGGGACATTAGGTACTTGAACAAAATTGCTGCGGCTATGACAGTGGTTCAAGTTATGAATCTTATTATTATGCAATGCAAGCTTCAATGGGACATTATAATAAAATAAGACACAGTATAGAGGCAATAAACTTATATAACACGATGACCCGTGTAAATTGCGAATGGTTGCAAAATCCGATCGACAGTAGGTAGGTATATTTTTTGTTGCTTTTTTTGTGAACATTCTTCCTGTCTTGTACGATCGAATACGGGTTTTGATCGCAATTATCTGTGAATAGCTTCGGATGTACGTTTTTTTATGATTACAGACAGCACTTCATGTATAGCTAATTTATTACATAATACCACTGTGTTGTTAATAGCGATTTGAGTCTCTCGACCCCAATTTCCGTGTTAAAAATAAAAAATGTGCGCAGTCATCCACTCGAAACAATGTTGTGCAGATGTAAAGAAATAATTACTGTTACAACAAGTTTAGTCTCTCTTTTAAAAGGGTCTTTCTATAATACTTTATAATTTCTATGGTTTTAGGATTGCACCCATTTCTTGAATTTCAATACAATCCTACAATATACTTTACTGCATCCAGGAATGACAAAAAATACAGTTTACATCGGTAAAAGTGTACCTACAAATAGGTATAAATACCTTATTGCTAAGGTAGCAATTTCTACCAGACAACCTAAACAACCTCGGATTACCAAATGCGACAAACGCACCACCGAGGTAATTAACTCATAAATTGCCAGACAAAAGTATCATAAAGCGGATAGAAATTAATATACATAAAACAGCAATAAAAAGTTGATTAATTAGTGTACGTACACACACACCTGCTAACCTTTTACTTCATGTATAATTGCGAGTAAGCTGAATAATTCACTTTCTGCTTAGCAACAAATTAACTGAGTTATGCACGGACACACTTGTACGTGAAAAATATATTAAATACAAGAAAAGTAAAAGTCGGCATTTTGATAAGGATATCCGCAATTTTAGTGATATCAACATGAACTATTTTTATGCAATCAGAGAGAAACTTAAAGCATAAAATGCAGTATCAGATGATTAAGATACGACACTTTTATAGCATGACTGTGGTTGCTTCAATAATTGCCAGTTGATACTTTGAACGGTAAAAGACCTTAAAATTAAAAACAATAATCAATTGACTATACGTATGATCACATGAATCACATGATCACATTCAAATTTTCAAAATCACACTGCCACCACCAAAGTAAAATGGAGTCCTTCCTTCCCTCCTTTTTCGAAATCGATCATCCTAAAATCAATCCCATTGATGAACTAGTTTAACTACTCAATGAAACATGGGTTACATAAGCATCTTAGATCAAACATGAACAAGAAGAAGCTACAACTAATTCCCTCGACTTACTTCTGTGCTTGGCTGTTCAACTTAGTCACCACCTGCGCCACGATCCCCTTTAGAGGATACTCCTTCTCCAGCAAAGCGTAAGACTTTTCCATCGTCATCACTGAACACTGTCTTCGGTCCATCTAGCGTAACACTCACTCAACTAGACACCATTTCGCTACACTACAGTCTATAACGCACCATGCATGATTTATGTGATGATGAGTTCTAGAATAATGTATTTTTTTTAGCATTACCTTCTAATGCGTGTGGGAGTGACATTGAAATATGAGCCTAGTTACCGGAGTAAATAGCGATAGGTATATTGTTTTTGGCAACTGTATGTGCCACCGTAATAGGATTAAAGGTTTTGTCCAATTAGTGTGACAAGTGGGCTGACTAAACGAAACTGGGATCCTGGGATTACGAAACGCGCCAGAAGTAAATCTGGTGATGTTTTAGTTGCGTAAAATTGTATTTGCTTCGACGAAGTTACCAAATATTATATCCACTGTGGTTTGTTGGTAATAATAATGTCGAATGTCTCAGAGAACATAATAACGAAAGTTATAACGATAAAGAAACAACAGACTAATCCGGAAATATAAATGACGAAAGCCAGAAAGATAGATAGTCTTCTCTCTTAAAAAAATAATGCAGTTAGCATATACATGATTTTTTAATTTTATAGTTTGTTGCAAAGATAAAGAAAACCTCTAATTTTACGTTATTTTGAATTTAACAATTGATTGCGTCAATCGAGGGACTGAGGGACTGTTTTCATTGGATTTGAATAAACAATGAGTTTCGTAAACTATTCTCACGATTACTAAAGTTTCTAAAATTTGCGACACATTTTCTGCAAATCCTAATCGAGATTGTGACTGTGATGTGTTTTGGTTTGAGAGAACATTAAGTTGAATAGAAAGTGATGGAAAACCAAATTTGCGGTTTCAGGTGACAAAGGTCGCGTTAGAGTAATTTGGAAAGTGAGAGTAGGTCTAAGCCTGAGTATTTCTGAAGTGATAATCCTATTTTAAATGTTCCTAATGTTGAATTCGTGACTTATAGCTTCTTTCTTTTTAGCGACGTATTCAGATAGTTATATAAGTTTGTGAAATTTACTGTACCTACGTATCTAGTTATCTCTTGCTACTAAAACTTAAATGTGATTAATTATAATAATAAAATGTTACTTACTTACTTACACTTTAAATGCAAAACGTGAGGAATAATAGCAAACTCTGCGAGTATACTGTCACGACAGCTTTTGCACGCTGAATTGTTTATGTATAAAAAACGCACATGATATAATCACTAGTGTGAAGAATTACTGCGAGAATGTAAAGACAACGGTATGTTCTAGCTCGGACTACATTTTGTACAAATAAAAACAATATACATATCTCTACATTTACTTTTTGAGCTGAAGAAAGCGCAACAAAGGATGTACCAAATTACCAATCTCTTAATTAACACTCACGCGGCACAGTTAGAATCTTCATCATCACTTTTGCTCATACCATTTACTGTTCTTTTGTTATTCTGTCGAAAAGCTTAAAAAATATTTTGCTAGGCATGCGACACAGCCATTACTGCTGCGGGTTTTGAACTAAAGCTATTCAATGTAACCATGGAAACAGTTTTCGACAACAATAGCTTCATAGTCCCAGGCAGTCCCTGTCACAGTTAGGCCGGGAGATGATGACAGAAATTTTTAGGTCATTTGTTACAGTATGGCGGTTTTACAGGGGTCTTAGTACACAATGACAAAAAGAAAAATGATAGTCATAGCGCTGGTACTGGCGGCCCAATCGCGTGGGCGTTAGTGAACTAGTCGGATAAATTACGAAAGTCAAACGATTTGTACCTACCACAAAAAATTTAGTATTTTCCGATAGCCCGTAAAAAATAACTAGACTACAGTGTCATGCCATACTTCTCCGGTGTGACTTACAGCCCGCCATACCGACGCGAAAAATAAAAATTCAACCATTTGTACCAGGGTCATTTTTGCACAGTTTGATCATCTTCGTGCAGCCATTTACGAAAATCACCATGCCATACTTTTCGGACGGCTCCAAATGATCGCCATACTGCCGAAAATCTGCAATTTTTTTTTCGCGATTGGGCCGCCAGTACCAGCGCTATGACCATCATTTTTCTTTTTATCATTGCGTACTAAGACCCCTGTAAAACCGCCATACTGTAACAAATGACCTAAAAATTTCTGTCATCATCTCCCGGCCTAAGTCTCTGTGGTCCCAGTATACTGGTGTGGTAATGAATCCTGCCTGACGCAAATAGGGAAAACGATATTCCGAGAATTAACCACAAAAAACAACGCAACGTGGTGTTCTAAAGTTTTTAACAAAGGCCACAAAAGTTGAACTAAAACAGGACCACTTGAATTGTAATTCAAAACGTAGTATCTGTTACAATAAGTCGTATCTCACTTGTATCTGGATTAGATAAGGCAAATAAACTGGATACGTGTTAACTATTGAAAGTCATTGCTATTAAACATTTGTTTTCCTTATTCATTTTGTTATGTTTTTATTGCTTTTAATGTCTTTGTTACGTGTTTCCGTTCAATTTCTAAACTATGTATTCGACCCTCTTTTTGCGAACTTTACCTTGGTTAAACGTATGGGAATTTTCGGTCAAGGTTTGTCACTGCCTTTGTCAGTGCGTTGTGTGTATAATGCAGATGTTATGTTATCTCTTTCTTTAAGTTCTAAATAAGGGGGTAAAATTTGTTTATTATTATTAATTGATTTCTAAATTATTCGGTAAGGTACATTTACTTTAAATTATTTAATTCAAGTTTACAATGCAATCTAAATATTTAAATTAAACCGACCATTACTATTGAATCTGAAATGCATTTGTTTTGCTAAATCAAGCAGTATGCATGGTAAATATTCAAAGTCCTTGATAATGGAGTGAGTCAACCGTGTCGTTGACCAATATATAAACATTTTATTGTTTAAAAACACTCAATTGAGCTCAATTTGTAGTTTAGTTACCACATTCTTTGAGCCTATTGACGGGATTGTACTGATTTACTTCACTTAATCCAATATACGACTCAGTCAACCCACTTGTCTAGTTTACACACTGCGTATAATTTAATTAGCACTAAATAGTTTATTTCATTATCAGAGCTTTATGAACAAACTTTTCAGCGATAATAACTCAATAAGGTCACAAAGTGTTCGGAATGCGGAACAGCTTGCACAAGCACCAGGATCACAATTTTCGGAGATCGATGACCTCGAGTGGCGATCGGGTTTGGTACAATGTAAGCACGTGGTGCAAGAGGTGATCGAGTCCGGGCTACGTACAGCCGCGCGCGCGCATGGTTCTCGACTGACTTCCGGCGCTCCGGCGCAGCGCGCGCCCCGAGATGCCCGATACTCGCGAAGCCCCGCTCGCACATTATCTGATTACTTCAGAGCAAGGACCTTGCGACACGAAGCTCACCGTAAAATGCACCTTGGAAATCGGTCCCGAAAGCGCGAAATCTCTTGCGAAACCTCTCATTAAGGAGTTGCCGTTTTGAAATCGTTTTCTTCGCCATTTTTGTTTCTTTCTGTCTTTGTTACTCCATCTACACCCACTGGTTTATTTATAGCTTTATTCACCCAAACATATTGTTCATAACAATTCTCGAGTTTATCATCCTTGCACAAAATTTTATTTTGAATCTTGCACCACAGAATATATTCTGTATATAAACTTATAAATTAGGTACCTCGTACCAGAGTGCCTAATTCACGACCCCTCAAGGCCTGAGATCACCGGATCTGAGGCCTCAAGTTATTTGAGCCACTAGGAACCCCATTGTTTTGTTATAGTTGAGTTCTATTGTCGTGACAGCTCAGACGGAGCGTGGAGGTCGGCGAACACCCACAATTAATCTGATAATTGGGACTCAAACGGTTCTTTCGCCTTTGTTTTCATTTTGCTTCGCCTTGCGCAAGCTGCGTGTATTCTGTGCTCTGTCACAGAACATTATATTACTCCTATTTAAAGCGTGCTCTGTGCTTTGGAATGCCAATCATTCTTTTATCAATCAATTGATCATCATAAGGTCCGATATTTTTGTTTTAAATTCTCGTCTGGTTTTAATCTTTAAGGTTTTCCTTATACTTATCCAGTCAAATCTCGAGAGCCTCAACAATCAGTGACTACCTACTACTGTTAATTATTGAGCAAGAGTATTTTTTTAAAATTGACCTAGCCCAAAGTAGTTATGTACCAACGCGTCTAGGGGCGACTCGAGGGAGCCTCGAACCTACAGCCGTCGGTTCTACGCGCAATGTATACCTCCTACCTCCACTAAAAATATGCAAAAGTAATATAAAAATATTGAAAAGTCGATTAATATAATTACGCGTACCCATAATACGACTGGCATTAAAAATTGTTTCAAATATCCTTGATATTAAAGCTGCAGTCACGCTTGCTTTCGATTGACCTGTCAACCTTAATACCCAAACAACGGTAGCAGAATTATGCCGCAACAGGCGATTAAAACAAAGAGTACAGTTTAAGGCAATTGTTACTGTCAAAAGACATCGTGTTGTGGCGCTTAAATGACTCTTCGTTATCTGAGGAAGTCGTTATTGCGTTTAAGTCACGGAGTATAGTCTGCTGCAGTCAGTATGCCTAATTGATTACCGATTGTCGAGCAACTGTTAAATTGTCCATGATGCAGAAAGTAATTGCAGCATTTCTTCTGCTATGAAGCAATAGCATCGGCAGTCTTTTATTTATATGATCGTGAACGTAACATTTCGAGTATCAATAAGCCTTCTGTCTATCTATCTAACTTTGCATTTACTTAACCTTTTTTTTGTATTGGTATTCTAATTATGTTATTGAAGTCTAGCTGAGTTAAACAATATAACAAATCATATGTGTTTCTTAAATGTTGAGCTGAAATTTCGAGCTTATTATTTTCCAATAAATTAGAATCAGTATTTTTCAAAACATAACATATCTAATTATCTACCTACATACCTTCAATGTTATTTTTATGACTCCCTATTATTGTTACAAAGAATAGAAATTGCTGAACCATACCATGTCGTGAACTCATAGGTCTTTGTTCATTGTCTTGGTCTCAGATGATTAGGTATGCGCTCTAGATCACTATGTTCATTATAATTTATTTATCAAGGGTACAGACAGATACAGATAGATAGAATCATAGTCAGTAGAAAAGGTAAAAAATAAACAGCACTGGAATAGATCGTCAAATAAGAATTTTAGTTTTATATTTATATCAAGGACAACATTACAAGTTCATGTGTTACTTTTTTTTGTTTTTGTTCTATGTAACTTAATATCAGTCCCTTAGAGTATTTATACTCTAAGATCAGTCCTATACACGTCCTATATCAGATTTTCATGACATGAATATCTATCAGTTGCAGATCTACTTGACGTCTCTTTCTAAAGATATGGTCTCAAGTAAAACAACACAAATAAGGTATTAAAAATCTTGCATTAAATTGCAAGTAACATTATAAAACTGGCGCTTTAGTCTAATTGACGAATCAGAAATTATGAAAGTCCCTCGATCCCTCAAGCATTCGTTATGTGCAGAAGTGATGCCTGTACATTGATTTCAAAACATCATGAGATCGACTATGTTATCCAACTAGTTGAACTATTTATCAAAGCGAAAAATTAAAAACATTGAGCTCTGGACTCGAACCCGCATGTTCTAGTAAAAAGACGTCAATAGACGGTATCTATTGTGAAAAAGTAACAAACTAGTTGAAGATTCAATAGATACGTTCCAACTTAGTCGAACTGATGCACTCCAAGTATTCATCCTGTAGTTAGCTCGCTACTTATGCTGGTCGCTTACCCGAGGCTGTTTGCGTCATGGAGTCCAGGTTGCTCTGTTCCAACAGCTGGCATTGCCTTACCATTCAGAATCCAGGCGAATTATTGAACTCCAAGTATCCTATCACTAGCTCTACTAATGCTGGTCACTTACCCAAGACTGTTCAGGCTCGCGTTGCTCTGCGTCATGGAGTCCACCTTCCCCTGAGCCATGGCGGTCCAGTATGTTGCTCTCTTCCAACAGCGGGCATTGCCTTACCATTTAGATCCCAGACGATATATTGCACCCCAAGTATCCTGTAACTAGCTCTACTAATGCTGAATCACCCAAGGCTGTTCAGACTCGCGTTGCTCTGCGTCATTGAGTCCACCTTCCCCTGAGCCATGGCGGTCCAGTATGTTACTCTGTTCCAACTGCTGACATTGCCTTACTATTCAGAACCCAGGCGAATTATTGCACTCGAAGTATCCTGTAGCTAGCTCTACTAATACTGGTCACTTACCCAAGGCTGTTCAGACTCGCGTTGCTCTGCGTCATGGAGTCCACTTTCCCCTGAGCCATGGCGGTCCAGTATGTTGCTCTCTTCTAACAGCTGGCATTGCCTTACCATTCAAAACCCAGGCGAATTATTGTATTGTACCCCAAGTATCCTGTAGCTAGCTCTACTAATGCTGGTCACTTACCAAAGACTGTTCAGGCTCGCGTTGCTCTGCGTCATTGAGTCCACCTTCCCCTCAGCCGTGGCGGTCCAGCATGTTACTCTGTTCCAACAGCTGGCATTGCCTAACTATTCAGAACCCAGGCGAATTATTGCACCCCGAGTATCCTGTAACTAGCTCTACTAATGCTGGTCACTTATCCGAGGCTGTTCAGGCTCGCGTTGCTCTGCGTCATGGAGTCCACCTTCCCCTGAGCCATGGCGGTCCAGTATGTTGCTCTCTTCCAACAGCGGGCATTGCCTTACCATTTAGATCCCAGACGATATATTGCACCCCAAGTATCCTGTAACTAGCTCTACTAATGCTGACTCACCCAAGGCTGTTCAGACTCGCGTTGCTCTGCGTCATTGAGTCCACCTTCCCCTCAGCCATGGCGGTCCAGCACGTTGCTCTGTTCCAGCAGCTGGCATTGCCTTACCATTCAGAACCCAGGCGAATTATTGCACTCCAAGTATCCTGTAGCTAGCTCTACTTATGCTGGTTACTTACCCAAGGCTGTTCAGACTCGCGTTGCTCTGCGTCATGGAGTCCACCTTCCCTTGAGCCATGGCAGCCAGCTGGCGGTCCAGCATATTGCTCTGTTCCAGCAGTTGGCTCCACTGCCGTACTGCCGTCTTGGATGTGAACTCTTGCCGCAGTTGCCGCTCGTCTAGGGAGTTGATGCCGCTGCGCAGGGAACTATCCAACCTGACAATTACATTTCATATTTTATTTATGTAGGTACAGTACGCAGTACATGCGGTTGGATATGTTGACCTTCAGAGCGTTCGTATTCACGATAGGTAGGGGTGAATTTCCTAGTGCGAATGTCCAACCGCATGTGCTGCCTTCTGTACATCAACATCGCATATTATTATACCCAGGTAAACTGGTGACTAAAGTTCTGTTACGAAAATTGGCAAGATGTACACATCTCATTTCTTAACTTAATTATTATATCACTAAAATAGAGTCTAAATATATTATTATCTAGAGGTTTTAATAATATTACTTATGTATTTGTGTACTATAGATAGATAGTCCAAGTTCAGTGAAGTTGGTATATTTTGTGACACAAGTTTAAATTTAAAATAAGTGTATCACATGAAAAAATGTCCTGTTTAGCCTAACTCATGGCAAGCTGGGCCATTTCAGGAGAATATGAGCTGCTGGTAACGTAGAGTTTCACCCATGTATACTTGATTCAAAACAAATAAAGTAAATTACTCATACCGAATCAGAATCATACCATTTCGATATCATAACAAAAGTTTAAAAGTCTTTATTTGTTTACTTATCTGTCTGTCTAGATAGGTAATGATAAGAATTAGTCATCAATAAATTGCATAGGAATTCGTTATCTCGAAACAAAAGAATTCGTACTTTGTCATGCAAAAATGGATGTTATAAGTATGTACTACCTTATATCCTTGGGCATACCTACTACCAACTAGGCTACGGGGCCGTCAAAGAATGTTGATATGTGAGTGATTGATAATGTATTTTACCTTTCAATATAGTCATCGACGCTCTGCAGCGAAGTGATGGACTGAGCCAAGTCATTGTCCATCATCAGATCGTCTGAAGCCAGGCTGGAGAGGGTATCAAGTGAGGCTGTGCGCTCGTTGGCTCCCCGGCACACTACGCCCAAAAAATAAAGACATCCAAATAAATTAATTTAATGCAGTTGAAGTGGCTAAGTTCTGGGCCACAAATATTTAAGGTTTGTCATCATAATAAAATACCAATTCAGTGTAAAATTAATATGTAGGTACAAACTAAAAACTAAAACATTCTAAGGACTTAAATATTCCAGTTACCTTCCTTCAGCAGGTCCATCCGAAATATATTTTGTATAAATTGGATAGATTAGAGTTCAAAAATCATTACAATTAAAATGAAAAATTCAGCACCACATTAGATCTGAATACTTTCTGAAAGTACCTATAGTAAGGGAATAATTACTTAGAGCAAAAAAAATTCCCGCGCTAATAAGTAAACAAAACACTATCGACGACGCGACGGCGGTTATTTTCTAAGTAAATCCCGACCAGAAACTTCGCCATATTGCGGAGTTTCTTTGCAACTATTATCATGAAAATTGTTTACGTGGCGCCCCAGAACAGGTTTTTTATATTTCTAGTCAGGTTTTAATTCTGGTGTTGTAGTTAATTAAGTAGGATTTTATTTTTACATACTTACATTTCCTATTTCTCTGGACCAGCGGGCTGGCGGGTATGCGCTCTCTGGATCTCCTGATCTGTTTGTCTCCATCCAAAGTCTTGCTCGACTGACTTCCATCAGTATTTTCTGATAAAAATAATTATTTAATTAACAACTGTATCAATACAAGAACCAATCAACCATTTCAATGGCAGTCTTGTTAAAAAGGCAGAAAGAGAACGTTTCAAAAAAGATTGAAAATTATGGGAAGGCTCATATATTTTGATCTTAGCATGTATAAAAGCATGTATACCTATGCCTAATTTTCTTTCTTACAACTCATTTAACGTATAGGGTGGTATAGGTAAATTATCTCTATGTCTTTGTCTATTTTATGCGCGGTTACCTTTAATAGGCAGGTACCTACTTAGGTATGTTTTACAAACGCCTTATTTTCGTACTATCTCATAATTAAGTAATCCTTGCCATTTGAATAGATAGTTTCTCCTGATTTGGGCGGTTCTGGCTGCCTTCAGTGCTCTACTACATTATTATGATTAGGATAGTATACGTACTTCGGAGGGCGTCAGTGGCCAATTGGCATTCGGAAGTTCGCGGGTTCGAACCTCGGCATGTACCAATGTGTTTTCGAATTTTGAATTCATGTACGTTTATTCCACTCCCTTACGATGAAAGAAAACATCGTGAGGAAACCTGCACACACCTGGGAAGTAATTCAAGGGTTGTGTGTGAAGTTAACCAATCCTTACTGGGCCAGCGTGGTCGACTAAGACCTATTCACCCTGATTGCAGGGTAGGCTAGAACCCCTCAGTGGGGACATATATGAGCTGGTAAATGACGTACTTCGGAACAGCAGCGCGGGCTGGTCGGCGATCTCATCGTCGAAGTAGTCCTTTCCGTCAGACAGAGATAGTTCCCCCGAAGCGTGCGTGGGAGTGCCCGGGGAGTCCGGGGAGCGGTTCTTGCTCACTTCTGCGCTTGCGACGGCACTCTTGATCTCACTGGTGACACAAATGGATAATTCAGTTTAAAGAAGAAAGAAAGAAAGAAAAATATTTTTTTTAGAATTACGACACTACACAACAACGTACAAATATGCAAATATAAGGTGCAAGGTCAACAAACATATACAACAAACTAGCATCGATGTGCAGTGTGGCGCAATAATAAAAAAGGTTAGCGACTCAGCTAAGTATATGTCTACCTCCAGGAAGGCAGACGCTGCTGTTTAAGAGTTTTTTCTACACTAGTGTATTTTTAATCCTCGACAAAAAGAGGGGTGTTATAAGTTTAAACGTGTGTGTCTGTCTGTCTGTCTGTCTGTGGCATCGTAGCTTTTAAACGGATGCACCGAATTCGATCTAGTTTTTTTGTTTGCAAGGTGTCACAACCGAGAGAGTTCTTAGCTATGATCCAAGGAAATATCTTTAGCTATTTGAAGATTATTAGCTCTTTTCTAGTTGATGAAAGGATCAAGTAACGGTTTTAGGCGGGGGTTATAATTTTTTTAATTTAATGTTTTGTTGTGTTTAGACGACAGATTTCCCTGAGAGACCGTAGAACGATAAAATGTTACTTTCTGTATGTTATCAACTGGCACAACTTCAACCAGTAAAAGAAATGTTTCGACGTAGTTTGCAAATGAGCCTAAAGATATTCAAATCTATCTAATTTTTATTCAAGTTTCTTCTCATTTGTAAGTGGACGTTTTATTCCTATAATTTAATCCAGAAAATTAATCTCTAAAACTCTGTAACAAAATGTTTCACTTACATAACTTCCTTGACTGGCTTCAAAAACACTTCTCCGTCCAAAGCATCGCATGGCTCCGGCGTTTTGGACTTTGTATTGGCCGTCTGGTAAGCGGAACTTGACACCGTAGGTTCCCTTTCCACGTGCAGGTCATTATTGGAGCCGCTGGTGCTAGTGGAGGAGATCAGACTGTCTGCTGGCGAGGTCTCGTCGTCCAGGAGACTGTGGGTTGAAGTCTCCAGGACAGACATATCGAACTTGGAGTCTTCAAGTGTGAGGGTCAGGTTGTGATGTTCTCCGCTCTGGTTGGTGCATGTGCTGGTGGTGCTGTAGTTGGAGCTGGTCATTGATCCTGGAACAATGATGACAGGTTCGTTAGATTTGACGACGGGAAGCTTCATATTGTCTGTTACGTGGAATTACTGGTGTTTTGTTAAGTAGTCAGGGGTGACAAGAAAAAGATAGAAGTAGATGTTCGTCAAAGATAGGTGTCTCGGGTATCCCTTTGTCGAATTTCTTTCATTTATTTACCAGTTTTGTAACAAAATACAATAACACTAAACAAAGACCAAGTCAATAGTACAATTAAAGTGTTTTTTTTTTATTATTTATCAGCATGTTTGTTTACGTTTAACATGCTGATTTACTACGTGAGATGTTGAGGGTTATTTTTCATCATAAGTATTCCAGGTTTTCTATTCCTAGTTTGAGAGACAGGGTTACATTTTAGCTACTAATCTGGTCACCTTTACCTTTTTCTGAATTGTATCTAAATGTCTATATACCTACCTACACCTACTACTTGCCAATTGTAATGTAATATCAACTGTACTATCTCTGTATGGGTGGAAATAAATATTATTATTATTATTATTATTCTCTTGAGTAGGTAAATAAATTAGGTAACAAATGTCATCTTCATGGACTTAAATCGATCCGAGAGCTCATCAATTTCAATCCACCCACTTTACGTACCCATCATGGTGCCCCGCAGCGAATCCTGAGGGTTCAGCGTGACAGACTTCATGAGCAGTGGGTGCGGTACAGGTGGCTCGTCCACTATCAGGATGGTCTTCCTCGGCATCTGCACCTGCAGCTTATGCGCTTCTTTATTGCTGTCCAGCTTCGACTTCTCATCCTCACAGCTGGATACGCTCAGGGCCAGTGACACGTCATCCTGGGACCTGGGTGGAGAAGAGTAAGGTGTTAATGGAGAATATTGTTCAAATTGAACGATTTTACATACAATCCTTTTACATGTTCATCTTTTTTGTATTAACTGCGTTGTCTGTTTCCATTGCCTATGTCACCCTCTGGTACATCAACAAACAGTATTACATGGCAAAAGCAACTTGAGTACTTCTACCAAGCAATCTTTGAGTATGTTGATATGATAAGACCTGTTTCAAGCCGATTCTTATCAATGATGTCTTGAAGACCATGACTGATTTTCTATACAGCGCTATATACTACGCTAAGTAACCAATCAAGGGGTAAGGAATTTTTCATGGCCATGGTTGATTTTCAATAGAGTGATCATACCTGGTAGCCATAGCCTCGCCAGCAGCGTGGTTCTGCCAAACGCTGCTGTTTCCAAAGTGGCTCTCCTCACTCTTGCACGATGGGCTAGACTCTTTGCTGGAGTTTACTGTTGCTGGTGACTCCACGCCACTTGACGATTTGATGAAGGAATTCTGGAAATGGATAAATAAAGCAGTAAGTACCTACATAAATAAGAATAGTTATGTAGACTTGTGTTTTATACAGTGATGTTGCGCTATGACTGATTTAGCTTTGAAATAAATTGATTTCATGTAAGTAAATATTATTTCATGTTTTCCATCGTCGTTAGTCACATGTGATGGCTTAGCTGGCATTATGCCTCTACACTGAATGGGAAGTGGAGCTATAATCTCCTTGCTTAGAAATGCTGTTGATTATACAGATAAACGTTGCCTATTCCCTGTTTTATATAGCTAATACCCACAAAAACAATTGGATTGCTCCTGGAACCCATATACTTATTACTTATTGATTATTAGTCAGGTAAGTACCTGTTTATTCAGCAACTCAGGTTGCGCTCTGTCCAACACGAACTTCTCTTCATCCTTATAGTCCAGGTTGGTCTGGATCCTGCTAGGCCTGGTCCTAGTCCTGTACCGCTCCAGGGTAGACATGGGTGACTGGCGAGCTTCCACCGGCGGTGGTTTGGGCAGGACTGGCGAAGGCGCTCTGTATGTGGGTCCAGGGTCATGGACTTGCTCTGGAGATGGCTCGTCAAATGAGCTGGGCAGCTTCGGAAGAGGGATCACTGTTGATCCAGTTACAAGAGCCTCATCTGAAAATGATGACAGTTGATTATATCATAGTTACTGTTTAAATATCTGTGAAGAAATTAAAAGACTGTAGTATGTGAAGCTAGGAAGATATACCTAGCAGATAATCATAATTATAGGAACGGAGGCTGGCAAACCGTCAGAAAAGAAAGATTTTTTTTTGTTACTTATCGTCGTTTTACTAAGGAGCCACTTGGAAATTTCTTTTGTTTTTTTGTGCGTGATGTGTACTAGTTGTGAGTACACTATATAAAAAAAATCAAGTCAAAATACCTCAAGGGCAGATGTTGTTCCCTTATTCAGCTACGGCCTTTATGAACAACCACTAGTCATAAGGCACACAAAGATTCCTAACACACCACAGCCTGTTCTTATTTTTTAATATGAATATGAATATTGATATCTGAACTTTTCGAGGGGGGGATTTGCACCCCCAAAACCTGGTTACACCCGTGAGCGTAGGTATATCTAGGGTACAAGGCCATTGAGCTCACCCATGATATCCAGATCAGTGACTTGCAGCTCTCTGAGGTGGAAGGAGTGCGTGCCGCGCATCACCATCTCCAGGTTGCGCGGGCGCCGGCGGGAGCGCGGTGAGCCCTCCCCCGCCTCACCCCCCGTCCACACGCCGGAGTCCGTCGACACTGCTGAACCGGCCCCTGGAAGGAATATACAGATGGGCATCATTATGTTAATAGAAACTTACTTAGGCATACGTAATAGAATAAAAAATTCTAATCGAATATAGAAATTAAGGAAGGTTTCTAAAACGTAGTTCTGATTTACTTGTGCGAATGTGTACGTAATAAAATGGTAATAAAAAATAAAATAATGTAAAAATTTAACTGAACAATGAAACAATGCATGAGCGGAGCTGTCAATTTAACAAAAAATAACCACCTGAAATACATAAATAAATAAATCTGAACGAATAAAAAATCGAGAGCTTTTTGTTTGACAGCAGAAAACTTAACGTGATCATTATTTCTATTTATTTATTCAGTGAGCGAAATGAGCGCGCACAATTATGAATAAAATAGAGCATATAATCCAGGATTCCATCCAACAACCCGAACAAACTTACATACATACATACATACATTACAAGTTAAATAAAAGCTTTAAAAAAATATATTTGGCAATCATACAACTCAAACCCTGGAAACTATTAAATTTAGATTTACTAACCTTCCCTCCACCCATCGGAGCCGACGGCTTTCCTAGTGTTATTCACCACCTAAAACAAAATTCACTATTATTAAAACACTTCATCACTTTCACTAAAAATAACTATAACTTATGTTAATCAAAATTAACAATACTAATATATTATTAATATATTAAATAATATTGACCATCGTTCAGCCGTCCAAAGTTCATAGCTTCTGAATGAGTAGGGCAGGAACCCTTTACGTTACGAGCGATGTCGAAATGCCGTAGTTAAAGATGTTCAGTTAACGATTTAAAAATAAACCACTTTCACTGCACGTGTCACCATCCAAAAACACATCTCAAGATATCTTACCCACTGATCCAAAAATAAATTGAACATAAAATAAGTAGAGACACAATTCAACAAACTTCCTTCAATTTAGAATAATTTTGCTATCAAGAATAATTTAGAAATAATTTTGTACAGAAATAAGAAACACGTCATTTCACGGTCTTGCCAAAGAAAAAGTGTTGGTGTAAGTAATTTTGAGTTAATTTAATTAATTATTGTTTTAATTAAGATGTAGGTATGTGTTTGCTACGTAATAAATTTGCGATGCAACGTAAGAGCTATCTTTTTATGAAAGTTTGTTTCCTCATTATTATTTAAAATATAATTGTTGGAATGAATGAATGTGTTAGCGCGGAAGTCTTAGATTTTAGATAAGAAGAAATGGGTGGGTGGAGTATTCGAGAAAACAGATACCAAGATATTGAAAATTTGGAGATATTTTAGTACATTCTCTACTCATGTAAATTAACTACACAAACGTTTACCATGGGTGGAAAGGATTCGAATCCACGAACCTATGTTAGCTTAGCGAGTACATCGTACGTAGTATCTTTACCCAGATACGTTATCTTACAACCATAATCTCTTGTATGTCTGCCTATTGTCGGATGCACAGTGCAGCGATTTATTTTCAGACGGCCGCTACTTCGTAACGTATACCTATACATATGTATTGGTATATACCGATGACCCATTTCCGCCCCGATGGGAAATACAAGCGACTGCCGCTTCCAGAGAGTCCACTTTCGCTTGACAATGACGAGAGTAGACTTGATGACGTAACGAATTCTTTCGCTGAGTGTGACGTAATGTTTTGGGGAAGTGTTTCTCTCAGCTGAAATTCATTTGATTCCACAATGTTTGGCTTACACACATACATAGACTGCCCCGTAGCCTAGTTGGTAGTACGTCTGCCTTCGAAGCATAGGGTCGTAGGTTCTAATTCCGCGCACAGCAAACATTCAAGTGATGAGCTCTTGTGTTTGCCTTGAGTCTCGATATTGTATACCAGCTGTCTGACACCCATAGTACAGGCTCTGCCAAGTTTTGGGTCAGAAGGCCGTGTGTGAGTTAATTGTCCCAACATATTTATTTGTTTACGTCCAGGTGGTGTGCCACTGGCTTTGTTGGTCCTCTTGGCCACTAGTCAGTGACTGCCTTGTTCCACCGGCCATAATACCATCCAGCTACGTCCTGCCCATTCCACCTTAGGGCGTCTGCTGCGTCTCGCTGGACGACGCGCCGTGTAGCTGTCCATTGATTACATACAATTCTAGATAGAGCCTAGGAGTACAAAAGCGTTTAAAAATGAGGGTAAACTGTAACCCCTTTACTCAATTTTCATCCGTCAGTCCGAATTGAGACGTCAAATGAACTATTAGGAAATAGCAATACACACTGATACACGCACATTATGATAGTTGACAGTTGTGTCACACATAGCTGTCACGCGCACAAACATGTAAAAGTTGGCCTGTTTTTCCTGTGAAGTTAATAGGGCCACCACACTCCATCTAGAGTTGTATATAATCAAAGGATGGGTATAAAAGAAAAGTTAGAAAACTATGGACAGTTATAACCGTCGATGGAGTAGGTAACAAATACGCGGCGCGTGTTATCCAGCGCACCCCTAATCCCTGTGATGATTTTACCTACTCCGTAACCAATCCTTGTTTTCAACTCTGTAACCAATCCTTATTTTCAACTACGTAACTGCAAGGATTCCACCGTACCTGTTTGGCGGTCTTCGCATCTATGTTCTTGACGGAGGGATACTGCGGACGAGGCAGCTGGTTGGTCTGGAAGGTGTACTTCCCCGGAGGCCTCTGGACGTCCACTGCTGGGACCCTGGATGCTGAAGACGCTCGCAACTGAGCCCCTGGTCTCTGTCTTCCATCCTGGTTGGGAGGAAAAAGCTTTAATAAGCTTTTATTTACAATATACTAAAGATTTTAAGGCACTTCTGTAAGTTTACACATGTTTTTAAAATAAGTCTACACAGGTTATCAAGATACAGTAGCCAGCACATACGAGTGGACAATCGCATTACGCTACTGCTACTATTTTAAGCTTTCGCTTTTTCAATAAGATATAATAAGTCGAAGTAAACCCCTTAAAATATCTCATAATAAGTGTGAGAAGTTGCATAAAAATATCTTGTCTTCTTAACTAAAACAATACAAGTACCTAAGTGATTTAAAGCCTTCTTAAAACGTCTAAAATTGCTCTAAATTTGAACTTATGGCACTGGTCCGTCACTCCATACAGAAAACGCGTTTTGACAAGCTACTTCTTTTTTAATAACAACTGAATATCAACAAGTCAATGGCGCTAGGCGCTATGTAAAACACCCCCGAACACCCCTGGTAGAGTCCCGCTGCGCCTGGCACGGGGGGGTGAGTGTCCTTTCTGTACGGGTTAGTACTATTATTTTCTTCTGTGTTTATGGTAAAGAAAAAGATGTATGGAACTGAATGAGTACCTACCTAAATATTTATTCTGAATGTGATCTTACGGTAATTTCTGGTGTCAATAAAGAATATTTGTATTGTATTGTATGGTATGGTATGGAAGTGAACTAACCTGTGCTGGGTACTGCTGCGCCTGGTACGTGAGGATGACGGTCTGCTTGGTGACGGTCTTTAGCTGGCCAGCGGAGCCCACGACGGTGGTGGTGCCAGTACTGGCCACCTGGCTCGGCGTTAGCCCTATGTGCTGGTTGTACTGAGGATTTGTACTGTCTTTGTACTTTTTATCTGAAAATAATGCAAATGGTTCATTTTTTTCTTTCCGCCGCGGCTACGACCGCGTTTACAGTTTTTCTCATAGGAATGAGGCATTTTACCGCGTTAAAATGTAGCCTATGTTACTCAGGGTGAATGTAGCTTTCTAATGGTGAAAGGATTTTTGAAATCGACACAGTACTTTTTGAGTTTATTAATTACAAACATACACACACACTCACAAATATAAATCTTTCCTCTTCATGATATTAGTATGATATGATGAAAGAGCGTTAGTGGCCAAGTGGCTAGGGCCGTTGATTCCATTCGGAAGTTCGCGAGTTCAAACTTCGGCACGTACCAATGTGTTTTCGATTTTCGAATTCATATATACGTTTATTCGACGGTTTTACGGTGAAGGAAAACATCGGGAGGAAACCTAGGAAAACATCGTGAGGAAACCTGCACACACTTGCGATTGTGTGTGAAGTTGACCATCCCGCACTGGGCCAGCGTGGTTGACTAAGGCCTGTTCACCCTTATTTCAGAGTTCGAGCCCCTCGGTGGGGACATATACAAGCTGTTAATGATATGAATGAATGAATCAGAGTTTACATAGCATTACTAAATTGAACATAGTATGAAGCCGAAAGGGCTCCAGCTCAGCATAATGTCACAACCTGTGCTGTAACGCTGGTTTTCAGCGGAAACCCATTACGATTATCAACCTAATTCTGATGTTATATCTGTGAATAACACTCTAAATATCCGCCCGATAGCGAATCGCAAATATAAAGCTCAGCCGCGTAGTACTAATCTTATGCGTGGAAAACTTATTCAAACTAATGTTGTAGCAAGGCATGTCGTAGCACTGAATCTCGTAGTATATCGCTACGCGGTTTTTTTCGCTACGCCGTAATTCCTTTTTATAATGTAAGTGGCAGTTTAGCTCAAGTCCGGTACGTCAATTCTCTTTTCAAACAAGTCTGAGCATTACCTCCGTGGTCAAGTGGTCAAAAGCTCGTCTGACGTTACAGAGTTCCGGGTTCGAATCCCTATGGGGATCCGTCGAACAAATATCACTTTGTGAGACTTTCCCTAGTTTGGTTAGGACATTGCAGGCTGAATTACCTGATTGTTCGAAAATGCGTGCTTCTATCTACGGATGTAGTCGTTATGCGAGTCATGACGGAAGCCTAAGGCCTAAATTCCGACACCAGGGTTTGTTAAGGTTAACCTCGAAACCCATTCGATAAGCAAGCAAGTTAAGTGATAAAATAAGATATAACTGTCCTTTAAAAAACACTTAGGGCTTTTAACATTTTGCGCAAATTCGAAATAGTTATGGTCGAACCAAATGGTTTCCCTAGCTTTGTAAATAAACTAATTACTTGACACTGGCACGAAAATTTCTAGTGCCATAACAAAAAAAAAGGTTCTCACCGTGTGCATTGTTGTTGATAGTTGTCTGGTGGTCCTTGTGTGAGACTGTGAAGGCAGGCTCGGCCGCTACGCTCACGTCGCCCACTTTCGCAGTCTTACTGTGCGGTTGCCTGAAACCGAACCTAAAAGTAAACGACCATGTGTCAAGTAAAGCTCGACCAAAGCAATAAGAAACCTCGCCATATTGCGGAATTTCAATGGAACTAAATTTACAAGGAAATTTTTTGCCATAGTCGTAAAAATATACACGTGGCGCCCCCAGAGCAGGTTTCTTATTTCTTTGGTCAGGCTTTAGTTTAATCTAAGGTAATGTAACATATGTAGTTGTAGTTTATCACCTTATTCTAAGACCTGTCTTAAATATGAATTGTATATTTTTCCATGCTTAATATAAGCAGAGTGTGCTGGATTAAATGTTATTAAGACCCATTATAAACCCATGCTCTTGGAAAATAAATATTCATTTCATTTCATTTCATTTTATTTTAGAATAAAATAATTTTACTAGGTAGGTACAGAAGGCGCACTCTCTGATAGCAAACGTGCGAATGTATATCGAGCTACCACGCCACATTAGGTATTTAGATATTATAATAGGTATTATGCCTATTATCATCAGCTATTACGATGAATATAAAAATATCTAGAATCTATTAACTTATGACGTCATTAGTGTTTATTAAAAACCTACTTACAGCATAAATATATTTTGACTTTGACTTTGAAAAGCGAGACTAGCTTATGTGTGAAAGTGCCTGATGAAATATAAAAAGCAACGCAAAGTAACCATCAGTGCTATACAATAATATTTAGGGAATCTACTTTACCTTTATTATAAAAATAATATTGTGAAACTGTTATTGTGTTTTAAAAAGCTAAAAATTGTAGTAATACCTACTACAAAAATGTTTTTTCAATAAATACGCGTTAGCACTTAGACCAAAATTTTCAAACGATATAGGTACTCATACCTACTATCAGCCGCTAGCTATTGCGTGCAGTGGTTCGAGACAAAGTATGCTAGGCTTCGCCTTGCAGTTTTTTTTTTTCGTCTAAACATTTATTGACATAGGTTCTCAACTATAAACATTATTTTTTGAGTCTTCGTTTTTTCAGAAATATAAAGAAATATAAATGTAATTCGTAAATTTACGTTTGAGCCCTTTCACACGAGCGATTTCTTTCGGCGATTTCTCGGCGGAGCGATATCGCAGCGAGTACGCGGCGGCTTGCGGCGGCTCGCGGCGTGTACAAAACCAAATTGCCGCGAGTTATTAACCGCCGCGATAACGCCGCGTGCTCGCTGCTGCGAGTGTGCGGCGGCGTACTCGCGGTTGGTATTGGGTACCGCGGCGTTATCGCGGCGGTTAAAAAGTCGCGGCGATATCGCTGCGTGCACGCCGCGAGCCGCCGCGTGCTCGCTGCGATCTCGCTCCGCCGAGAAATCGCCGAAAAAAATCGCTCGTGTGAAAAGGGCTGTACCTGTTGGTTCGCAGCGGCTGCGCGGCGGCCTCCTTGCGCGGGCGCGCGAGCGGGGTGGACCTCCCGGACAACACTTCTTCCGCCCTGAGGTCTTCCGACGACCCTGTGGAAGATACCAAGTTATCATACTTCATACTATATACTATATATACTATCATGTTATTCATACTAATATTATAAAGAGGAAAAATCGTTTATCCGCTTTACCTGGATTATTCGCTTTACTCGGGCTTCCTCTACTCACTACCCCGAGTCTTTTGCTCTCACACAAGTTCGATGAAGCTCATAGGAATATATTTTTTAACATCGGTTTAAAAAATCATTGGGTCGATAGAGTTATAGCATGCTCATCTGTAACATTTGTGTCGCTAAAGAAGCATATTACGGGATCGCGGTTTGTTCAAAATATTGTCTTTTATAAATATAAAATTTTAAAATAGCTCTGCATTAACTATCGTAATTTAACAGCCCGTATTGTCCCCGCCAAAAAAGGGTTCGAGTCGAGCATACCCAGAATCGGGATGAACAGGCCTTAGTTGACCAAGCTGGTTTGTTGAACACTTAAAGCGCTTAGTACAAGTCTCCGTGGTCGAGTGGTCAAAAGCTCTCCTGACGTTACGGAGGTTCTGGGTTCGAATCCCGGTGGGGACTCGTCGATCAAATTTTTATATCACTTTGTAAGATTTTCCTCAGTTTGGTTAGGACATTGCAGGCTGAATCACCTGATTGTCCGAAAAGAAAGATGAAACCTTGCTTCAAAAGGCACGTAAACCGTTGATACCGGCTACATCTACGGATGTAGTCATTATAGGAGCTATGTCGGAAGCCTAACCAGGGTTTATGAGGTAGGTTAATCTCGAAACCCACTCGATAAACGCGCTTAGTCAACTTTTTTTTGTATAACAAAGAATATTGAATCGTAGGTACTTATGTTTGCTCGCAAATAACCAGGCCGTGGGTGGTCAGCCAAGGTCTAGCTCATTTGTATTCCAATCAGCGCAATGAAAGCCGGAAGACTGTTCCTATACTGGTGCAGCCATTGATTCCGCTACTTTAATTATGTAATTTAAATGCTATATAAAAAGTTATTATGAAAGAGCGGCGACCCGGTAGAATAATTTAATTGAACTTTTTTTTAAATTGTTTTTAAAGATAACTATATTACACGACAGTAAAGTAGGCTCTATTTCCGTTAAGCTTTTTTGGCAAAGAGCATTTGTCTCATCAGGGTCCCAAATTAGAAATCTTGGCAGCGTAGTCACTGCTTAATTTGTTTCTCTACCGCTGACACTCTTTACTACCGGAGTGTTTTTGGTTCGCCTCTTGGTTGGTCATCTGTATTGTCGATTTTGACACCCCGACACTCTTGTTAAATATTTTGAATTCCGAATAATACCATTATAATTCTTTACTTCTTACTTCCATGCAATTTCTTGCATTGGCTTCAGCCCTTGATTAAGTTCCTGTTCAGCCAGCACTCGTTATTGCGATAATGCTTTGGATCACCTTATCTTCTTTCCGATACTCTTGTTCGATATTTAAATTAATTTCTCTTTCCTAATTCATTTATTTGCTCTTATCGAGCAACAACATTTTCAGCCAGCACCTGTCATTGTTTTTTCGTTCTATATTTGAATGTGTTCCTGCCTGACTTACCTCCATTCCCGTTCTAATTGTTCGCATTCTTGCGAAAAACATTGGCTTCAACGCTTGTTTAGTTCCTGTTTAGCCAGCAGCCTGTACTCAACATTGTCACTTGCTATTGAATCAAAACTAATTATTAGAGACATAGCCCCTTAGGCGTTCTTCGCGATGTTTTTTTACCGTATCAACGCGCTAGGCCTAGGTCGAAGGCTTCCTACATGTTACCCCGTGGTAGAGCCATCCGCTTCCCCGCAAGTCCGGTGAAGCTTGATTCTTTTTCGACACAAGCAAAAGTTACTTGCTATTGCTCTTGTTCGGTGTTAGAATTGAATTTATTCCTTCCTCACTGGCCATGGTTTGTCGTTCGATATTTGAATGTGTTCCTGACTTACCTCCATTGCCGTTCTTGTCGTGAGCATTCTTGCGGCGGGCTTTGATTTATTTGCTCTTGTCAAGCAACTTGAATAGATTATTTTCAGCCAGCACCTGTCGTTGTTTTTTCGTTCTATATTTGAATGTGTTCCTGACTTACAATTTACAAATAGCTTTTTTAAATCGCTTGCTATTGCTATTGTTCGGTATTTGAATTTGTTCCTTCCTCACTGGTCATATTTTATTGTTCGATATTCGAATGTGTTCCTGACTACGTACCTCCATTGCCGTTCTTGTCGTGAGCATTCTTGCGGCGGGCTTTGATTTATTTGCTCTTGTCAAGCAACTTGGATAGATTATTTTCAGCCAGCACCTGTCATTGTTTTTTCGTTCTATATTTGAATGTGTTTCTGACTAACAAATCGCTTTTTTAAATCGCTTGCTATTGCTATTGTTCGGTATTCGAATTTGTTCCTCATTGGCCATATTTTATTGTTCGGTATTTGAATGTGTTCCTGACTTACCTCCATTGCCGTTCTTGTCGTGAGCATTCTTGCGGCGGGCGTTGTCTGCGCGCGAGGTGGAGGCGGGTCTGCGGCGGAACCCGAAGGAAGTGGCGACGCCCCGACTGGGCTTGTTGCCGTTACCAGTGCTCTTGTCCCGCTTCTTCGCACCCTTCGACTCAGAATGACCCTGGGGACAAACAAAAATAGATTTTAAATAGTGATCGATTAAGTAGTGATTTGCTTGCTGAAAAATAATAAACAAAATTTTGCCTCGCATTGAATTAGGTTTAAAGCGTGTAGAGCGTCGGTGGCCAAGTGGCTTACTAAGCCCTTTGACTTACATTCAGAAGTTCGCGGGTTCAAACCTCAGCACGTACCAATGTGTTTTCGATTTTCGAATTCATATGTACGTTTATTCGACGCTCTTACGGTGAAGGAAAACATCGTGAGGATGCCTAAGAAATTCAAAGGTTGTGTGTGAAGTTGACCAACCCGCACTGAGCTCGAGCCCCTCGGTGGGGACGTATATGAGCTGTTAACGATGTAGCGTGTTGACTCCGATTGAAAAATAATCCTCTTGGCAACGTGGGTTTCAGTACCTATTGTAATTGTAACAGTAATATTAATTTCTGGTGTCAATAAAGAATATTTGTATCTGTTTCTTTAGGCATAGTGGAAGGTCCGCGTTGCTCTCCTTAATGTCTCAGATTCCTAAATAGTAACTAATGTGTTTTTGTGTCTTTTTGTAACATTGACGTTCGATGCATCCATACTTTCTAGCTTTGCTTTCTAGATTTATATTATCATATTAGTAAACCTTTCTATGGTTTCCTCTACCTTATTATTACTCACATAGAGTACATCAACACAGTTATTTTTTAAGTCAAACAATTAGTGAAATTGCTAGTCGAAATGAATGCATTTTTCGTGGAAGTCTTGGAAACCCCGATGGACTTTAAAAGGATTTCAAGTTATTTATGCAAATATTCTGCAAACAATGGAGTTTACAAGATATTTATGCGACAGCGCACGTTATTTGGCAATAAAATTATCCACCCACTTGGAAGCCATATCGTATTTAACTCTTGTAAAATAGCTAAGTATTTACATAAAATACGAAAAAAGTAGACGTAGTGTGGGCAGGCCCCCCACAAGGTGGACCGACGATCTGGTGGGGGTCGCGAGAAGCCGCTGGATGCGGGCAGCGCAGGACTGATCGTTGTGGAGATCCTTGGGGGAGGCCTTTGTCCAGCAGTGGACGTCTACAGGCTGAGATGATGATGACGAAAAAAGTGAGATTGCTACCTTAGGCTTAGGAATATAGTCGTCTGTTGACTCAACTTTATTTATTAACCTTATGTGTTTTCTTTTGGTGTATTATATATTGTATTAAAATGAGTGTATTTTATTACTCTTCCACGCCTGAACAGATTGCGATTAAAAATGCGTGTTTGAAATGTTCAAACATAAAAAGTTTTTAAGTTTTTACTTCTCAAATGAGCAGTCACGATTATGAGATAGAAAACTGCAGACGAAACCGTGGGATAATGCTAGTATCGCGTGACTGTCATTTGTCACCAACTTCCGCTGCGTCTGCGCAGACAATGGGTGAAATGCTTTAATTAATAAATAACAATCACTAAATAGCTAATTCTACCTACTAATTTGTTAACTTTAGTCATGTCTAATCCAATTAATTTAAATAACTTGGAATTTTAGTACGCCTTAGGATACATAAAGTAGTTACCTACTATTATTTATTACTTTTCTCTTATGTACACGTGTTAACTCAGCTCATGAAACTGAACAACTTTTGTTCCGGAAGTTTTCTGAAACCGCCATTGTAATTTTTTCACTTTTCATACAATTTGGTCGGCTGTCCAAATCAATTCCGACTGATCAAAAAAACGCCTTCTTTAAAATGACGAGTTCTACAAATTGCCGGCGACATATACGATATATTTTACATGCTACAGGTTAAAAAGATGGAATTTTTTGTATGGATGTTATCTTCAAATAATCTTATTTGAGAAACTCTATTGAAATTACATACAAGTATTACGCAACTTGAATAGTTTCTAGACATTCACTACTAACAGAAACACGTCTCAACGACACCATATTCGACTCAGAACTGTTCCCAGCCGAGTTCTCCGTGATGCGCAGCGACCGATCCAGCGGCGGCGGCGCAGGCGGCGGCGTGCTGCTAGCCGCGCGCCAGCCCTACAGCTTGCGCCCCTTCGACTGTACTGCAGATGACATTGAAGAACTTGTATGTGCGCGCGTCTCAAAAGGACACATGAACTTTATATGCTGCGTAGTTTATCTGCCCCCAAAAATAAGTGACTCAAGATATCACTCCGTCTTCGGCTTTATTAGTAAAATTGTAAACTCTACTTCATTACCTACTCTTATAATTGGCGATTTTAACCTATATTCTTCTAGCTCCACTGTACGTTCTGATTATGATACATTACTATTGACATGTAATCTAAGACAAAAGAACAATGTTCTCAACCAAAAAGGTCGCATTCTCGACTTAGTACTTACTAGTTCAACCGTGCAAAAAACTTTGGTTTCGTTAGCTAATTATGCCCTAGTCTCAGATGAAGTTCATCATGAGCCGCTAGATATCAATTTTAAAGTGCAAGGTCTAGAACAAACTCGCAAGACCGACGAAAAGTTTACCCATCCCCCTCTACAACGTAACTTCCGTAAAACAGATTTTCCCCTTTTATACTCAAAGCTAGCAAACACTGACTGGAGCGAAATTTACGACTGCGATTGCGTCAATGAATGTTTAACTAAATTCTATTCAATAATTCACACACACATAAACGAAACTTCTCCACTAAAAAAACCACCTAGCTCTAAACTGCTTAAATATCCCGAATGGTATAATCACGAACTTGTAACGATTAATGAACTAAAAAATTCGTATCATACTCTGTATAAACAAAACAATAATGACCAATTAGCATACGCCTTATTCACCTACTACAGAAAGCTATTAAAATTTAAATCTAACGCTTGTGAGCGTGCACATATCGACCGTATACAATCCAACATAATACGAGATCCAGCTACCTTCTGGTATCATATAAAAAATAATAGACAATCTTACGAACCTACTTCCTTTGGTGACTTGTCCTCTAAAGAAGTGGCAGATGCTTTTGCACTTTTCTTTAAAAGTGTATTTCTTCCCAACCCACCACAATTAGACGCCTCCTCAGCATACGAATACGTAAGTAAAGAACACCCTAACATACTCAGCAATATAACAATTGACAGAATTACAGAATCAGATATTCAACAGGCGCTGAAACGGCTACCACCTAAATCAACACAAGGCCCAGATGAAATCCCTCAATTCATTATCAAAGATTGCCGCCAAGCATTCCTTAAACCTCTACTACATATTTTTAACTTAGCTATGGCATCCGCAACCTTTCCAACTAGATGGAAAGTGTCTAAAGTACTTCCTATCCATAAAAATGGTTCTAAATCAGACATACAAAACTACCGCGCGGTAGGTATACTAGCAGGTTTCGGCAAAGTATTTGAGTCCATAATTCACACACGTATATCTCGACAACTTTCAAGTTGGTTCACCGATGAACAACATGGCTTCTTACCAAAACGCTCGACCGCGTCCAATTTGTTAAACATTACTACCTATATACATACACATTTAGATCAGAACAAACAAGTTGATGTTACATACTTCGACTATCAAAAAGCTTTTGATAAAGTTAACAATGATATCCTACTAAGAAAATTAGCTATGGCAGGATTTTCTATATCATTACTTAATTTCTTTGCCGATTATCTATCCGGTCGTGAACAGTTTGTAGTATACAACAATGCCAGATCAACGTCATATCATGTAAATTCAGGTGTAGGGCAAGGCAGCAGTCTTGGACCTTTAATGTTTTTAATTCTAATTAATGACCTCCCTTCAGTTGTCCACAACTCCCTGTGCCTAATGTTTGCCGACGACGTCAAACTTGCATATCCAATAAGCTCCAAAGACGACTACCTAATTCTACAAAATGACATCAATAGAGTACAGGTATGGGGACAGGCAAACGGTCTCGAATTAAACATAAATAAATGCTCCAGTATTACATACACACGCTCTAGAACTCCGTTTATAACTAACTACAATATAAATAACGTTCAGCTCAGAAAAACTACAACAGTACGCGATCTTGGTACATGGTTTAATAGTGATTTAACAACCTCAAAAAATACAGTTGATATATGCAACAAAGCCCGGAAAAGTTTAGGTTTCATTATGAGACAATGCAAACACTTCAATAACCGCAACACCATTGCTATCCTATACAACGCATACGTGAGGAGCAGACTAGAACTCAATAGCATCATCTGGAACCCATCACACTATCAACAAACATTAGCAATAGAAAAAGTACAAAAGATATTTATTCGTTTTCTTTATAAGAAGTCATATGGTTACTACCCATTTCTCTATCCTACTCAATACTTGCTAGGTATGGTGTCGTATCAAAGCCTTGAAGTCCGCAGAAATCTCTCACTCGTTAAATATTTTTTCCAGCTATTGAGAGGACAAGTTACAAACCCGTCGTTTTTATCCCAAGTTCCTCTCTACGTTCCTCCTAAGTCCCCATACAATCTACGGCCTATCAGAAACCACCCACTCTTAGCCGCCCCAACCTCCCGAACTAAATCACACTCACCACTTCACAAAGGCATACTATTAATAAACGAAATTCTAGAAAATGATTCCACCATCGATCTATTCTTCACCTCAGAACCAAAGTTTTTAGCCTCGGCTAGTACGTACCTAGAAAAACTAACACCCTCAACAACTGTAAGCTATGTATAATGTACTACTATTAATTATCTAACTACATTATTAAATATCATCATGTTTAGCTTAGTCTGTAAGTGATGTTATATTACAAATAAATAAATAAATAAATAAATAAATAAACTATTACCAACAAGAGGAAATATCCAAAAATAGTCCTTCTAAAACAATGAATAAACCCTGAAAATTTAACACCTCCTTTTTCAAACTGTAGTTTAACAAAAATTGAACTAACTCTTAGTTCTATAACACGAACTAGGAAAAAACTATTAAAACACATTTAAAAAATCTGAAGGTCTATCGAGCAAAAAACGACTACATCTAACAACAGACACTAATAAGAAATTAATGATATGTCAAAAATAGATCCATCCAAACCTAAAACTAATTAAAAGTTATTTCAGTTGTATGTCCCTTACTGCTGACATTGAGCCCCTCGGCTCCTTCAATATTCGTCATGTACCTAATGAGTTTTCCTCATCCTCATACCGTATTCATAATGGCGCATCATTGTTGTGCATACCTGCCTGTTGAATTTGTGTACACAAGGTCGTTCGTGGCACCTAATTTGAAAAACTTCATACACAGGTACCTACTTTGGTAAAAGATTTCAAGAATACATTTTATTTTTATTATATTTACCACTTATTTTACTTAATTCAGTTACATGTTCTTTTTCTGGCGAGTTCAAAAATTTGCCTGTCATCTGTAAAGAACAACTCGCCTGAAGAAATTTAAAGGCGTTGCATCTTTGCAAAATATAAAAAAAACACGCCCTTTTCCTCTTTCCAAGTCTACCTGAAGAAGTTAAATAAGGAAGGCTAGAAATAAGGTAGCAGTTTCCTTAATGGATGGATGTGGTCAAACAAACAAAACCATCACTATCACTATCATCACTACATAGTATAAAATAAAGTCGCTTTCTCTGTCCCTATGTCCCTATGTCCCTATGTCCCTCCCTTTGTACGCTTAAATCTTTAAAACTACGCAACGGATTTTGATGCGGTTTTTTTTAATAGATAGAGTGATTCAAGAGGAAGGTTTATATGTATAATACATGCATAATATACTGAAGGATAACCCACAATAACCATTTTCCCGTGCGGAGCCGGGGCGGGTCGCTAGTACCAAATAAATTACATATGGTATATTAATCGTATATGAATTTCTAGTAAAGTGCTGTACATACGGAAGACTTTTTCATATTGTTTTTGCCAATACAACCGTGTTACTGTACGCACACACATTATTTGTGTCATCAAATATAGTTTCTTCGTGTTTCTATTTAATATCAGTGATATGAAGCACCACGAGTTATGACAGGTGCGTGTTATATACAGTTAGTGTGTCGCAACACAGCTGGATCTAAACAATGGGGCGCACTGGCATCATCACGACATATACGGCACACAAATAAGGTTTAGTGCACACTATGTAGTACAGGTTGTGCAGCACTGGCACATCATACTATCATACTGTCATATTATCATCATACTAATATTATAAAGAGGAAAGATTTGTATTTTTGTGTGTGTGTGTGTCTATATTTGTAATGAATAAACTCAAAAACTACTGAACCGATTTCCACTAACATCTACTTAGGATTATTTCGTTCCATCTCTTTATTGTTACTAAAATAAGTTACTTAATACTTCTTGTAGTAGATGAAAATTGTATGTACATGAAAAACTATTTTTCTTATTTTTTCTTTCTCTTTTTAATTACTGCGTCAGGTATTTTCCTAAGTCAGTGACGTTGGAACAGTCTACCTACGTCATCAGGATTTGCTGTTTATCCTGCTAGTACGCGCGGTAATTCATATAATATTAGTATATTGCTTTTTGTCTATCGGTGATGACGTGGGACATTCCAGCCCAGCTTTTGAAGCGAAGCGCGGCTCCAATCTGTGTTCCAGCCTGATGTCTCTTAAGAGAAGACCTTGTTTTTAGACTAAGCTATAGTTGAATAGAAATAAAAACAAAATTACTTGGATTTATACTTCTGCTGCTGATGAACGATCTCTAAAGAAGAATCGCAAGGAGTTACACTGTTTGTTGATTCTTACTTGAGGACGTTTTTGTTCTGTTCATCTATTTCTTTTCTTCTTCTTTTTTTTATTAGTGCTTACTTGGGTCTTAGATGTATATAATAGTTGTACCCGTACTTAGGTTGCATAATTGACTGCACCGGACTCGAATTGCTACCATATACTTACACAATTTTTAAAAGTTTCTTTAACTAAAAATAAAATTTTAAAAAGATGAAATATTTATCAGCAAACAAATAGTTTATTCGCCTTTTTCTTTTCATCACTTTGTAGTCTAACGTTTCTTTTTCATTATAAGTCTTTTTTGTTGTATTTTTTTTAATTGACCTATGCTTGAGTCGAAGAAGTACGACGGATCAAGCTTCACTGGACTTGAGCTCCACCAGACTTGGTAATTGTGAATCGACCCTTATAGTCAGTATCAAACCATGTAGGTATGCATGTGTAATACCAGCTATTAATAATAATAGTTTTTACTTATCGTGAACTGAACACAAAGGCCAAATGCTGGAAGTTGACTGATTACAAAACATGCTTGGACGCTTGCGTGTTCAAAAATTAAATAGTCACACAATTATGGACTAAAACCGTTGACCTATTAGGTAACTACATCTAGGTGAAGAGACCAATGTTAAAAGTTTGGTGTGTGGTTCCCGGCGTTAGATCCATGCACAAATGTTGTCACAAAAAGGTGATGTGAAATGTCCTAAAGATATTTTATTTTATTAGAATTTCGACCCATTTAACGATCGATGACGACAATTTGGTGAGGGTTTTACCTGTCTACGCTATTGCCGTACCCAAAGGTTGCCTGGTAAAAATTGCTACCTTAGCAATAAGGTCGCCTTTCAACTTTTCTGTTATGTTTTGTTTTTCTGTATATGTGTTGTGTTTCTGTGCTTATTGTCAATAAACTAGGTATACCAATTTGTGTTGTAGGTATTGCATTGTATTATATTGTTGCGGCAAGCCGTGGGGTGCGGGCCAAGGGGCCAAGCAAGTAAGAGATCACAGTGGGAGGCAGTAGTCTAGCAGTGGACGTCTACAGATCATGACTCTATCTGCCCGCGGACCCCTAGCATGACCTTCCACGCGTGAGAGGCATAATTTTGTCGTACGTATACTGTTAGCTTATTGAAGGATAATGAATTTGGCAGGATTGTCATGGTATTTTGACGGCTCAGTAATGGTTATATAGTTTGTTACAATGGTCGTGCTAGGGGGCGGGGGCTGTGGGTGTTTTTTCTACATAAATACAAAACAAATATTCTTTATTGACACTGAAAAAAAAAGATGGTGATGTGATGTTTATTTCTTTCTTTAACTCAGAAAATGGGCCCTAGAATACCTATAAAAAAACTGCTTGCTCGTACTAGATAATTTTCAAATAAACATGTCAGGAAAAAGAAAGTTGATATCTAAAAACAAATCTACACAGTAGGTATCTATCTACCGCATTACAATTCGCTATTGTTATTCAAACAAGTAGTTACTTCATACAATCCCATGCAGAGAACAACCTGATGCGATCTCGAGGCGTTACAGACCTCATACATTTATGCATGGGAGCATTGTATGCGAGATTGTATGGCTGATTCCATGATATCTACTTATTAGTTTCCCCGCAGCAGGTGGCTTAAATATTCATGCTACTTTAGGTTTAAAATATCGGATCAAGCATTACATTTGCTGATTTTGAACAAACTGTAGAGATTATGCAGATAAAGGCATTCCAATTTGTAGAACGCCAATTTGTCGGTGGCTAACAATTGTGTAGTCTAATCGCGGCTTTAGTACTATTATTTTCTTCTCTGCTCTATTGCTAAAACCTCTAGGGATTCCGACATTTACAATGTCAGTTGCTCAATAAACACCTCACGAGAAAGCTATACCAAGATAATTACAATTCAATACCTGTCACCTAAATAGACTCAATAAACATCCATCACAAACAAAACACTCACGATCGGCCTAGTAAAAAGGCAAAGCCAGTTCACACAATAGCCACTTGTAAAGCCTCCATTGTGTGGTGTGTAACAGACTCTATCGCGTTTTCACTAAACAAAATTAGATTGGAGATCATTCAATTTGTCAGCCCTTTCGCGCCGTCACAGAATAGAAGAAAAAAAAGCTAAGAAAGTAGCCGAGTTTTTACATGAATAGAGAATACGGCGAAATTCAATTTGGGCTAGTTTAGTACAAATAGATTTGATATCATAATCTACCTGTTTTATTTTTATGGAATAATCTCTACAAGGTGCCTATCTACGATAGGTTCAGCTAACTTGGAGTCGATAAAATAGATTGAAATGTGATCGTTATGAAGATTTTTTTCTAATAAATAAAGTACTCTAGTGGGTTTGTCCCCGAGCTTACCGTTCCCCGAGCTTACCGTCCCGGAGCTTACCGATTTTGATAAAATTGATTACATTTTATTTTGTTTTTTTTTTTTCTACTATTTCCAACTTGTACAATAGACATCAAAAGTGTTTTAAAGTAAAAAATGTGTTTATTTGGTTACTGCAGGCAGAATTATGTGAACTTAATGATGAAAGTTATAGGACTAAAAATGTATGTGTAACTATTAAGTTAAATATAGCAAAACCATACTTTTAAGATAATAATTAACAAATATTCAAATTCTCGAATAGCTTATGCTTATTGGGAAACTGTTGCAAAAATCTACCTGAGCACAAAGATTAATAGACGTGAAAAGATTAATAAACGTGATTATTTAACCGCGATCTAGAACTTATTATTTATTCCTATAAAGTATAAAATTCGACTTTGCACTTTTGCTGCTAATAGTACTTTTAAGCAAGATTGACATTTTAATCGACTTTTTACAAATAAATTATAAATCGTGAATCCCGGGACGGTAAGCTCGGGGAACGGTCCCCACTCTAGTGGCTAGGACGTCGTAAATAATAATAATCCCACTAATATTATAAAGGCGAAAGTTTGCGAGTGTGAGCGTGTATGTTTGTTATTTCTTCACGTCTAAACAACTGGAACGATTTTAATAAAATTTGGTATGGAGTTAGCCGACACCCTGGATTAACATATAGGCAACTTTTTACCGCGGGAAAATACCTAATTCCCATGGGAAAACCTGTTAACGCGGGTGGAGCCGCAGGCAGAAAGCTAGTTCGTTTATAAACAAACCCATAGTCTAGTAGGGTTTAGCGCGGCGCGGTTTGTCGTCGCGACAAGTGACACAGTGTGTTCTGCGCCTTAAATTGAAGTTGAAAGTGTGACTTTTGAGTGTAAAATGACCACCATTTACACGTAACTGCCTAGGGAGTGTAGCCGCCGAGCAGTGACCGCTTAATACTATGACAGCCAACTTCCTCACAGCCCATGATAGAGACAGCCCGGGTAAATGCGGTGTCGTGTCTCTATAATCTACTAAACGGCGGCCATTTACATTTTATGTAAGCTTCTGTTGTGCTTGTCCACTTGAGTGCAATATTACTATGTAATAATACAGTAATATTGCATACTACGAGTATCTATGTGCTATCTATCTAGCAAGAACGTCGTCGTCGGAGGCCTAGTGGCTAAGGCCTTTGTCTTCCAATTACGGTAGCGATGATCAAGCTTCAGTACGTCAATGTATTTATACAAAACTAGGTTCCCGCCGGAGCTCCGCCCGCGTTAACATTATCATAATATTTTCCCACGGTAAAAAGTAGCCTATATCACTCTCCAGCCACCAAACTAGCCCCATACAAAAAATCATACCATGCCGATGCTTTTGCATTTGTTGCAACGTGAAAGAAGGACAAACAGGCACATACTCTTTCTCGTTTATCATAAGAAATATGGAACTAGGGATATAGATATGACATTTACGCAATTTCAGGGGTATAAAGCCTTATTTATTCGTATCCTGCGTTGAAAACCCCTGCGGTAATCCAAAGCAAAAGCTGACGATAAGGAATGCAACTAAAGCAAGTAGTCTTTCCAAGACTCGGTTACAGAGCAAATGGGTGTTTGCGATTAAATGGTGACCGCAACGGCCGCAAGCCGCAGCCGCCTACATCCGCCTTACAAGCTGCGCGTACGCCGGTAGATTTGATTTTACAGGGCATATACTGGTGCTTACTTTTACAGGGAATTTTCTCATGCGAAAATTGTTTTCATTTTCCTTTATGACACAGTAATCTTATAAATGTCTGGATAATTGCGATATTTTGTTACCTTTAGCTTTTATATCTACTCAAGAACGTCGTCGTTATTGATATTCAAGAATTTTGTAGTCTTACAGGTGAAAAGTCTTTGATAAAAAAAGAGTTGTGTGTTTTTATTTTCTTTATTAAATAAGTAATTAAGGAACACTTAAATCAAAAGTTTGAAACTTAATCACTAGTACATATATTATTCTGTGTTGATACTAAAATAAATTAATGCAAGGTATTGCCTTCAAAAATATATTCGGTATGCGATTGTGTTTGTTAGATCAGGCTCATTATTATGCAATGTGTATTTATAGAGCGCAAACGATGAATTGCCCAAGCTCTTGGATTAAGCCGGAATAAAACAGTAATCGGATATTAATAGCATTTGTATGACTTCGTGTCGTGTCCTTTGCGTTAGCTACTACGAGTATCGCTTTATTAAGTACTATAACACGGGTGGACCCGTGCTATGTAATAATAACAACAAATATCAATTTGAACTCTATTTATTGATAACTCGCGAACACAACAACACAGCGCAACTAGTAAAACACTTCGAATAACTTATCCTACGGGAAATTGGGTTCCTGGAGCGTTTTTATATCCGCTCCAAGGAACAATCGCGTTAGAACTGACACGAACTATCAAAATCCGTTTATTCGAAAATAATTTAAATTTAGAACAATGCGGCCAGTACCAAATGCAAAAGAGATGGCATGACCAATGCCACAGTACCTAATCTAAATGTACGAATACTTCAACCACTACGACGCGATGGTGCCCATTGTGTGCCATTATCTAGTATTTTACCTAGGTCTCTTGCTTGATAGCTTGCTTATCGTGTAGGTTTCGAAGTTCACCTACTTCAATCAAACTTCAGAATTATTGAGCAGCCAGAGGCATCTGATGATGCGAGCGTTTTACTACTCTGCTACAGAGGCTGTTAAACTAGCTAGCTTGCTTGGTTGCTTTTTAATTTATTTTGTTTGTTTCTTTCTTTCTTTCTTAGCACATTCTATTCTAGTCTCTTTGTTTTACAACACACGTAGGAAGAGTTGCGTTGGTCCAAGCCGAAAACCAAGCGTTAGATTGACTAATCCATCCTACATACAATTTGTATGATACATTCAATATAAGTTCATATATTATGTCTTTACCGAGGGGCTCGAACCTACCCTGAAATCAGAGTGAATAGGCTTATTAGCCAACCACGCTAGCCCAGTGCAACTTTGGTCAACAGTGTTGGATTAGTGTATGATCCAAATGAACATTATTGTACAATAATGCTATATGTTTTGATGTCAACTAAGTACAAAATAAAATTGTATTGAATAAATTTAAGTTTCCTAAGAAACGAACTCTCTTACAAATGCAACCGGTCCACAATGAGAGATTTATAACGGGATTCATGGGTCCGATTGTACTTACACACCATAATAAATCCACACTAATAGCGTGCAGTGTACAGATCACGACAGACTGCCTTATGCAGCCTCAGTCAGTACCTTCGACTAACGGGCCTTCCCTATGTACTTGAGAGTTACGTTTATTTCGTGAGCCGGTTAGATGAAACATAGAATTATTTATTAAAAATAAATTAAATATTGCAATCCGGCATCCAACGTCAATTCCGCGAACGCCCTAATTTAATAAAAAAAATTAGTTACTAATATTTTAGTTTAAATGTGCATAGGTACTCTGTGTCAAGTTTCATTACAAAAATACGAGAAGAAAACACGGAGTAACTGTCGGTTTATACACATTGTTTTTTGACCTAATTACGTCGTAATTTATCAGTTCTTTATTATTCTAAGATAATAGCATACACTAGGAGTTTATTTGGGGCAAGAAATCGTTCTTTTACAGCGATTTTGTAATATTACTTAAGCTAAATTAGAATTTGCAGTTTTTAAATGAAATGTAAGTTACCACAATCTCACGTACCTACTTGTACGTCTTTACTTTGTTATATAATTAAATTTCTCTATGTACCGCAAATATAAAGTATATATTGATCTTAATCAAATATAGATCTTAATAGCTATATTGCTAGCTTGTAAAATACGCTCCACACGTTACTCCTGGGACAGTTTCCAATCAATTAAGAAAGTTCATCACCCATTATCGGTATTAAAGAGGCTGTCCGCCTCTGCGCATTAAAAGCCAATAAACCACGGCCACTGGATATCGAGTATCGATCCATAGTCCGGTAAAGATACGATAGCTTGTATGGAAAAAAATTACAAATTCCTAGACAAAATTTTTTTTCGTTGTTTGATTAGAGCTAGTTTATTATTGATTATTTTAAATTTTCCCCAAAAAATCTTGGGAGCGTTTTTTTTAAACGCTGTTTAAAAATTGTCTTTTCTTTATTTAATTGGGATTAAATCCTACACTGGTGATTTTCTTTTTTAAGGCCTTCTAAATAATATATAATACTAAACATAAAATATCACCAATGTAGTGCGTGAGAAATGTGAGATAATGAAGGTCTGTAAAATAAAAATATTAAAACCTTGTAGAATTTTTTTAGAATTGGTGATCTTTGAGCACGTCATTTATATATTAATCAAAGATAATCCTAGAGATTTTCACCCGTGTGACTAACGTAGTTTTTTTTTTAGGACGTTTTATTTAGTTTTAACACTGAAGCAAAAATTCTACAGTCGTTGATAAATAATAAAAATAAATTTTATGATAATTAATACCCCAAAACGAAAGTTCTCCTAAATATTACCAGAGGAAACGAAAATACCACGGTAGTAATGTTTGGGGGGTAGAGAGTTCGGCGCGGGGGTGAACGATGATGCAGCCGTGTATGATGGATGATACAAATTTATTTATTGGGAATGAATCTACTTGTAGCTGGGTCAATCAACATTTTAACCAACAATGCAGACGTCTTTGAAATATTTTTTTAATATATATTTTTTTCACATAATTAGGTATTTTAGTACCTACTTAATACTTATTAAAATGGTCCCGTGTCGATAATTTAACTACCGATAGGTAATTCATATTTCTGTTCAAGCAGTGATGATTTTAAAGGATTTATATTGTTGTTATAAATTAATGTAAACCCAATCAGAATTTTGTCACCAGAAATATGAATTACTGTAAGGGACAAATCGTAACTTTTCAGGAGAGTCAAAAAACTATTGCTTTTTAAAATTAAAATGCTATATTTACTATATTTGTGATGCTATTGAAATTGAAAGCTCTATAACATAAGTAAACGGAAGTTGGAATAATTTGTATAGTTTCAAAGATAGTATTTTTATTTTTTATATGTCCGTTAAATTAATTTTTTTTTGGAAAATAAAAAAAAGTTCAATAAAGTAAGTCTTAAAAGAAAACGTATGAGTACTAATGTAAGAAACATTATATAATTAGACAGAGAGTTACGCTATTTGATGCAATTTATAGGAAAATAACACTTATCGCTGAAATTTAAGTTGATTTTATGGTATTCGAGATTATTTTTCTAGCAAAAATTTAATTCAATAGAATGAAATGAAATAAAAATATGTGAGTTGAATAAAATATCTCGTGTTCCATCTTTTTTTAGACATAATTATATAACATATAGCACACTATTATATAGACACACTAGGCACACTAGTACACTAGTGTATTATATTTTATTAGATATTTATAAGATATTTTGCCCACAACTGCAAAGGATATTCAGAAAAAGAAATTATTGTACTAAGATTACAATGGTTAATAACCCAAGAAATAATTAACATTATGATTGGAAGGACACTTAGAAATAAAACAGATGATTATAGTATTAAGAAATATAAAAGACGGACAAACAACATTACTAATTTATGTAGAAAAGAAAATAGTATTTTTAGATAGCTGTGACAAAATATAATATTACTTAAAGCAAATTGAACCTTTCAAATTGAACAACATAATCAGAAAGTTAGAAAATAAACATAAAACTAAAAGTGCTGCCATTCTTAATGAACAAGGTAAATTGTTAGTAACATACTAATGGAATAGCAGCGGGTACACATGGTATTTATAATTATAGAGATGATTAAGGGCCTGGCCACAGCTTTGCGTGAAGCGCGGCGCGACCTGCGACCAGCGGAATGTTGCCAGCGACCCTGGCAACATTCTGCGAATAGTCAAAACTAACATGAGAGAACTAAAATTATTTTCATTTCTCAAAACCTGCTAGAAAAATGTACCAGCGTAATTAATAAATTTATTTAAAGGCGTGAAATTACCCAAATCATACAAAAAAGGCCAATTGGGTATGCTTAGTAAAAAAACGTATATTTTTTCTATTTTTATCTGAAAGTAAACGTAATTTTAAGAAACTAGTTTCTTTATTTTAATTTTTAATTCACTGTTTATTTTTATTTTACCACTTTAAAAATTTGCTCTTGTGACGTCACTGGGTCACATACTGTTCGTTTTAAACGATAAGCACTTTCTAGGTTCACGAAATGAGGGTGTGGCTCATAGTAGAGGCAAACAAAACAATTTTATGAGAAGAATAGGGGATTTCTCAATGAATAATTAAATATTTAGATATTATTCTTAAATCTTATAAAAGTTGTGGCAGCGTGACGTCACACGGGTCAAATGAAAGTCGTAAGGTTTTTTGGACATTTAAACTCAATCAATGCGTATTTTGAGAGAAAAATATGAAAATAAGATATCTAATCACTAAATCTCCAAATGGTTTTCGTATTTCTACATCTCGGAAAAAATTAAGCATACCCAATTTTCATGCAAAAAGTAACGTTTATCTTGTTTTACTTTGAAAACGACATCAACACTGTAATGTAGTACAAATAAGATTTCATATACGTAAACGTAACATTTTTGAAATGTTACAATAATACTAACGTTCTAACAAATTTCGCGCCCCCGCCGCCGCCGCCGCACAAGCTGTGGCCAGGGGGTATGTATGGTAATTGTGATTCAATCAAAGACGAACTATTTAAGCTTATCAAATTAATGAACACAGGAAAGACAGAACGCTAAGTCATTTACCTCAAGCAAGCACAACTTTACTTAAGATTATTCAAAACAGAAAAAGAAAATTGGACCAATATGAATTTCGTTAAAATAAATTGACAAGAGAGGCGGTACTAGGCCTGAGACGTGAGAGAGCAATCGATAGAAGGATGGAGTTGGATTTAGATACACATTTTGCATTTATAAATTTGGAAAAAGCATTTGACAAAATTGACTAGAAATAAATGATAAATATTTTAAAACAAGCAGGAATATACTATAAAGACAGAAGAGCAATTTTTGAATTATACATAAATCAAGAAACGATAATAGAAATTGGGGAAAAAAAAGCTAATATTAGACGGGGTGTGAGACAAGGTTGTCGCTTATTTTCAATATATTTATAGTGTGCTATTAGAAAACTTAGAGTCGGGAAAAGGGGGGATTAAATTCAATGGGGCTAATCTTCAATTTATTCGCTTTGTGGACAATAATGCAGCTGAAAGTTTAAATATACAGATGTATGTATGTATACTATGTATAAGAATTTGTCACAGATATAGATAATATACAGAAGAATTAGGTAATCACAAATATTGTATTTGGATTAAAGAATTATGTAAACAAAACTGAAACTTCAATAACTTCGAAAATTACACCAAAACATAGCTCAATAATAACATTAAATTCAAACCCAATAGAACAAGTTAAAGTTTAAATACCTTAAAAACATAATTACCGATGACTCTAGATGAACACCAGATATAGTCACTAGAATAGTGGTGGCACAAAAAGGTTCTAATAGCAAAAAACATCTTCTCAAAGCCCGAATCTCAACAAGTGTTAAAAAAGCTATACATCTGGAGCATTGCACTGCACTCTACGGCAGTGAAAATTGGATAATAAAATGACATAACGTAACAGAGAAAGATTTCAAGCCTTCGAGGCGAACAATAAAAACAATCATTGGATGAAAAAGTAAAGATACTAAATATAATTCGGGAACCTAGCATATTATTATTATTATTTAACATGATTCGATTAGTGTAAGGGACATTTTTGAAGATAAATTTAGAACCTTGGTAACCGTAAGATGCACTTTTAAATATTAGTGTCCTTTACAATAAATAGTTGCAATAATGAATACTGCATTACATTAATAATTAATTTAACATAGGTCTCAGGAGTACTTCGCATTACTTTTAAAAAATATTTTTTACTAAATCTGTTGCTGTAAAATTCATCAGAAAGATATCCATATTCTAAACATATTTTTGAGTATATAGAGCGGAAATTTTTCAATCGAACTGTATACATAACTCATTTTCGAAGATTTGTCCCTTACAATAATTCATATTTCCGATGATGATTTTAGTCACTTTAAGGTTACCTACTCAAAATGATCATGCAATCAATACGAAATATTACGAAATAATAAAACGGATACATCTTTTTCTATTCGTTTAAGTAAACAAACAGACATCCGTCCGTCCAGTAGCTTGACCTCCAGTGCGCCGTGCCGCTTCCCCTCGGGCGCCCTAAATGACGCGCGAGCGGGGGGCGGGGCGGCTCCCTAGCGTTTGTTCTGGCTACGCAGCGCAGCGTATTTCGCTCCAAATACAATATCGATGATATTCTTATGATATTAGATAATTGTTTTGCTGTTTAATCCAATCGCTTCTAGTAAATTTTGGTGATTTTTATGTTTAGTGTGTATTATTAGCTTACAATTGTTGGCAAATAAAAATATTTTGTGTAGAATTAATGCTCGGTGAATTAAAGGGAAAAAACATCATAAAAATTACATCTATATAGTCACACAGGTGAAAAGTCACACGAGGTCTTGGATATATCTTTAAAACATATTATGAAAAGATCACCACTTCTAAGATTTTCTAAGGCACTTTTTTAAAAAAGGCGTTAAAATTTATATAAAGACCCATTTTATGTCGAGAAGCTCGTAATTAATATAGGTGAATATTTTATAGCAGTGCACAAATAATTTAAGGAAGTGAAAACATTTATAATCTCCAGTGTAAGTTTTTTTCTGAATGATATATAGCAATTGGGCCCTTTACCCCCCTTTTCTTGGTCAGCTCCTTAGGTAGATCGGGGAAAAACACAAGGTTGGTCTTCAGTAACACTAATAATCGTAATACAAAAGAAATTAGAACTATTGGATTTAATGTGTAAAAAAATTTATTTTTCCCCGACTACCAGTGCGCTTGCAATTACTGCCCCGCCCACCGTCGTCGCCGGCGCATTACTTTCCTTTTAACTTCACGCCCTGGGAAAATGTTGACTAGCTAAAAGACAAGTGGATGCTACTGGCAAGCAATTTAATTTAGGATAAAATATAATAAAACTGAAGAATAGGGGTGTCTGTACGTGGATTTGTTTTTCAAAAAACTGATTGTAGGTGATAAAGGGAACACAAAAATACAAGTTTTGAAAAAAATGTCTGTATGTCTGTCTGTCTGTTTGTACACGCTAATCTTTGGAACCGGTTGGACCAATTGAAATGTAATTTTGCATGATGGCACCTTATATACCCGGTCAACATCTTAGTTAGATACTTTTTACCACGGGAAATCGAAATAAAAAAAACGCGGGCGTAGCTGTCGGCGGACAGCTAGTTTAAGATAAAATTGTCAAAAATACTCGACAGACTTTCAGAATTTTCTAGTTTGTTCTTTCTTCCAGACATATAACCTATTATTATTTTTGTACACGTTGAAATGAATAAATTTAAAATTAAACACTTTGTACCAAACAAAGAAATGTATTTAGGTTTTCTAAATCTGAACCTCTCCACTAATCTTACAAGGAAAACGTAAAATACGCGTAGTAAATTTTCTTTTCAAATAAAAACACACCCTAAGAAACCAGTCAGGTAAATAAAATGCACCGTCTAGTCTAGCACGTTACGACTCGATTTAGAATAATTTAGATTAGATTCCCATATCAGCCCGAAGGAGTGCCCGACGGGTGCGGTTCGTATCGGATGATGGGTGACCGTTATGCGGTTAAATTATACCACTTCTTGCTTCATTTCATTACAACTATATTACGTGGAGACCCGCAAATGTGAACCCATTTCCTTTTCATCAAATTACTTCGGTTTGTTGCTGGCAGGTATTAATTGTTATTTTCAACTTGTGCTGGTTCGCTTAATGTTCGAAATAGATTGAATACTTTTATACAAAAACAAAGAGTATGCTTGCCATTTTTCCTAGGCCTTTGAAAAAGAACTTACTGGTAGCAAAGATAAAAATCACAAAGAAGAAAATGGACTAGGTACCAACTATCTAAAAGAAGAAATACGAATACCTAGCTATTTTCGTGTAACAAAAATAATATTACGTAGTAAGTGATTATTACTATTTATAGATGATACCTGTCGTATCAAGAGAAAATTAAAGGATTGCTGAAATTCAAAATCGATCATTAAACTCCAATGAGTATTACTTCGTCTCTGACAAAAAATTCAATTTCTATAATAGTAAATTTATTTAACCGTAATCTGATTGTTTTAACTGATAAAGAAGTTATGAAATATTTCCATAAATAACTTAATTTCCATACTGCGTGTGTTGTATTAGTCAGTAAGCGTTACCATAGGCGTTACTACTCCGAACTTGACTCGGTTACCCAGTGACCTTCAACCTATTACCCTACTCCATGAAACTACGTCGATCAAGATGCAGCCACCGTGGAAACTATCGGTAGGAGGATGGATGATTGCTGCCTTACCGTAATAACTGTTTATAAATCTGGAATTCAGTACGCAATGCATTCCAATGTTAATTTTCTATCACGCGACATGCAACTTGTGTTCCACAGCCTGTAGGTTACTGCTATACTAAGCTCTCTCCCTAGAAAGGGATGTATTGCCATAATTATCGCCCCCACCATAATCCCTCCCTGCTGCCCATTCCCTGGATATAGTTCTTTCATCATCCATCATACCCACGAGAAAAATAGGGTTGGTACAATTCTTTAGACTAACTACCCGGCTTATGATCTAAAGTTAGTCATACTAATATTATAAAGAGGAAAGATTTGTATTTTTGTGTGTGTGTGTATGTTTGTAATGAATAAACTCAAAAACTACTGCGCCGATTTCAAAAATTCTTTCACCATTAGAAAGCTATATTCACCCCGAGTATTAACGTTTTTAGCAATAATAAATTAAATGTACAAAATTAAAATAGATTGTGATATCAGTAACTAAACTGGCAGGTTCGCGCATCGTGTGGAGAAAAACCTGTCGATTTTAAAACCCTAAAGCAAACAAAGCATTGCGATAATAATTCACGGACGTACCTACGTAAACATGTTAAGGTACACAAATTACCTACGTGTTGCGAAGTTTTGACAAACTTTCAACCCATGTCGAGCAAAACTTGATTAGCACGACAACTTCAGACAAGTCCAAGTCAAAGCAAGTTGCGATACGTTCACTATACCATTATAACAAGCTTACAAGGCGCCAATTAGAGTTATATACAGCCGCTAGATCAATAAAGAGCCAAGTCGTTCCCAGACAGGAAGGTTTATATGCCAAGGGTTTCGCTTTCGATTGCTATCTTGATTACTAAGTCATATACCATGTCAGTAAGTACTAGTTACGTTTGCTATGGAATCATACAGAATAGTGGGTATAAATTTGCATAGTATTATACTAATGTTCATTCATATCATGGCGCCATCTTATTTTCGGTGAGAATGTGATTTCCGTTTGTTCTCCATTGTGTCAAAATTCTTCCCCACTGCTCTTCATCGTAATGTAAAGTTTTTCAAAACTGTATGAATGAAGGTTATATAATAATAAATTATTCAGTTAATCCATCATGGTCTTATTTAAGTACACTTGCATAGACGCAACACAGATTTCATATTAAAAGGGCCCTAATGGATCGGAGATTAGTAATATTACCTTTATTTTTTATTTCACAGTCAAACAAAATTTATACTTCAGCCGCGTAATGACACTTCGGTTGATTGCTACGCCGTTAACGCCGTAGCTACTCGTTCCTGCGTAGCGACTTCCTACGAAGTTTTTAAATGAGGATAAGTTTATATTATTTAATTTCTTTCTATCAGCATAAACCGTGTTGAATTTATCAAAGGAAATAATCTTATTGTGATATAGCCTATAACTAAAGAAATCATCTCTTTTACAGTTTAATCATATTTATTTTAGTATGCTGTGTAGTGGTATGGAACAGAGATAAAACTTATATTGGAGAAATAGTACATAAATGAACAAATATAGTAATCAAGTAATCTATCTAAATTGTAGCTATATAATGAAAGGAAAAAAATATTTTATTAGTAGTATTGTACAATCAACTGCAATTAAGCAACCGAAAAAAAAACTCTTAACGTGTACAATAAAATATATAATCTTAAAATCGATGATAGATTGTGATAGTAGGTTGGCGCAAAGGGGTATAATTACCTAGACAATGCCTTATAATGACTGCTCGCGTAATTGCCCATTGAATATCGCGGTTTCTATTGAGTTGTGCTTCAGTTCACTACCCTGAGGTTATTAGATGCAAGAATTCTTTTTTTTAATTGACCTATGCTTGAGTCGAAATAGTACGACGGATCGAGCTTCACCGGATTTGCAAGATACAAGAAACTATTTTATTGTTTCTGATTGATTATAGATTCGGATTCAGAATATGACGTCCAGAATATGCAGTTTGATACAAAATATTCTAAAGAGGATATTTAGTGTCATGAATGGTTATGCTATGAGGTTGCGACGTATCTTACCCTTTCACTCTGCGGACCTAACTTCTGCTACTACAGCTAATTCTGCAAGGATTAATGGCCGCCTTTTTTTCTTTTGCTATTTTTTTTGCAAGGTTTTGCAAGAACCAAGATTACTCTGCAAAATTATAGGTTATCTTGATGAAATATGAGAATATTGCAGATAATTGATTGAACTATTTGTTTTTTGTTTGCTTTTTAGTATAAATTACGACCCTATTTTTCATAGTAAATATCGAACAATGGAAAAAACTTACCATAATACCTTTTGGCACATAACTGATTCACTATAAAACACTTATTAGTCGAGTTTAGACCTCATTTGTGGTAAATTCTTATTGTAAATTGTAAATAAACAAAACACTTCCACAACGCTCATACAAACTGTCACTTTCGGATTTTTTTTTTAATTTTTTTGTACTGGCACTAGTGAAGTAAAAGTGCCATTATATTGTTTCATAAACGCTCTACCAAACGTCCATACACTGTACAAGCGATTTTTTCATGGTTTAGCCGTAAAAAGCCGATTTTAGAGTTGAGAATTTCTTGAGAATTTCGTACACGAGCTCGTGTCTTATGGAGTTTAAGAATTTGAGAAGCACGACGTAGATGCAAGTTGTTTTCACTGTGCTAAGGTATATCCCGTCGACTGTGATCTTGTTGCCGACCGTACCTGAAATGGGTGCGCCGGAGTTCGTGATCGACCTGACATGATGAAGATTAATCGGCCACCTTGCGCCTGCGACGGCTTCTCTATTGTTGCTTTCACTTCGGAAACAATAAGTTTTTCTCTTTAATAATCTGTAGCAATCTATTTCATTACATAAATACAACAGCCTATCTATACTAACTGCTGGACTTGAAAGGGTAGTGTGGCTGTTAATTCCCACGATCGGGTGGTACTTAATGAAAATGCACATCTTTTGTTCCACAAGTTATCCATGGTCGTAAAAAAATTGTTTGTTTCATAATATTTATAATCAATAAAAAAGTAAAAAAGACTTATTTACGATTTCGGAAAAGTTCTAGAAAGAAGTGCAATTTACTTAATTGACCATGATACTACCCGAAAGGTATTGCGTTTTTACTAATACGTTGTGTAAATTAAAATTAAAATGCCTATTCCTCGGGACTACTCATACAAGCACATAATATCTTTCGTCTACGCCCACAGTAGAGCTGGATCACAGATAATATAATACTAGTTACGCTGGATTAATCGAACCCAAAGTGGGAACTACATGTCAATAATAGCACCCTTTTCCTATTTAAAACTTGTAATGTCTAAAACTTACAATTAATAACTAAAACTGAGACGGTTTTTAACTGCTCCACAAAACGTTTAACAGTTTACGACCAAATTAAGAAATCGCAATGTAATAATCGTAAGAAACATAATAACGGACGATGGCGCAATAATAAATGTAACCGCTTAGCGGCATAATTACGGAATCTTAAAATATAACTTTATCGTAAGCGGTAACACGGCGATTCATAATTGATTTAAGTTGATCCAAAATAAGAGATGTTGTTATTAGTTATTACTCAGGAATGTTGAAAGATAAGCTGCGTGGTTGGTAGTTATAGTTCAAGAAAGGGGTGAAGCCTTTGTCCAGCCGTGGACGTCTTTCCCTTGAAATGGTGAACCATCTCTTAAAGACGACACGTCTGTTGTAATTTTATGAGGAGTTGGACATCTTGCAAACTCTTGATCATCATCTGTACTCCAGCTGTAGTCATTGAAGTAAAAGAATAAATTTTTTTTGGAATAATGAGACTCTTATTGAATCACTCAGTTCTCTTCATCTATTAGTAAAATGTTGATATTCTTTAAATTGTTTGACATTTCCTTGGAACCTAGCAAAGATCATTCAGGATGAAGACAAAATTCAAATAAAAAACTAGATTAAAATAGGTTCATCCGTTTGCGAGCTAGTTTTTAGATGGGTGGGTACAGTAGACTTTACTTCTGTTATTTACCTATTACTGAAGAGTATGAAATAATTTTCTTCTAACTGCAAGAGAAATACAGTAATCTTAACGTAAATTTTATAAACTAACTCTGTGAAGGGATAAATAGGTATTACAATTATATAACAGAAATTCATTACACGCAAGGTGAATCAATCGAATCTTACACAGCGACACTTTTTGTTTTGAAGAAAAAGGTGCATTCAATTACAATGCAATACGGTGTAGCTGTAACGAAGGTTTCGTCAAGGTTCACCAAAGCAGTTAGCTAGTCACGATTTTTTTAAGTATATGAAAGTGATAATAGTAATGGATTGCCTGATAGAAATTGCTGCTATATCAATAAGGCCGCCCATTTGTACATGTTTATTGTTGTTGACTGGTATTTCTTGTTGTTTCTGGTGTTCATTCAATATAATATAATTTCTACAGACGTGGTATCTCTTTTTTTTTTATTTTTCAGCTGTTCCAACTGTACTTAACAGTGAATAATTTTCTGATTTTCCTTTTTTTTTTCTTTTTATAAATACCTTACACGCGGCCATATGACCCCAAACTAGGCAAAGCCTGTACCATAGATGTCAGACAACTGATTTAGATACAAATAAATAAATATACAACATCCAGAAACAAGCACAACACAAGACAAACACAAGAACAAACAAATAACATCCATAGTCATGAGCTTTAGAGAGACAAATAGCCATTATTTTATAGACTGTAACAGAAGTCAATGAAAAGTATTTATTCATTACAACATGGACACATCACACACACACACTCGTGCACAACCACTGCCACGCATTTACAATGAGAGTAGACCTACCATCTCTTGATCTTCTGTGTCATAGAAGTTGCCGGATGCCTCGTCCATGCTGCTTGCGTGGTTCAGTCGCGGGCCCTAGGGGGCCTCATGCCACAGCCTGAAACACCATTCAACCACACCACTTGCACTCACAGAAAACACTTCCCAACTAAACCACAGGATAAACCGATGAGTCACGCTAGCCGAATGCAACGACGCGACGGTTCTAGCGTAGGCGATGTAACAAGCTGAATAGTTCAATCTATTTGGATTTGCTGACAATAGCTCCGGCAGACGACCGCCTTGATTGGTTTTTATCGCTCAAGGGCAGCGGAGCCAGGTTTTTGGCTGTTTTCGTGTACTGCGTAATTCCTCGGCGAGGGTGGCGCGCGCATCATGGGGTGCATTGATCGCGGCTTCAGTGCGCATGTGCTGTTTTGACATTTTGCTCCGTCTAGGACATTGCTTCTCAACTATTTTCACTTCGCACGCAAAAGCAAAGAGCGCGACCAACTATTACATACAGGAAAGGACAACGAAGATAATATCTCTCAATGGGTATTAATAATTATAATGAGCGTCATTATTCATTTATTTGGTATAAATAAGTAGGTAAATAAAAAACTTAAGACGTTAAAATAACAATTTCTAGTTTAGAGAAATAGGTACGACTTGATTTAAATGCACATAAAAATACAAAAAAGAAATGAATATGAAATAGAATTTACCGACAGACAGCCTTAGAAAATCCTTTGGTTATTTTTTTTTGTATATTTTCTAACCCTTTTATCAATCACGACACAGGTTGAGAAACGATGGTGTAGTCTAGGACATTCTTCTTTTCAAATCCACGTTTATCGAGAGCGTTCCGAGAGCACTTGACACAAAATTGCCATTAGTTCGCAAGATACAATTTTTTGCCTGACGATATTTCGCTAACTTTATTCACTTACAACAGAATTACGTAAATTAATTGAGTGGTTTACAACTATCTGGAGCTCCGCACACTTGTATAATAATAATCAGTTTTTTTGTTGGTAATTCACGGTTCCGCGCTGATGATTATTCAAAAGCAAAGAATATGATCAAACTTTTTACGCTTTAGGAAGTTTTGCATTTTAATTTCCGCGATTTTAGACTCATTTACATTCATATTATTTTCTTACATGTGTAAGTAAGCTTTCATTTAAATTGCGTAAGGAAGAGAGATGTGGATCGCGAATCAAAAGATGTTCTCACACGTTTTTTTACTCTCGAAGAATCGTCGGCGTGTGACCGCGAGTTATTGCGATTATCTCGAACAGTCGGACACTGTACTTCTGCACCAGTAAATCTGTGTGAACAGAACAGTCCCGTCCCTTACATAGTGGAAAGTAAATTAATGCTATTAACTTTGATTATGGGAACAAGATGGCGCCTGGGTTGGAATTAGACCAATCTATTTATTTCTGTTTTTTATAGAAATATAAATAAATTATCTAATTTTTGGACATTTTACACCACTAAGTTAGGTTAAATAAAGTTACATTTAGTGGCAAGTTCAGCAGAACAACACGTGTGGTCTCACAAGCGTCATCACACAACATGAATGAGGCTAAATATGCATAACCTATTAGTATAAATAGACAGCAGTTTTAACCTAACCCTTCTGCTCATTGTGGGGATTGTGGGAACACGTCAAAAAGCCTTAGAATCCTTATACAATGTTACCACCATGAATTTCTAAAGCCCTTTACATCAGTAGTTGTAAAATTTTAATATTACAGTTTATTTTTACAATCACTAATAACTTGCACTTGACAATTTTACAACATTGTTATCTGCTTTCCATCCCTCATACATAACGATGCTTGGCGTGGCTTGGCTCCCAGCCAATTCTACTCTGCAACTAGCGCTAAACCAAGTCGTTTATTCCTATCATAATAAATAAAAGAGTAAAACAGACAAACAGGAATACACATGAACTCTTATATTAGTTTGAATTAATTCGTTACAGAAGATCCGTTTCCAAAAAATATTTATTGACATAGACTTAAGCGACTTAAAGTGGTTTTGGTTGATTTAAATATCGGATAGAAATTGTAAAGTCAAATCGAGTCGGCAAATTACAAATATAATTGCTTCATTTATGAAATTATGCTAAGGCGTTTGATTTATAGCTAACTCTACAAAAAATATAGTTTGCAATGAATTCATCTTTCCAGAACATTCGGAGTGAGAGAAAAAAACGGTAACATTCAAATAAATACAAATGAAAATTCTTATTTTTTTTACATGAATTGAACCTATTTCTCTCTTGCAATGTAACCTAATTCTACGTTTCAAATGAAAAACAAAAAACATTTTTTTTACTTAGCAATAGGTTATTAAAATAACAGCAAAACAATGATTTTACTGCAATTCACAATGCATGAAAAATTTTATGAATGATTGCAAATATGCAATCGCAGTTATTTTTATTTGAAACATAGCGTCGTTGCGCTTTCCAAGTTAGATATGTGCATTTTGCATAGTTTTCAGGAGAGCAAAAAAACGTATTACAGGCGCATTATTAGCAAAAACGCTATCGTTTAAATGCAAAAAGGTGTATAAAAAATCGTTACTCTTTGCTATTAGAATATTTTGGTGGTATCTGGTGCGTGTCCTGCGCTATAATTTTTTTTCTAATTTTCAGGCACATGTAAGATTTGGTTTGGGTCTCCAAAAATAATTATGTATTATCTGGGCACATATCAACTCTAGTTACTTAACGGGTTCTTCCTTTTTGGTTCTACTATGTGCATTGCGCACTAGAATACTAGAACATTCTGTGTTAACTTGTTGAATATAAATGGCCAACAATAAAGCCACGGACCCTGACGATAGGCCGAAAAGTGGGCAAAACTAGGGGACATTCCTATATAGGTACTTCCTACAGGCACTGTTCAACAAAATCGCTCATGAAAGCATTCCAGACGCGTCGAGGAAGCTTCTTGGTACCATTTTTCAAGAACAAAGGCGACGTAAGATTCTGCGGCAACTATAGAGCTGTAAAGCTGATCTCACACAGTTTTAAAATTTGGGAATGTGTGCTAAGGCTAAGAGGCACGTTCGACCGTTTCCAAAAGAGAACCCCGAATGGTACATAAAACTGGTAATAGATAATCTACTATTACGATTCCACAAAAATGTACGTTGCCCTGAATATCAGAGTTCTTTACGGTTCGGCGTTGAGCCCCCTGCTCTTCAATATGGTGATAACAACCTTACGGCAGAAATCCATAACCTGCACCTTGAAGCATGCTATATGCAGACGACGTCTTCTTAATTGATGAAAACTAGAAAAGTAGATCGTCTCTAGAAAACGCAGGCCTTAGAAGAGCAGGGATAAAACGAAGCATATGCCCTGCCTCTTCCCTGGTACACGAGCATACAGACGATCAAGCTTCAAACTCTACCTTGAACACTGCAGACACACAATCTTCTTCTTTGCGAGTCAATAACTAACCTTCCTTTTTAATATTTTCGGCCTAGAAAATAGCCACTTCAACTGCATTGTGTGAGGCGGTCCTGCTGAGAACAGGTGGCAGGGCAGTTAAGACAGGTCACCAAGTGGGTCATGGATTGTACCGATCCACACATACAGTCCAGTCCAGGTTCGGGTCAGTGGAGAGCCCCCACCTGAACATGTTTTCTTGCTCCGGCCAACCTGGATCCGAAGGCTATTTAAAGACTTCCACATTAACCACGGAAGGCTGCGTCTGGCTGGAAGACTCTCAGAGAGTGGAACAAAAGGGTCTAGAAGCGGTATACGAACTTGCCACATACATACTGCATCTCGCTTAAAAAGGGTTCGGCTGTGATAGGGACGACGCACTTTAGAAAGCTCTCGGTCTTCACAACTAAAGCCAGTATGTAGTTCACCGGTCATTACCTGACGCACAAAGTTGAAGATTTGTTTATTTAATATTAAATCCGTTCTTCTTTATGGCTGTGAAACATGGTGAGTTAAGAAAGACCTAACGCAGGTAAATATTAATAAATGCCTGCGGTATATATTTCTAACGCAAAACTGTGGAGAAAAACGAGTTAAAAAGATCAGTGAAGAGATCCTAGAGTGAAAATGGCGTTGGATTGGGCATATTTTTAGAAGGCCGGATTGTGATCCTTCCAAACGAGCGTTTTATCTGGAAAGCCACGGGAAGATGGAAACAAGGTCGACCCAGAACTACTTGGCGCCGCTCGGTGGAAAAAGAAGCTGCATCCATCGATTACTGCTGGAAAGATCTAGAAGGTGCAGCGCAAGATAGAGATCTTTGGAAGACTACTCTAAGAGCCCTACGTCCCTGCTGAGGGATAAGAGGTCAAAAAGAAGAAGTGGCGGTGGCTCTTGCCCATGTAGAGGGTGCCACATGATGTCATCCACTTTAGCCCTCTCTCGCAAGCTTACTATTGTTCTGCGAACATCTGAAAGTGCTATGCCAGCTAAGGGATATATGAACTTAAACGGGGTCGGCTTTAAACATCCAGTAATAATACAGCAAGTTTCGTTTAAGGCTGTATCCTCAAGCTTGGCATGAGTAGAGTGGCATGGAAATTCACTGGCAGAAAATGCTAGCGCCGCCAGTCCTGACGTCCGCATCACTTGCGGCGGCGTTACTCCTCACAAGTTGCTGTAGTGAATTTTTACGACTATGCACCTTTCGCTTCAAATCTTCGCAGTTCCTTCTAAAGGTCAAGGATCTATCTAACAGAACGCTGAGGTATTTAGGGGAGTCGTTGTTATTGGTCAGGCTGAAATAACAGGCCAACTCACACGTCCGTCACACGTGTCACGCCTACGATGGTACCGCCATGACGAACACATGACCAAAAAAGCGCTGCAACTTGACTCGGGACCAAAAAGCTGTGATAGACCCCGACTCACATGGATGTCAATAGTATAGACCTCGCCAAAGAAAACAAAGACCCTCAGACGACTCAGAAACGACACATCTAGAGAAACAAGAGTAGGATAGCCCACCCCAAATAGACATGGGAAAAGGTCGGAAGAAGAAGACTACTTATATTATGTAAAAAATGATGCCACCAAACCGCAACATTATTTTGCCATTTAGTTACCTAAAAATTGCCTGCTAGAGATGTCTACCTCAGCAACAAGGCCCGTTGACCTACCAATTTTTATTTCTATGTTTTGGTATTACTTATTTATTATTATATTTTGGTTTGAATAAATAATATCTGGATTCGTAAGCAGCCAGAAAGAAAGAGATAGGTCTGGTAGAAAAACCGTTTATACCAAAGGTTTACCCTTATCAAAATACACTAAATGTATCACTAAAACCTGATATGTAATTTTATATTGAAACTACAAATTGATATGTGAACGTAAAATCTGACATGTGCATTTCAACTTTGCAAAAATCACGATATGTGCTCAATGAGCACTTGTCAGCTAAGTTTTTCTAATTTACCCACATATCAAAAATGTATCTCCGGATCTAAGCGGAATTTTCACAAATCTGTTTTTGTGGTACATGCGCCTTAAAATTCTGAAACGAATGGAGCAAAAAAAATTTTTTTCGAAAATTCCACATATCCGGATTGGAAAGCGCAACGACGATAGGATATCGCTAACGGACTCTACAATTTTACATGGCAGCCGGTCGTAGGGAAATGAAGAATTCAGGCATTTCACAATTACGTCTTTTTTGTAATTTTTCGTAATCTGTTGGTCGATGTTATCAGCTTTTTGTTTTTTTGGGGGACGTTTTGACACAACATCTGATGAAATGATAATCTAGACATCACAATAGTGCGCATCTGACATTTCACTCAAAATTAGTTAAAAACGCCGTTATCAATATAACGGTGTCTTTTACTAATTTTGATAAAAAATTGTCAGAATGCACCCTTTTTAATTATGACGGCAGTATCACTACACGTTTTTAGTATATTATTAGCAGAAACAGAAACTGGAGTAGTCAACCGTGATAATGTACGAGTATGTAACCATGGACAGTTATGGTCCTTAGTATAATTACTTTGACGTCGAAAATTGTTTTATTGTTAATCCCTAGGGATTCTGTGTAAACCCTGGTTTCCTTATTTTCCTGCGACGCAGCCTATTGACAAGCTGCGCACGTCTGCATTGTTTCCGTGGCGGTAATTTGCCATAACCACCCATAACTTGGCTCGGAACCGAGTGCCGTTACAACTATTGCCACGGCGTTTACTGTTGTTTGTCTCAAGAGGAATGCTTTTGTTAAGATGGAACCTCTTATAGAATACGAGATTTATGTGTAGAGTATTAACTAATTGTTCTTCAAGAATTTTATTTGTATTATAATTGTAAAACGTATTATCTATAAATTAGATGTGCAAAATTTCATTTATATCAATTAATTATTGATTTTGTTTGTCTACCTATATGCGTGCAGTAAAGCTTATTTACTTTCTTTATTATTAGGTGTAAGCGACGGCTTAGAAAAACCACAGATAATATACTGAAAGGCTTTGCTTAGTTAATACATTTCATTAATTACAACAAAGAAACTTTTTTGCGAAGTCAGTAGTAGGTAAGTATTTATTTTTAAATCGTAAATCACACACGTTTGTTCTCATCAGTTAAGTACGCAATTACGGCATACACAAAGACGTGCCTTGAGGTTCTATAACCTCTATAGGTTTGGCCATGGTTCCCATTGCTTAACTAAGCCAAGGTAGGGACACTGAGTACTGAAAATAAAATGAAATAAATTGTATGAAAAGTATGCTTGCTGTGTGGGTTTTGAGCCACACAATAAGCAAGCATACTTTTTAAACCTATACTTAAGCCCTGGTGTCAGTATTATTGAGCTGCCTATGTTCGAGTAGTCCACCTGGTTTCGAACCTGGTACCTCCGTAATGTGTGTGAGGCATGTTTACCACTAGGCCACGGTGGGTGTTTAGAATTACTTATTGAATTAAGACAGAGTTATTTAAAAAAATAAAAATTATCTGGATAATTAAATATTAACCTCCTGCCTACAGGATACCCTTTTTTTTAGATATACTTATGATTTTTTCAAGGTGAGTTCCAATAGGCCTACAAGCAATGGGAAAAATAATGAAAAAAATCGCGGGCCTGAAATTTCCTGAAAATTCGATGTACTACGAGAAGGACATTGGTTGTCAATTAAGTTGTACTCCAAGAGGGGCATCAACATGTTTTATATAAAAAATGAATATATTACAGTAAAACATGTTGTATAAATGAATACACATATTAAGTATTCTACATTATCTTATAATTTGGCAAAAAATTCAACTAAACATAAAAAAAACATATTCAAAACTTGAAAATAAAGAAACAAAATACAATCGTTTTCTCAATATTTTGGGTATCTAGAGGGACATAAGCTGGTTGCATAAGTTCTCTGTCTTCAGGCTCAAAAGCTTCACGTAACCAATTGTCTTCCTTTTCAATCTCTACAGCATTATTTCCAGTACTGACTGGCCGAGCTCGACCTCTACCTCTACTTTATCCACGTCGCATTCCCTTTCTTTGTCCTCGTCCTCTATGTAGTGTACCGATTGGAGTGATATGAGATCTGCTCCAAATCATCCACTGTGCATTCTGTAAAAAAAGACGAAAATATTCGATGTACTACACATAGAACAATACATTGTTATACATTTAGGATCATAATTGACAACCGAAGTACTACACATAGGATGTCGAAAAGTCAAGTAAGCTTGCACATAACCAATGAACTGTTTGCAAGAAATATTTGGTTTTCAGACAAAACTAACGTCTCACAAATAGATTCAAACAAAGACAACAACAAAATCTTACAACGATTGCTAAGATAACAAACAGTTAACTTACCATTGCGCCGACGCATGATCCTCTGTTCGCTTCTCGACGCCATTTTGCAAAATGTGAAAATCGACAGAACGTCAAAGTATTTTTTTCTGTATTCCTAATTATTCACCAGATGGCACTGTACAAACTGTGTAGGGTTACAAGTGCAAAAACATCTATTAGAATTTTGCAAAGTCGATGTACTTTGTATAGTACGCAGGTTGGCAGGAGGTAATAATAATTTATTTATTCAATACAAAAACCAGAATACATTTATAACATAAAACATTACTTATGAAATAATATCGATACCTAAATAAAATCCCTCGTTCGGTATGGGTCAGATCCTTCACACAAGAACATTCAACATAGTTTAAGAGACCTTGACATTGTATGGAAGTTACAACGTCATCGAAATCCATCCAAATCGGATCGTCTTTTATTAATCATGATTAGGTACTTTATAAGACGAAGATTGAAATTAAATAACCAAAATATTCCGAGATGTGATCATATTGTCCGTATCAAGGTATAATTAAGTGCAGAAATTAATACTTAACTACTGTTTTATCTAGATTCAGATTAAAATAAGCAGTAATAAAATTAGTAACTCGTTATTTCTTAATATTAAGATTTATAATTAATGTTATATTAGTATGCTTACGAAAGCAAAGTTTAATTAGACCCCGGCAACTTGTTTTTGTTTCAAAATCAAGGGCACAGTTCGTCGACTATGGTTGGAAAAGTTATTGTTGTTAGGGTCGCGGGTTCGAATCCCACTTAGGGTAAATATTCGTGTGATGAGCTTGTGTTTACCTTGTATTGTATACATTTGTATGTATCAACTGCCTGACACCCATAGTACGCTCTGCATTGTTGTTGCATACTTGCAGTACCTTTCTGCACACCGCGATTGTGTTGCTTATTCAATGGACTTAAGAACAGCGCTAAGTCCAAAGTGTTTAGCTAAGCTTGCTCTTAACTGTACAAATGGCGGTGCTTAGTTAATTTAAAAGTCGTGAATCGTGATATAAAATTCGCCAAATGTCAAGGAAACTGTAGCGTACCTTCGTTAGAAGTTTATCTACTTAATTGCACTGTAAAACCTATCAACAAAGTTTATTTTTGCACAACGCATTGTATCTTTATTGTCATCGAATGTAGTTTAAGTGGAATACATTTCGACACGACTTCTTGCGATTGTATCGACATGAGAGTTTGGGCATCTGCGAATTGTGCATTTTTCGCAACTCTTGGAAGTTAGGTATGAATGTCACGTTTTGTATCAAGTTGTGATTGTTATTGAACCGGCCAATTCGCCAAATTGTTGTTTGCTCAAGAGGTCATTTATCATTCTGAAATGCTTTAATGACTGTAAAACTCAAGCTGTTATTTACTTTGGTTTATTGTTTGAATAGGTATATGGATGGACTTAGTAACAATGTTAGAGTAATTACTATTTTTGTGTATTTATGTATGTAAAAGTGAGAAAACATTTTTTTATATAAATGATATCAAGTTTTTATTCCGTTTTCGTAGTTTAATCTACATTTATATTGTTGTATGAGATCACAAATTCAGATCTACTGGTTTACTAATAAAGATATTTTTTATAATTCTATAATAAATTGATTTAAATACCTTTACTTCCAATTTTGTTTTCATTAGTATATACGACATCTCCTGTAGGCCTACTCCGAGGCGTTCATCGACACGGCCGTGTCGTTGTCAAGAGGTTTGTCGGAGGGAGAGGTCCAGTTGTGAGGTAACTGAGGGCCATTGAGGATTTCAAGAGGTTCATTGAACAACAGCGGAAAATCTTCCTCACTTCCTTAGGACACAATACACTATAAATATACTTTATATTACACTTTCAAGGGATAGAGCAGTATGGTTTGTCTAATAATTGAATCATTCCATCAATTATTGCTTCAATACGATATTTTTATATTTTTTGACGATTGACAATAAGTTTACGTCTATGGAGTAAGAAAAAACAGCGAGGTCAATGAGATTGTCTATGTTTTCACTCTCACTGCTATCTTCGGTGCTCTTCTATGACCCTCTTTGGACCCTCTTTCAGCTCCTCTTCGTCCCTCAGAGGGATTTCCTCCTGACAACGACACGGCCGTGTCGATGCCGGTTCGGAGTAGCTATCCTGATTACGATTACTTTTCAAAATTTTGTTCACTTTATAATTTAGTTTACAATTTATTTTCTTGACAATATTGCATCATTCTGTATTGAAAACACACCAAACAGCTATTACTATGAGTTACTGTTACTCAATACAAATTGTCGCTTATTTTACAAACTCTTCATGCGTGATTTCAATTTGAGTGGAAGTAAAAGTTTTCAATTGGCCTGTGGTGGTTTCCACAGTCAGCTGACCAGCAAAGGCGTAACGAGCAAATACTAACACAATTTAAAATACATTGCGAATCAGCGACTATTTTATGAAATGATTTGCACTGATGTAGTGTAGTGTACGCAATGGAGATCAAATGTAGAGTTAAATATAGAATTTGGCCATGACCGCCGCGTTTTCTAGAGGTGGTTTCGTGACAGGGTGGCGTGTTTGTTACAGAACATGCTGTAATCAAATTACTAAACATAACAATGATTAAGGTCGGAGGTTACGAAAAAGGTAAAACTTGAATTACTTTTGAAATGTGAACTGTGCGTGGTAGGTGCTTTCTCTGTGTCTTTGCAATACGGTGTTATTTACTTGATTAAAGTTAGTTATATTAATAATATAGTGTTCAAACTATAATAATGAGGTATTTTCAAGAAGCTGACTGACTTAAAAACAATCTCAGACTACTAATCTTAAACTACATATATAGAACTGAAAAACTTTATTCCTAAAGAAAAACATTATGGCGGGTACTTTCAATATTTCTTACATTAGGAAAGTTTTTTCTATCATATTTTGTCTAACATTATTAATCCAACAGTAGATGGATTAAGGCAAATTAAAACAAACCAGTGACTGAGATTACAGCTTAGTTGTACGCACAGTGCAACTATTATGTAACGAGGGACCTAAATTACTTGAAGCGTGTAAACTCTTAAAGAGTGACCACTGTGCAGTGGGCACTGCATATTGTCACCGTGAGTGGTCCCTTTGTTCGCAAAATGGTACAAGGTGTGCATTTACTTATCATGTATGTACTAATAGGGATTTTCGTGGGGTGGCTTCTGTTATGCGTTTTATATATATACCTAATTAGTATGTATACCTAAGTGCGGAAGTAACTTTGGCTGAGTAAAAATGCAATTAGGATCACGTAGAAACATAGGCTGCTTTTTACTTTAAAAAATAATAATAGGTGAGTAGGTGAAAAAACATAATGTTTGTTGAAGTTGTTATTTCCAACTGCAATTCTAAGATTCAAAATTCTGTTGAAAACTTGAATTGGGGTGAAATTAAGTACATCAAGTTACAACGCCTAATAAAACAAAATGAAGTTTTTATGTCTTAAAGCTGTCCGAAGCTTTCCTTGTTTTGTCTTTCAAAAGATGCTTATCTTCTGCGGTCACAAGCCTATTTTTAGTACAGATAAATTTGATGTACTAAATTTCACACCAATTCAAGTTTACATCACTTAGCTGTGACTTAATGCTGTTCGAAACTTTCTTGTTTCGCCCAGTTTGAAAAATAGTAGAAACATGGCCAGTTTCAAAGCTCATATAGTTTATGCTTATGTTCCTCAAACTTTCCTTCCTTATGACGATCTCATCTCATCAGGCAGGGTAAGGTTGCCAGCCTCACACCAGTTAATGGCGCTAGCGTAATCTGCGTACGAGTTTTACCGCGCCGCCGATGCGGTCATTCCCCGCTTCCTGTGCGACCGCATTCCGCGTGTGTGACTCCCCGGGGTTTGAACCTGCACTTGCGGACTGTAGGGTTGGCGAACTCGCGAATCCAAACAAAGCCTACATCTACCAGCCCCCGTAGCATGAAGTGCCATAACATGAGCTTATCTCACATTTAACTGTCAAAAATCTGCGAGAAACCCGTCATATTAAATTATCCTCCAATAGGATAAGAGACGACAAGATTATGTCTGTCACGCGTAGGTAAACGGGCGTGCTAGGGGGACAGAAGTGCTCTAGAGTTACTTAATGCAGGTTATTATCAGAATTAAATTGAGAAAAAAACACAGCTCTATTTTACGATCCCGACACTTTTTACCCTTGCGAATTCAGCAAAAATATTCATAATTATAGTTGCGAGAGTCGAATATTACCGTTTTATGAGTAGGTTTATGGTAGATTTTTGGTAAAGCAGATACCTACCTTTTGGCGCGATCCTTGGTCATGCATGAGTATATAACGAAGAAGAAGACATTGAATCCCATTCAGGTTTCAAGCCGCAATCGATAAAAATTGCAAATAAGTACCATATTTCTTCCTAATCGGTGGCAGCCCCGCGACGCCTGCGCAGAGCATAAAGTGCCCGCGCGTCGTCATCAGTCAGCGGGAGAGACTGTTCAATACATGAAGGAAAAAAAAAATTACGCGCCCAATGGTTCAATAGAAATTATTCAGTTCCCCGAGGATTCTCATCTCCTCCACTGAATGACAACGCTTTATTTATTTTTTATCAAGATCGTTATGATACGCTCGAGTGCGCTTGCGTCTTTCCCACGGGAGAGAAAATATTTTGCTTTTGTTCTTCGTAGATCGAGGTGATTATTTTTTAAACGACTTCAAAAAAAAGGAGTTTCTCAATTCGACCGTATATTATATATATGTATGTATGTGTATGTGTGTTGTTGTGTTGTTTATGTATGTATGTATATATTTTTTTATGTTGTTCGCGGATAACTTCGTCGTTTATAAACCGATTCTGATTATTCTTTTTTTTTGTTTTTTTTTATCATCTTACTAATCTAAATCAACAACGGACAATATGGCGGACCAATTGCTTTTTAATGCGACTCTAAAAATATGAGTAGGTATCAAATAAAATAGTTTGTGGATGCGACCCTACAAAAAAATTGTAGTAAAACTTTCTTAATTATTTTGTTCCCACTAGACATCTACTACCAAGTAGATGTCTAAATAACTCGTGTTTACCAGACCCCGAATTCGTCTGTAATAAATAAAGACATCTGCGGACCGCGAGTCGTCAAACCGTATCGAAATCCACGTCAGTTTATTATGGCACGCTGTTAGCTAACCCGCTGGCATTACAATTTAATAATCCAATATTTGCCAACAAGTTATCGTGCTCCAATCTTTTACGTGTGCGTGGCGAAACTTTGAGACGTTCAAGGTTTTTAAACAGATGGACAAGATGGCCGTTTTAAAGGTTATGAGGCCGTACGGTTCCCTGACCAACCCAACTATTCCTTTTTTGAAATGTATTCGTGATTGACCACAGTCTCAAATGACGGAAAGCGACGCTCACCCAGAAGGTACCTGTTCACGCTTACTTTGAAAGCTTCCGGAAAAACGGATGCGGGGAGGGAATTCCATTCTCTGGCTATGCGCGAAAAAAATTACGATGCGAAGCGTTTTGGTCCTGTGCGTGTCTAACGCTGAAATCCCTTTCCTGGGTGTATAGATAAAGAAACAACCAACAATAACTGCGTTCCTGACTCGCGTGCTATGCTTGGGGATTATTAGAACACCTCCCTTTCAAGGTAGAGGCCTTGGGCTGCTATAGGCTGTAAAAGTTTAAGGTTTCTTCTGCTGGATGACTGTGCAATATTACTGTACATTTCTCGAACGAGCTTTCAAGACCGTGAGACGTAAATGCGGCCCTATTATGATTATGACATCGCTTCTCAAACTTTCGAGATTCACAGAGCTGCCATAAACTCATGACTATGATGGACAATAATATTATATACAAATACGTAATACAGCCTTGTTCCTGCAATATTTGTAGTAGTTTTCTCACATTTGCTACGGGTTGGCAGGAAGAGATCTCTATTTAGAGGTAGTGCTTGCTTGTGTTTTTGTGTACAATAAAGAATCTATAACGGATCTACCGAATCTTTCTCTACTTTGTTAGATAATTCTGATCTGTGTAAACGACTTATTATGTCGTTTCTGAGGTGTTCAATTATCATGATGGAAATATTATGCCTATTATGTTATTTCATGGATTTGGTATTTTTCAAAAATAAACTCATTTTTAACAACACTTGAAAGTACAGAGAATATTTTTTAAACTAATTTATTGATTGTTCCAACAGCCATCTTCTGAACGATGACTAAATTTTTTACTATTTTGTTTTAGGTGGAAGGCCCGTGATATTTCTTCAAAAATTTGTAAAGTTTGAGCACTGTTGATAACGTGTCAGAAAGAATCGTAAGTAAAGTACTAGTGATTAATCTCAATCAAGTCCCGTAGCGACAGATCTATGACGGTGACATGAATTACGTTGAAAACGTGGTGTTTGTAGCGAGATGAGCATTGTGGGTTTAAGTGGGACGCTGCCATTTATGTTGCATTGTAAGACATGGACTGGTTCTGTCAATAAACCGTGTTATTGGCTGCGATGGCTGTTAGAAGGAAAGCTTTTGTAAAGCGCCGGTAAAAGTTAAAGTAGTTTGTCAAAATATTGAAGAAGTTTACCTTTTCGATATTATCTATAGCAGCGGTTCTCAATCTTTTTTGGTGACGGAACCCTTTTGAAAAGCAAAATACTTGACGGAACCCTACAATAAAACAACTGTTTTCAAAGGTGTATTCTCAATAATAAGCATAATAAAAGTACAATGTAACAGTCACAAGTAGATATCAAACTTTGTATCACTATCTATGTGGGGGACGTCTGTGGGTGGCGCAGACGGGTGATCAGCTCCCGGTATAGGAACTATTTCATCCCTAATCCCAGCCTGATGATGCCACTCATCCGTTTGTAGTACCTAAGTTTTCCCTCCTATCCGCGCGCATCGCCTTCAAGAATGTGTCGCGCGGTCCGCTTCCCTTGGCCCCCAGTCGCAAGTACGGTAACCGGGGATGCGCGGAGTATGGACGGACTAGTGCGCGGAGTATACACGGTGTCGGCTAGGTGCCTCTACCGGGCCCCCACCCCGCAAGCCCGCCGCACCGCCCCAGCCCGCCCTACACCCGAGGGATTTGAGAGCTTGCCCTACAGTTTTCCCTCCTCTATCAGGTTCGCGAAGAGTAGTAGTTCTACCTCTACTCAGCATCATGGCACCATCAAGGTGCTCTGGTTTTACTGCTGCCCCTGCGTCATCCCCTCAAACCTACTGGTAGCCCTACAAAATCTTTAAGATGTTTCCTAACGTTTTTGGTTCAGCTAATTCGTTCATTTCTATCATGTCTGTGCCTATAATCTCCCATCTGGGCATCGAAAACATTGGACACTCTGCGAGGAAGTGTTGTTGTATCACTATGATCATTACTAAAACCTACCATTATACTCTTCCCGAAATTTTACATTCGTCTCATTATCTTAAAGCCAACATTTTTTAAAGTTTCACTTCTACCACGTGTGAATTGTACACATGACCTTTTTTTCTAAATTCTCGCGGAACCCCTACAGAAGTATCGCGGAACCCCAGGGTTCCGCGGAACACACTTTGAGAATGGCTGATCTATAGGATATCATAACACAGAAATCCCAGAAATATGCTGCATCTTAGCTTGTTAAACATACAAAAGCGCTTTCGCCGGGCGCTTTAAGCTCTGAATGTAAGATATGGATCTTCTGCGTAGTTCGCCTCTTTAACAAAACTTTTTATTGAAGGAAACATCCTATTCTCTTGAGATAATTTTTATATTTCATACTAGCTGCCCGCTCGCGGCTACGCCCGCGTTGTTTATTGACTTTTCCGTGCAGTTTCCTGTAGGAATGAATATTTTGCCGCGGTAAAACTATCTAAGATGTTGACCAGGGATATAAGGTACCACCCCGTATTTAATTAAAATCGATTCAACTGTTTCGGAGATTAGCCCGTACAAACAAACAAACAGATAAACAGACAAACAAAAAACATCCTTATGACTCGGTTTTTAACATTATTTTTCTATGTACAGATTTTTGAACTCCACAGTTTTATTATTAAGCTTTGGTGTCTGTGTGTGTGGGCCCTTGGTTGGAGTCTTCAAAAGGAGGCACAGGTTTTAAACTCGGCACATCCCAATGTGTGCAGCATCGTGAGGTAAACTGCACTCTGCCAATAAATTTAATAAAGGCTGCGTGTGATGTCGAACAACCCGAACTGGGCCAGAATAGAATAGAATAGAATATATACCTTATTATTGCACACCAGAAAAAAAAAGAAAGTAAAAGTGACAGTAAAATTCACAAAGTAAAAATAATAATAAAGAAAGTGTACATGTATGTAGGCGGCCTTATTGCTAAGTAGCGATTTCTACCAGGCAACCTTAGGGTGGTGAGATTCATATGTAATGAGACGGTTCTGTGTGGGTCAGCCTGTACGCCTATTCACCCTAGGATGATAATGATGGGAACATTATATTGGCCCTCGGTGGGAACATTATATGGGCCTAACTAATCGATATCCACAAAATTATACTTACTCTACCTTTTAACTGTCGAGTTTATGATTACGTTGCCCGCTACCCTGTCATAAAATTACTGTATGTTTATATTGCTTTCATAAAATTTGTCATTTATTTAATAGTATTAGATATTAGATATAAAACGCGTTATGAAGTCCTAACTTGTATATAGCAATAACATCGGTGAAGTGTTGCAATAATACTGTCTGAAAGTACCTAATGAAGATATAGAAAGAAAAAAAAATTACACACAAACAAATTATCATTACCATCATCATAATTTCAGTCGAAACAATGAATAGGTAGTATACTGCTGAACAATAACAACTCCTCAGTTTGGATATTGCAGAGAATTTTGAAAACTATGCGAGGGGCGTTGTCAGTGTTACTGGCTTGTGGTTACTTTTAAATTAAAGCTTTTAGTTGATGCAACAAAGACTAAGAAGAACACGAAGCAGGCTTTTTATTTTATGGGTCAGGCTTTGGTTCCTTTGAATTTCCGCAGTACGACGACGAACGGTTTTATTTTTGATCGGGACCTTGTAGACACTCACAACTTCAGGCAAGAAAGAGTATTCATAGAAAAGATGAGACAAAATTTATTGGCTAATTCGGGATCCACACGGCGTGAATCCACATCATTCATCATTCACTATCATTAACAGCTCACATATGTCCCCACCGAGGGGCTCGAGCCTACCCTGAAATCAGGGTGAATAGGCCTTAGTCGACCACGCTGGCCCAGTGCGGGTTGGTCAACTTCACACACAACCCTTGAATTACTTCTCAGGTATATGCAGGTTTCCTCACGATGTTTTCCTTCACCGTAAGAGCATTGAATAAACGTACATGTGAATTCGACAATCGAAAACACATTGGTACGTGCCGAGGTTCAAACCCGCGAACATCCGAATGGAAGTCAACGGTCCTAGCCTAGAAATTACACAACAACATAATAATCCTCCAGGGAGAGTTGCGCCCACGCATATAGCAAGATCAAATCATTTTTAACGTGAGGATAGGTTCATTAGTAACGCTCAGTGACGCCTGTACGCAACCACTACGGATTTCATACCTATATACTTGTCTCTATTACTCTATATGGTCTGGAGTGAGATGGAGGATGACGTATGGCATTGGCAACACAAAGAGGCAATCAAATGTGGCAGTTACATGGACTTATTTGAGTTATTTCATCTTTGTATAATTGTTTTATTGCATCGTTGGAATGCCTCTCTTAATTGTTCATGGAACCTTTCTAAATTTTACTTTTAATTTCTTTAATGAAATAATTACTAGTTAAGCCATTAACGTTTGTTCGGTTTGATGGATGAGATAATGTAAAAACAAGTAAAAAGGAAAAGTGTTTTCCTCCGAACTTCCTACACGACGATATTGAAAAAATACAATTTCTGACTAAAAATCACCTTGTCACTTTACACCGAAATACGTTCAGCTGTTTAGTCGTCAAATCTTATCAGAGAAAGACAGGGCGACTTTCGAATTTATAAATTTTAGTTAATAGTATATTATCGTCATCATTATTAAACACTGTTTTAAGCAATCTCAAACATCAAAATCTTCTTTTCGTTAGATTTTAATGTTTTCAACCGACATCTTTAACCAATAAATTGATAGAATTTCTAACTCAGTCGAGTCAGCCTGAACAGACAACAAATTATAAATTGTGCTCTACCGGGTACAGGTGCCGTGATAGGACAGGGGCTAATGGCTGCAATAAATAAACCCTAGTCTATTAGCAGTGCTCTAACCAACAGCTCGACACGACAATCGTGAGGTGTTGCGAACGTCCTAGAGAAAGGACTCTGGGTATGGTGGCCAAGATTAGGTGACATTTAGATTACTTTTTAACAGGCAACGTTTTTTAACGTATTCCGATTCATCATCGAAAAAAGTTAAAACTAAATGTAATTTTAAATAAAATAAATAAATAAATTGGTGGGTTATCCCTGAGTATTAGCCCGAGCAGAATAGGAAAATTAGAGGAACTAACCTATGTAGTTCCAAAAGTTTTAGGATTGTGTAGGGGTAGGTCCCCTGAACAAAGTCTAATAAATTCCTCTCGATAACACGCGCCGCCGGGGGTAGGGGGGGGGGGGGGTTAAAGGTCCCTTTTTTCTGTTTTTGACTCGTAACTCGAAAACGGTGCGCATTAGCGACCTTACTTCTAAGAAGCAATTAAAGCTTATTAAATTTCCTACAATTTTGGTCATATTCTTTATTACGAAAAATGCATGGTTTTTAAGATATAACCTATACAAAGTATGTATGTAATTTAAGAAAAATCTATAATTTGTCACTTTTTTCTCCAAACTTGACTATCTAGGTCCTCGCTCGTTTGTTTTACAGACTTATCATCTAAAAAAAGTTGTTGACCATTAAATTTATTTATATTTTTAAAGAAAAGTTAATGGTCAACAACTTTTTTTAGATGATAAGTCTGTAATTAAGAATATGACCAAAATTGTAGGAAATTTAATAAGCTTTAATTGCTTCTTAGAAGTAAGGTCGCTAATGCGCACCGTTTTCGAGTTACGAGTCAAAAACAGAAAAAAGGTACCTTTAACCCCCCCCCCACCCCCGGCGGCGCGTGTTATCGAGAGGAATTTATTAGACTTTGTTCAGGGGACCTACCCCTACACAATCCTAAAACTTTTGGAACTACATAGGTTAGTTCTCCTATTTTCCCCTTTTTGGTTCAGTCTGCTCGGGCTATATATTATGCAGGTTTATAGTTAACAAACCTTCACTTGAATTACTCTATCTATTAAAATACCGCAACAAAATCCGCTGCGTATTTTTAAAGATCTAAGCATACATAGGGGCAGACAGACGAGAAGTGACTTTGTTTTATTATATCTAGTGATTTAATAACAGAAATTAAAAAGCTTTGTTCAAACCAATTCGGGCTATCGTCGTAAATTAATTAAAAATTGATATAACAATTAGCATAATTATATTACAAAATTTAAATATTTAATAGTAATCTTAAAATGCAATTAATTATAATAATTATTGAGAGGACAGTCCAATACTTACTGTAATTAATAAAATTTTGTAGATATCGATAAATACGTATTACACAGTTATATAGACCCGCAAATAACAGTCACGCATATCTATGATTACATCTAGAATTTTCTAAAAAATAAAAACACCGGCCACAAAACCGTTGCTTGATCCTTTCAAAAACTAGAAAAGAGGTGTTAATCTTAAAATGGCTAAATATTTTTTCTCGGATCATAGGTAGCTAAGAACACTCTCGATTGTAACACCTTGCAAACAAAAAAATAGATTAAAATCGGCGCATCCTAAAGGGCTACGATGCCACAGACAGACAGCTGACAGACACACACACATACACGTCAAACTTACAACGCCCCTCTTTTCGTCGGGGTTAAAAATTATTAGAAATACTATCAGAAGATGCAGAAGTACAAGATTACTTGAACGAGTTAAATTCAGGTACAATTCCGATCCAATAACCGTGTGCCGTGGGCAGATAGGATGGTGAAAGGAGTCGAAAGTTGCACTTCGATGTTTTGTGCAAGCCCTTCGTGATTTTCGACTGACTTGTCCATGTTGTAGTACGTTCAATGAAAACACAGTTGTAAACAATGATAAAATGTTCTTAGGGCTATTGTATACAGGCACCTGTAAAACATTTAAAAACGAACAAAACAACCATAGATAAATTTTGTCACTGTCGTCAATTTAAGTTTATCTCAAAACACTGGCAAACTGATTAAAGTTGCTATTTTTCTAATGTTTATAGCTCAAATGTCCCCACCGAGGGACTCGAGCCTACCTGAAATAAGGGTGAATAGATCACGCTAGCCGAGTGCTGGTTAACCTTGGAATTACGTCGCATGTGTGTGCAGGTTTGCTCACAATATTTTTTTTTAACGACACCTATCATTCTATTATAATATTTGGTATGAAAAATGAACATAAGCAACAATTAACATAATTATGTTCATTGTTTATACCAAGTGTCGTTCAAATTCAAAAATTCGCATTTCAGCATGAAAGCAAAAGAAACATTTTCGCATTTTATATCTAATCTCTAAACCACTATGTGCATAAATATAAGAACTTTATTAAGCAGTTACAAAATCATCTATACTGCCTCGCTATAATTACTTGTAACTCACCGTTAAACTATTTACTAGGAAAGCTAATCAAAGTTACGATTTTATGATCCTTTAAAATAATAATAAATCTGCAGGTTTTTACTGCGTACTTACAGGGATATTTCGCATTAACCATTGAGATACTAATGCATACTAAACCCATTGGAAATAAAGTTTAGCGAGTAAATAAGTACGGCATTATAATCAAACTTTCACTGGAGATGATCTTGATTCTGCGGAATATCATCATGGTCTGCAATCTCCCTAAGTATACGTTTAGGTGCATCGCTAATGACTAGACACAAGAAATAAGAGACCATTTTTAAATCATTCCAACTACAACCGTACTATAGTAACTATTGACTCTAGGGACGACGACGCTGCAACACGTTGACTAACCCTGGAAATTACGCCCCTCGAAGTTGTCCTATTTGCAATTATTATTGTTCTATCCAGAAAATAGCGGAAAATGCGTTTTTCTAATAAATCGACTTTTTAAGATGGCGATCTAATGATTGTTGTGGCTGTAAGTTTTTCTCGTCGTTATATTCCGTTTAACAGAGATATTTGTGAGGGGTTTAGTTAAAACGTGTGTTTAAGTATATTACTTTTTAAATTTTAAATCAATAATCAGAATAATATGACTTAATAAATATGACGTGATGTAAAATATTAACACAAGAATTTTAAATAATTTTTTAAAACTTTAAACTTGAATGACTGTCAGAAAGTTACTTATTATAAACGGGTCTTAATTTATAATAGATAAAATGTTGAATAATAACAGTGAGCGATATTTCTTTTCATTTCTACAAAGAGGATCCTCATAACGAGTGATTCAAAATATCGTCTGCTGAACCGGTCTGTACACCAGCTGCCCTCAGGTTATACGCTGATGCGATCTTCATACGCTCGTGCGTGTACTCTCTACCAACTTAAGCACGCGAATCGTGGCTCATTTACATAAAGGTTACATAAAATACCTAATTTGGTGAAATACCTTTTTATGAGACATCATTACCTTTTTCTAACTGATCTATATCTTTGCTTTACTAATATGGTAGAATTTTTGGGGCAGAAGTTCTAACCCAACTTTTTGATGGCGGCGTACGAGGTGACTGAAACTCCGAATCGCTTGATTGTTCTAAAAGCAAGATGAATCTGTACTTCGGAAGGCAAGTATTTTTGTATTGTATTGTATAGCATTGTATTGTATTGGAAGGCAGATAAAGCCATTGATCCCTAGTATCTACGGATGTAGTCGTTGCACAAGCCATATCAATTATTCTAACATTAAGTCGCTTGATGACTATACCACATGGAAAGGTGAATCAAATCAAATCAAATTATATAAAATATCCTTTATTTTTGATATTTGGCCGTTAATGACATATCACAACTAGAAAAAATACTAAAAAGAAGAAATTCTCCAGTCAAGACAATATCACACTGTGATACCACACAAAGAAAAAAACCATTCATGATAGTAAAAAGTTTATTAGACGAAGATAAATGGAAGCAACTGAAGCCCTCTAAGGTATGCACTCACCCAGTTCCTATCATTACGCTCAACAATCGAGCGAAATTGCTGAGGAAGTGGAAGATTGCGGCAGACAGGGTTTTTGTCCTGCCCTGAACAATGCCGCCTCGAGAACAATGAACATTGTAAGTGCCTGATTAATGTGAAAGTCTAAGATGAATTTCTTCAATCCTTGTTTTTGAATGTTGCTTCTAAAAGAGGGCATAAACCAACCGCGTAAGGCAAAAATTCAGAATAAAACCAAAACTAAACACCGCGCGCATAGTACGAACAATGTATTATTTAAAGGTTTTGGTTAAAGTTTAGTTATTGTTAAGTCCAAAAGAGGGCATAAACCGCAAACAACACCAAAACAAACCGCGTAGGGCAAAAATTCAGAACAAAACCAAAACGAAACTAACCAAAATTAATATCAAATACCGCGCGAATAGTACGGAATAATGTACTAATTAGAGGTTTTGGTTAAAGTTTAGTTATTGTTAAGTCGTTCGAGTTAGTGCGAGCGGGGTCCAGATCGTGACGTACTTGACAAAGCTTAATTAACAATGTTGAATTAAATGGATGAGCATTATCTTGAAACCTTTACCGTCAGGTAATTTTCTAAGACTGTCGGATAACGATGACAATTATTGTTAGTAACTAAAATTAATCCAAATCTGAAATTAAAATTAGTCCCCACTTGGCAGTGGGGTTGGGAATTTCAGGTTCATGATTTAACTAATGAATGCTGAAGTCCATTCCCTGGAAGTTCCTATAATCGGTTTGGTGACAGGAAAAGTTGGGTTGGTTTAATTTAAATCCGGGAACCACCCGGTCAAGACGTAGACCTAGTTCAAAAGAATATTCATGTTTGCCCTTACAACACTACAGAAGGTGACAGAAGACTCGATCTCTTGTTTATAAGCTGCTAGTAGTAAATAAGTGAGTAAAATAGGCCTTTTTAAGTACAAAGGTAATATACCCAGCGAATCGTGAATCACACCTTGTCACGACCGTTCGTGCCATCGCCGGCATCCATAAATAACGTGCCGATTTGACTTATTGTCTGTCTGTGCGATCGGTTACCGATGCTTTCTGGGCTCCAAAGACGACGCTTCGATTCGCGTGAAATGGCTATTAGGCCGACTGTTTGGAGCCATGGAACACTTTTTTTCAAGCTTTTATTGAATCGTGCCGTGTGAATCCAAACCAACACTTCCTTCATAATTATTTTTGTTCGACGCTACATTTTTCATATAAAAGACATCAACGCATTCTTTCTAAGATGGGCTGAATAAATTGTTTAGTTTTGAAATGATCAGCAGAGCAGCGTTTACTACTTTTATTATTATTATATATTTATTACATGTGATCCTCGAAATAAATATTTATATAGACTATTATGTCCCGCCTGCCAAGCGCGGGGATTATGAATTAGTAAACCTTGGTCCTGAAGTCTTAAACCACCAGAGGACTATTTATTTATATATTTTTTCTTTTTATTATTATCTACGATGTGGTTAGTTTTATGTACTTACCTCACAAAACAGAAAGCTATGCGTCAGAGTTACCTATAGTCTATATATATAGACACCTAAGGCCGTCTGTTCTGACTGATGTGGCTAATGTAACGACTGCTTCCGTAAACGTTTAATGATGCGGAAGAAGACTCGACGGTGCTTCTAAGCTAAATAGTAATCTGAAGTTTCTCAGAAAGGCTACCCTAGGATAATAAGTAAATATATGGGGACTTCTCAGACACGGCCATCTGACCCCAAACTGCCCAAACTAGGCAGTGCCTGTACAATCGATGGATACGGGTGTCAGACAGCTGATATACATACATGTATGTATAAATAAATATACAACATAATCGAACCCTGTGCTACAAAGGCAGGCATAATACCAACTAGGCTACGGGGCCGTAACAAGTAAGAAGATAATTTATATAAATCAGTACTTAGTATATTTTATCTCACAGTTCTTTTACTATCTTTTCTCGTTCTTAGTAGTTTTTTTTATTACTTTAACTATTGCTTCTTTTTTACGATTACAAAGATACAATAATAGTATAATAGCCGTTTAAATACAATTAAGTAACTTGGAAACAATTTAAGTCGAATGACCGCGAATCTTTTGTTGTAAAGTCGTACAAATCGATCAATTGTTTTAAACAATAAGTGTCGCAGCGCAGAGTGTCGCTGGATTTTATAAGTTTAAATAATATCCATAGATATTTTTTTTACTTAATGTTTGCGCACTAAAAATATTCAATACAATAAAATTATACTTATTGATGCTTTCTAACTATACATAAGTAAGACATTTGTACATGTGTTCTGGCAAATATGTTTGTTCTATTTCTTATGTATTCATTTTAAACTGCTAATCATGGGGTCCTTATCGGTCCTATCAAATAGTTTAATTACAATATATTTTAATCGAAGCGAAAAATGTAAATCATTGAGCCTTGGCAGGGACTTGAACCCGTATCCCTTGGCTATCCGGGCCATACAGGCGCACTACCAATTGTGCCACCATGTCTCCGTACAAGCCACAAAGCGTAGTTTAATTACATTTACCTTTTTGGGGTAGAGTCTTCCGCACCCCCGCAAGTCCGGTGAAGCTTGATCCGTCGTACTTTTTCGACTCAAGCCACAGAATACCAAATAGTAGTCCCTACTCAAGCATAGATCATATAAAAAAAAAAACATTACATCTACACATACAACATTGGTTTTTGGCACTATGTGTTGGTAAAGTAAGTATATCACCGTAAAAGCATTGTAAATCATACTAATATTATAAAAAAGAAAGATTTGTATTTGTGTGTGTGTGTGTGTGTGTGTGTGTATGTTTGTAATGAATAAACTCAAAAACTACTGAATCGATTTCAAAAATTCTTTCACCATTAGAAAGTTACATTCACCTTGAGTAACATAGGCTACCTTTTACCGCGGGAAAATGCCTCATTCCCACGGTAAAACTGTTAACGCGGGCGGAGCCGCGACGGAAGGCTAGTATTTAGACGAATCAAGCACTGATCATTAGCTTCGTCGTCGAAAAATTATTTGTAAAATCTTACTTCGAATAAAAACCTTTTGCTTTGATATGATTTGAAGCTTCACTGAACTTGTGACGCGGAGTAGAACATTTAGAAAATCGAAATCTCTTTAGTTCGTGCCTCACTATGCCACCACCTATGTTCTTACACAATACAATTTAATTATTATTTACCTGTTTGATGTTAATTTGATGAATGGTAGAGTAATTGATATTCTAAGTAGAAAGCTGCTGAAGGTACTAACTAAAGTAACAAAACGAAATGCGCGTAATTCGATCCGAGATACTCGTATTGAATGACACGCTGAGGCACGTTGAGGTGTTCTTGTTCGTAATTGTTATTCTCTGTAAATAAGAGTTCCTAGCAAATAAATAGGTAAAATATATACGTCTGCGTTCTATAACAACCCAAGCTTTTCTAATAAAAGGGTGTCATTGTTATAAACCCTACGCTTGGCAGTTTTTGTTGGGCCAACAGGAGAAAGCTGCTGCACTACATTTCCGTTAAACTTTGTCATACGGGAAAATGGTTATTGTGGTTTATCCTTAAGTATATTATGCATGTATAATACATATAAACCTTTCTCTTGAATCACTCTATCTATTAAAAAAAACCGCATCAAAATCCGTTGCGTAGTTTTAAAGATTTAAGCATACATAGGGACATAGGGACAGAGAAAGCGACTTTGTTTTATACTATGTAGTGATAGTGAAGATACTCTCTTTTTTATTGTAAGTGACGAAGAGATGTTATCTCAAGAATGGCCCGCGGTTAGCAATCGATGAATATCTTTTAATTACTCTGAAAAAAAAGTACAAGTTTCATTATGTAAGTGAGACTGCTTAAGCGAGTGGGCTGCGTAGGTTATGTACGGCTGTCCTTGTATGGAAGACACGGAAAAGTTGTCCCTTTCGTCCGATAAGTTCCGCAGTTATGTAACGAATTATAAGTTCCTTGATTGCGAAATGTGCACGGGATTCTTGTAAAAAATTCTCGGATCATTTTATAAATTATATCACTACATAGTATAAAACAAAGTCGCTTTTTCTGTCCCTATGTCCCTCCCTATGTCCCTCCCTTTGTACGCTTAAATCTTTAAAACTACGCAACGGATTTTGATGCGGTTTTTTTTTAATAGATAGAGTGATTCAAGAGGAAGGTTTATATGTATAATACATGCATAATATGCTTAAAGATAACCCACAATAACCATTTTCCCGTGCGGAGCCGGGGCGGGTCGCTAGTTATTATATATAATGCAAACTTTAGAGGAAAACAGAGTCATCGGCTGAATCAGGGGGAACCGGTATACACTATACAGGTTCAAATCTTGTCCGGTGATGGAGTTATAGGGGGCGCTAGCTTACGAGGTGGACCTCGTGTCTCACTGAATATTTGAATACCGTTTCACCCTGATTCAGCCTTAGCTTAGCCTATACCTTAGCTTATTCAAAAGCTTATTAACGCCTCTCTGCATAAGATCGTAGAGTACGGTAGTTGCCATAAATATAGTGTGAAGTAAATAAAGTAAAGGAAGAGGAAGGTACCTACTACCTATCCTTAGATAGTTTATGATGATTTTTTGTCTAAACTTTGCTGAAGCATAGACAATAAATGCTTAGCTAAACCTATGCTTAAACAATTCTAGAAGTAAAAATGAAACATAACATGACCATCTGTTTCATTAGCTAATTTTGCAATCACAGGGGTATGGTGGACGTCCATACAGACCATTAGAACCCCATTTCATATTACTAAACTCGTATACATCACGTATACATTGCATGGTTCATATGGCGCAAATATGAAGGTTCGTATTTGAGACATACTGTCTACGCAATGTACATCGATTGTTTTTATAATTCATGAACTGTTGACGTCTGTGACTTCATAAAATGGGGTCCTGATGGTGAAAACGCAACGGCTGCCGACGTGCCGCGGCGCTGATTTGCGTGAAATAATTACACCCTTGCCTTGTAGGGCATATAGTAAGCGTTTAGTAGTAGCTACAAGAAAAGTGTTTGAACCTGTGCAATGTTTACTTTATGTCAGCGATAGGCATAAGCCATTAGACGGGGCGTGGTCACAGTTAAGCAAGGATGTTATGTTATATGAATTCGGTAGTACTTATAAAATCCTTACAGTTAAGACACGTCGCGACGACGACGCAAAGATGTCGTGTCTGTGCCCCATCTTTTATTTTCTTCGTTTTCGTCTGTTGGAATTGGAAACATAGATTATGGAAGCATGCATCGGGCGCGCCATTTATCATACTGTACAAATCACACCACATCTTTTCTACACTTCACACACACGAGCGAGCGTATTAATGTTTATTTATTTCTGTTCAAATGTAGTCCGTCACCTGCCGCAGGTTGCAGCAGAATACCAGCGATTCGCTAAGCCCGAGCGCTGAGCGAATCACATGCTGAGCTGCAGCCTTTTTGGCATTGTGGCACACACTTTTTTATTGGTAACCTAGCGGTGGAACCAACCGTCCGAAACGCTTTTTTCTGTGTTTTGTTTTACTTTTTTTACTTATTCCTGTTTGTTGTTCTGTTTTATGTTTATATTAATTCTGTATTGTGTGTGTCTTATGCCGAATAAATAATTGTCTATGTCTATGTCTATGTCATACAAATTCTCGTGCTCATGCCCTTGCCCGATTTAGTGTGGTTTACGCCTTAGTTTTCGTAAAGGAAACTACTTCAAAAATCATGGTGTCAGATTTACAGCGTTGTCTGTTATCAAGAATGCGTCTCATATCATAATTTGAGGGGAAATTCATCCATTGCTAGTTAAAATAAAGCTTCCACAATGACCGTTCCGGCCCTGCCTGCATCTGATTCCCGCCAAAGCCTTCGAAAAGCTGAATCCAGGCCTATGTGAGCGACATAGCAGACACACTAGTAGTCGTAGATCATCTGACAAGGAATACTGATTCATTCTACTGATTAGATAATATATTTTTAAGACCACTGAACCAACTAGTGGACAAAGATGATAGAGGAAAGATATTATAGTTCTGTAGTACTTACATTCAAATGCAGGTATTTCTTTTCAGAGACACATAGGAAACAGTAAATCCACATCTAATGATTAATAACAAAAGCGAGCGTGGGAAATTCGAGAATCACGTCTCAGATTTCATGATTTCTACCATTATCGCGGTGTTATCTTTAATTAAAAGAAAGACATGGTTAAAAAACAACCGTAATGATTTATAATGCACATTGTTATCGTGGTTTTGTGAGTTTTTGTAAAATTCACAGCTGTGATGTGAGTTCGTTAGAACCACGAGCCGGTTGAACAATGGTATTGCTATTTTTATGACGCTATATAGAATCGAGATTATTGTTCCAAGTATTTAGAATAAATCTTAGCGATTTATTTTGTAACATTCCTTTTTATAATGGAAGGCGCTCTGTCTGTTGTGTCTGGCTATTATGCTATCATGCCTAAGACTTTGAGGATTTCAATTTAAAAAAACCTGTGTTTTAAAAACTGCCATTTTTTTAATGTTCTTTCAATCAATTAGGTGTAAAAGCATACAGGCACAAATACATTCATCCGACAGAATTACTTCCACGTTCAAAAATTTCCAAAGATTAGAAAAAAATCATAGATATTGATCTAATTTTTATGAGCACAAAATAAATAAGAATTCTGAGCATGAGCAATGATTCTGACAACACTAGTATTTCATCAGCATTCATCTAGATAGTAAATGTAGACAATCTCATATAGATAATTCAGAGAAGAGGCCGGTTCGGCCCCCCATTGCGAGGTTCTAATTGCGGCCCTGGCTGTATCAGGGATCTGCAGCCACAGACTCTATTCAACTCAGTCACGCCTCGCAACATCTACCTACGCCGATAGCGCGCTGTGGGGTTCCGTGGAAAGCTCCGATTCAAAAGACTGTAAGTGGACGAGAACTTTTTTTTAATTGACCTATGCTTGAGTCGAAAAAGTACTACAGATCAAGCTTCACCGGACTTGCGGGGGAGCGGAAGACTCTACACCAAAGTAGTCATGTACCAACGCGACTAGGGGGGCTCGAGGGAGCCTCGGACCTCGGCCTAGCGCGTTGATACTGAAAAACATCGTGAAGTATACGACGCCTGAGGAGCTCCGTCTTTGATTTATCAATTTTGATTTTGGTTTTGGCCGCGCCTCCGTCGGCGGGTACGGGCGTTGTTACCTGAAGGGTGGACGAGAACAGCGGAGGTAGTTCCAGACGTTCTAGTTTCATCTGTCTTCGGAATCTTGGTTCCATAGAAATTAATGACAAGCTTATAACATTGTACGATTCATTAGTTTCATCACGTGAATCTTTGTTCATGATTTTAACACCTTTATTCATAATTTAACTGTTTGAACTATCACGACCACGAAATGACACCACGGTTGCTACGTAAGTTGCAATTCGCGCTGAGTGCGCGCTGTTGAGATGAGATGAGACTAATCCATAGGCCGTTGTTCAAACAACTTCCATAAATTCTCTCTGATAGCGCTTGCAGGTGTAAATTTTCAAAGGCGTTTGTAAATTAAGATATACATAGTACAGAACCCAGCAGTCTCATCGGATCTCTCTCTCTTGGCTAGGTTTAATACAAATCGATATGATCAGACATGGCTCGGGTTGCGCGTCGTAAAATTAATACAATGACGAATGAATAATACTGGCTGTATGTTCGTTTACTAAACTTCGTTGGTGTACTTAGAACAAACTATTTTAGATTAAGTTGACGTTAGCTCTTCCAATCCGAAATATGACGACAATTCGCACTCCATTTGCACTCTTACAGCCATCTTCTTTGCGAATCGATGACAAATCTAATAAGATATTTGCGGCCCAGAATTTAGCCATCTCTACTGCACCGTCCGTGGTATCCATCAGGTCCTGCTGAGAACAGATGACAGGACATGACACCAAGAGTCTTAAGGCCATTACACGAAGTTACAGGCTACAAGTACAATTTGATAGCGTAGCCTATTAAACTCAAATGTGAACCATTAATTTATTATCATATTGTTGCAATATGATACTTTCAAGTTATGAAACGGTCGCAAAAGTAAGTGGTCTATTAGTAGTAACTCGTCTAAATCTCAAATATAAGTCAGAGTCAGAGGAAGAAAAAAAAGCTCTATCCACTGATAGATAGCCATCTCTAGTTTGTCATTTATTTATATACCTATTTGAATTCAGATATTAACGCAGGACTTCCGGGCTTATGCGTAAATTCAGACCGCGCGGCTTAGTGACAGTCGTTTGGAAACATTTCCAAAGTAAGAACGAGACAACTTAAATAGTCGGTGAAGAAAAGACGATAAAGAGACTTGGATGAGAAACTGAGGAAACGACAACGGATTTTGTATGAAATTTTGTATGTAACTGTAATAAATAAGCTTAATTGCCTGCGTATTTTTTCATCTCGGTCAAAGTCCCTTTGAAGAGAGACCTCCTGCTGCAGTGTTACTATGAATATGGGCTGTAGTAACTATATGTCTGAAAAGTGCTTTTAAACAGTACAGGTGTAACTAACTAACTGTAAATCAGGCTTAGTAGCGGAAACACTGCCGTACTTGTGGGTAGTTAGGCATGTTGGATTTACACAATGGCTCACCAGGCCAGCGGATGGGCTGAGCTTAGTCATAGAGGTTATTTTTAGACCAACAGTGGCATAGAGAATCTATTTTTCTAAAAAATATTTGACCTAGAAGCCCTTTTCCCATCTCTCTTTTTAACTTAGTGCCTCTAGTTAACTTAGTGTTATTTTCCATGTTCATATGGTTATATTATTACTGTCCATATGCTCATCATAATCAATTCAGAACAGTACTACCTTCGATCAGACCAAAATTTTGCACATGTTTTTGTTTAGTGTAAAATTTTTGCGAAATAATTAATCATTCAGCAAAAACGTTGCGTGTAGGATATAATGTAGGTAGGTCGTTTGTTTGGTCCTACAATCTTAATTAGGTAAGTAGGGACTGATGATTGATGGGTATAAAATTACTTTGATCTTTCCATTTTAATAAAATTATGGATTATGTTAAACGATGCGCGTTGATGTCTTTTATATGGACAAACATAATCGGAGGATTTTGTTTGCGAAGAACTTCAGATGTTGCATATAAATAATTGCCATTTTTGCTCAGCGTGGTCGTCATCTTCATTCCATTCCAGATGATGATAGATTGTCGCGATTGAAGAAGCCAAAGCCTAAAGAATACTTAGAGCTTAGAGTATAAATAAAAAAAATAATTCTAGACCCTTTATCACATAGCGTAAATATAGTACCTAAAGGCCCTTTAGGTAGTATATTTTAGGTAGAATACTATTTTTTGCGTAAGTACAGACTTATTCTAACTGGATTCGATGAGTAGATCATTATCACAGCTGGATAATGACAAAAACCAACCAACACTGTTCAGGACCTATCAGCATAATTGCTGCCTGTCCTTAAAATAATAATAATAATATGGCTGGTGTTCCTACCTTTCTGACCCGGTAGCTGGATACGCTGCTGGCAACGCTCTCAGCGTCGTAGTGGCGCGCAAAGCCGTGCGGGCCCGGTCGTCCCCGGGACACGCATTGCCCCATATGAGCGCACACTCACGCGCAACCAGAGGTCACTGGACTTTATCACAAGTGTTGTGTCACTTCACACAATGTTTGTCTACTGATTTCTGTGAGGATAATTTCCTTCAACTTATTGGATTATAAACCTCACTCCTGCAACTTTCTTTTACTACAGATAGGTAACAGTAATATTCTAAACATACCTATCGTTATGAACATCAATAGAACTGCCCAGATATTTTATTCATAATTTTGTGGACTTAAATTAGTGATAAAAAGTGATATGTTACGATAAAATTCATCGAAATTCTCGATGAATTAATGCAACTCTACCTAAACAATTTCTGAATGAATAAAAGGTGATTCACAGAGTCTATAAGATCTACGATAAAAGTTTCACATGTTAGCGCTAATAGATAAACTTGTCCTTCACAGTTCACATGTTCCGAGCTTCGGCGGTCGCGGCGCGCAAGTTAGTTTTGTACGCAAGCGCGTGGAGCGCGCTGCGCCCACTGGTCGACTGCGCGGCGCGCGCGCATGGCTGCTTGTTGTGGCACCACAGTGCACCCTCAGCTGTTGTAATGAGTATTCATGGTGTATGCTGCGCCGCTCGGCGACAGAGGACAACGACCGCAGTTGAGATGCATCAACTGACCCATGGTCTAAGAAAACAAGGACTAACACTCCGACCACGTGACTGAGACCAGCCTACGTCATTTTGCCTGTTCATCCTTGTCGAATGCGTGTAATAGACAAGGATGAACAGCGCAAAATGACATAGGCTTGTGTCAGTCAAGTGGTCGGAGTGTAAGACCTTGTTTTCTTAGACCATGAACTGACCCATTCAATCCTATCTCACTAAGGCCCATGGTTATGTCACGTATACAGGGTGGAATTTTCAAAGCGCTCCTCCAGGGCAAGTACCATAAATAATGAAGTTAGCAAATTTTACTCAAAGGAAACATTCGATTATTTTTAAAATAAAGGAAAACTGCATTCAAAGATTTTTGAAAATATGCCTACAACATCCGGGAATCGAACCGGTTAAAATCCGAAAAAATAACACCCTGTATTTTTATGGCATCAATCGATAGGTTTAATCGTGAGGACCAAATTTGTCTAACAAACATACTAAATTAAATGAAAGGATAAAAAGAAAAAAAAGAAAAACCATATTTTGATGAAGTTATTTTTATTGTCTAATGATAAATGTATGGAAAAGAAGGGAACACTAACTTGTTGTTGTCCTAATCCCCTTTTCCATTTTTAAATCATCCACGGCTCACAAAAAAAAACATTCTGCATTGCAATTTTGCGGCCAATATTATTGCAAATTAGATAGGATTAGTTCTTCATAATCACAATTAAATACGTAACAGCGTCTTTTCTTGCATTTCCTTTAATTTGACTAAGTATGTTTGTTAGACAAATTTGGTCCTCACGATTGACCCTATCGATTGATGCTATAAAAATACAGGATGTTATTATTTCGGATTTTAACCGGTTCGATTCCCGGATGTTGTAGGCATATTTTCAAAAATCTTTGAATTCAGTTTTCCTTTATTTTAAAAATAATTGAATGTTTCCTTTGAGTAAAATTTGCTAACTTCATTATTTAGGGTACTTCCCCTGGAGGAGCGCTCTGAAAATTCCACCCTGTATATAAGTATTGTTTCCCTTATTGATTAAATTGTTACAAACATTTATGTAAATGTGTAACCCGAAGCGAAATGAGGACATCAAGGATTTCACTAAATTCTCAACACAACATCACACCGCAGATAATGACGGATTTTCTTATTCATTAGGTATTACATCTAACATGATAATCGTTTGTTTGTTTTGCATAGACCATTTTACTAAATTCAACGATTAGCATTAAGAAAAATCCTTAAGTTCCAGTGGAATGTCATAAATCATAAAAGTACACTAGAGAAGAGTAAATACAGTTACGAGACCAGCCTTCTTGTCAATTTTAAAACATTCATACCTACAAATATAAATACATTATGTAAATACCTATATGTGGGGACATTACATACACGGCCATCTGTCCCTAAACTAAGCAGAGCCTGTGCTATGGGTGTCAAACAGCTGAATATAGCATGATGATTCAGATACTCAATTGTCTACCAAGCATAGTAGACTAGGCATCGTTTGTGGTGATGCATCATCGGGCCCGGTGGTCAAGGCCAATCGGCAACCAAACCAGTTTGAGCCAGCCGCGTCACTCACGCCCCGAAGGACCAAAAAAATGGAGCATAGTTTTTTACCACTATTATTATGTACGTACGTACACAAAGATTGGTGTATCTTCTTATTTTTAACCCCCGAAGAAAAAGAGGGGTGTTATAAGTTTGACGTGTCTGTCTGTCTGTCTGTGGCATCGTAGCTCCTAAACGGAAGCGCCAATTTTTATCTAGTTTTCTTTGTTTGCAAGGTGTCACAGTCGAGAGTGTTCTTAGCTATGATCCAAGAAAATATTTCCGTCCATTTGAAGATTATCAGCTCTTTTCTAGTTGTTGAAAGGATCAAGTCAAGTAACGGTTTTGTGTCGGGGGTTATTAAAATTTTTAATTTAGTGATATAGATAGTAAAGCTTACTAAAACCACCTAAAAGTGATGGTTAGTGCATACAATTTACCTACCATTATTAGACGTGAAAGCCTAATTGCTGATTGGTGAAAATTTTATAAATCTAATTTGACGGGTGCGTTATTTTATAGAGTAAATTCAACGTAAGGCCTAGTCCTAGTCCTAGCAGGTTGGAAAAAGCCGCGCTTTTCTTAGGTTTACAGATCTTTGTATACGTACTTTCCTTACAACCTATGACACAAAAATTCTTAGAGAAAATTCTGATATTTTTCTCTTTGGGTAGGTATATTTGTCAATATAAAGTCAAATCAGAATACAGTCAAAATCCAAAACACGTTGAAAATGTAAACAATCCCAGATATTAATATTTTATGCATTATTTACTGAATATGTAATGGATAAAATATTAAGTATCATCCGAATCCACACCCGCTGTTAACCGGTCCACAAAATGGCTGCTGCAACGTCTGTGGCGGCAAAGCCACAAGCCAAGCCACCCGCGACGCCCGCTAAGGCGCCTGTCTCCCAGGGGCCTCCGAAGCCCACAGCCAAGTCCCTGATCAGGCCCATGGGGGCAGTCGTTAACCCAAACGACCCAGACCTCTTACTCCCAGTAATCGATGAGGAAAACAACAGATTTGTGGTACAACTCTTTGATGGTGCGTTTCATTTAGGTAGGGTATAACAATATATTTTTTCGCCTTTTTAATAACAAACGCCTCTTCCTGAGGACAAAAAATCCGACCGTCTGTGCTAGATACCGTACCTACAAGCTTTTCACCTCGCGGCGCCGCCCGCGTAACTCGTAGCTTTTTCCGTAGAAATTAAATGTTTCCAGTATAAAGATTTAGGGATAAGGAGCCTAAATCATTAGGGATCTAGGTTGATTGTTGCCAAAAGTAAACCTAAGAATTAGAAATAACAAGTAACCAAAAAAAAATGTGTTAAGACGACTTCTACGGTAAGAAGAAATAAATGCAATTATTTTACGAAAGTCCTGCGTGGATCACTGGATTTTATTGATACCAAAATAATAATTATATCTATTTTATTATCTGTCTTATCACAGGAGATTGCGAGGTCATCTACGAAATAGACAAACAAACAAAAACAATAACCTTCCACTCCATCTCTATCCCAGAAACCGCTCAGGGTCAAGGGATCGGGAAGAGACTTGCTCAGGTTCGTATATTAAATAATAATATTATTGTTATTAAGAAAGTTTTGCTTGATCCAGAGAGGTTGGAAAGCCGCGCTGAGGCTTGATCGAAGTTATTAGGTATTCCTTTGCGGACAAATGCAGTTAACCCTGGTACTAATATTTTAAAAATCGAAAGTGTCTTTGTTTGTCCTTCTTTCACACTGAAACTTAGCAACGGATTGACTAGATTTTTCGTTCGTCGTCGTCGTTCTATTTGCAGCCTATAAAACTCTTCAGCACTCTAGAATATCTTATTTCCACGAAATAAGTCGAAAAACAATGCGAGCCAAGCCGCAGACGGACAACTAGAATAGTTAAAAAGTCAGAGCCCCTTAAGTGACGTCTCCTTCACGATGTTCGCCGTACCAACATAGTGGCTCTCCTAGGTTCGATGGTACCTTACCGTCCCTAGCCCCTTAGACTCATTAGTACATGATTAAGTACCTACTTTGTGGGTAGGTAGCTACTCTGTATTTATAATGGTGACCTTCTTGGTTTTACAGTTTGCATTCGACTACGCAATTGAAAACAAATATGATGTGGTTATTAAATGCAGTTTCCTAGCCGACTTTTACATGAAAAAAAGAAGTAGTAAAAAATGCGGTGCGAAATTCACAAAACTTCGAGTTATTGGCAGGTATCCGGATGAAACAATAGACGCAAACTATTAAAGTTTGCCGCCATGAAATTTTCCATTTTACGCTTTAAACTTATATTAAGTAATAAATATTACATATTTAGTTTGTCTTTAATTGATTACATAAATATATTTTATCGATTTGGTTTATTGTATTCGTAGATACTACCCTTATGAAGATTATAATCGTTGATAAATGTGCTGCTAAGTAAAGTCAGATTGGTAAATAAATCGTAAATGAAGCAAACAAGAAACGGAACGTAAGGAAAGGAAGTGTCATGTTTGATGATGTTTGTCAATGTCAGTCAAATGTCAATGTTAAAAATGTCAAAACATGTTTCGGTTTCAGTACTTTCAGTTTTATTTACGTCTCTAGAAAATCAGCTTAAATCAGATTAAAGTTTAGCTAAATTGGTAGTGTGTCGATTGATTCTAATGTCTGGAATGATTACACGCTCTCGCGCTTTCTCCACTAAGGCCCTGAAAGTGGTGAACGATGTTGCTAGGCAACAGTTTACAGTTTCCATGCCGGAAGGTACGTAACTATCATTCTATTGTAATAATATTTCATTTATTTAGTAGTTTAACTCATGATGTTACAAAAAAATCCATATTGCTATTGTTTACAGCGGAACCTGCTGTGTTAGGTTATGAAACAGACGGTCAAAAGATTACTTTAGTACACACAACCGTGCCCGAAGAGTTTCAAGGGAAGGGAGTCGGGAAATTGCTGGCAGAGGTAATACAATAGAATATACAGTAGCTGGATTCCAGCATTGGAGTAGCTCTTTATAATATCTGTAACAAGTCCTGTGAAGCTTCATACCTATATCGATTATATGTCACAGCCATAGGCCAATGTTTTAAAAAAATGCCAAATGTCTAGAGCTAGATAGAGACTGTGTTAGCATTGGAATTGGGTCAGGTTTTAACTAAGTTCGCATTGAGTTTTAGCTAAATTCGCATTGCTAGCTGAAAAATAATGATGCAGCAGTATACTAGGAGGTCTTACCTTTCTATATCAATAAGATTTTCTAATGAAGAACGCGAAGATTTTTTTAAAATGAATATTAAAAAATTCTGTAATTTACATACATTTTGAGGTTAGAAACGCTAGTTGATGTTACGTGTCTTTTAATTTTGATTAAAAAATAAAAGAAAGGCAATAGGCATACAGACAAAAAAAATGAATTATGTATTCTGCCAATTAAAAATATAGTCCAATCTGTGTATAATGAATGGCAAATGAAGGCTCCCACCTATTATAGGAGGAAAAAAGGCGGGCGAAGCCCCCCATTTCTGAAGTGGTATTTTAAGCCCTTATAGATTTTTCAACCCAATTACAAAAAGATCACTGGCTTTGATAATAGTAGCCAGGGCGTCAACCGAAGCGGGGGGAAGGGGGGGGCGCAGCCCCCCAAAAGAGAGGGTTCGGGGGGCGCAGCCCCCCGCTAATAAAAACAAATCTCTACACAGAATGAAATCGATTGGTTAGGTTAGGTTAGACTGATATCAATAACAGAGCGGAGGGAGCCGAGCGAGCGGAGCGAGCGTGCCGCGGCAGCGGTCGGCGACCGCCGGAGAATTAAATTTTCAAAGTTGATTTTTGTTATTTGTGAACTGGACTAAAATAAAAAAAATACCTATACAAGATTAGGCTGTATAATATTTTAACCATTGCCTACATAGCGATTAAAAAAAAAAGCGTTTTTTGTATTGAAAATGTAAGTAATTTATTTATTTTGTGAAAGTGGTTTAAATGTGTTTATTACCAAAAGGATGCATTAAAACTGTAAGTAGAGAGTTTCTAGAACCACCCCACATCATTTCCTTCTCACCATTCATGAGAAATTAGTGAAAAACCAAAATGCGGAACTAGTTAAAACTTTTACCAAAATAATAATAATATACCTATTAGTTTTGTTTTATGGAAATTAACTTTATTTATTTTAATATGGTAATACAAAAATTTTCTTGTTTCCCAATCTATGAATATTAAGGGGCTCTACCATGCTAAGTGGCGCCGCCATCCTGAAAAAAATAATAACTCGGGAAATAATCAATTTTTCGAAAATCCGGTCCACAGAACTGGAGTCGGGGTGCTGTAGGATATATAGAAGCAATCACATATGTTTATTATAGTTCAATGTAGTTATAGATAGAAAAAATGCGAAAAGTGGCCGTTTTTCGCAAATTTCCTATCTCTAACTACAGCGAGATACAATAAATAAAGTTAATAGCTTCTATATATCCTACAGCAGCCCGATTCCAGTTCTGTGGACCGGATTTTTGAAAAATTGATTATTTTCCGAGTTATTATTTTTTAAAGGGTGGCGGCGCCACTTAGCGTGGTAGAGCCCCTTAAAGTAAATTTCTGAATTGGTAACCAACTAATTGTTTATAATATTTCAGTATGCATTTTTCCATGCCAACAAGAACAGATTAGAAGTGACTTGCAAATGCCACTTCCTTGCTGAGTATTACAAGAGGAATCAAAGCAAGTATAAAGGTCTCAAGGTGAAAATTATCTTAGAAGATTAAGCAACTGTCTAACTTCAACATGGACATTGATTGGCATAGGTGTAATGTACATTATTATTTACGAGAGAAATGTTATGGCAAAGCAAAGAAAATTTCACAACATGTGTCAACTCTATACCCCGATACAGCAGAATTTTTGCTTTATCACGGCTTGGCTAACATCTTGGAAGGGCAAGTACAAAAGGGTATTACTGAACTTACTCCCCTGCAGTCTGATAGAGATTTGCAATTAGCTGCTATAATTGCATTAGTTTTTGGGCACAAGCTTGCTAGTGCATTAGACAGAGACACCCTTCACAATTTAGAGGCAAAACTGAAGGAAGAAAAGAGACAAGCTAGTGCTGTGTCTTACTATTATGCAGGCCTGTTTCTGTCTCTAGCAGAGAAATATGAAAAAGCATCTGATTACATAAACAAAGCTCTAAGAAAAGATTCCAATTATTTAGATGCAATCATCTTAAAAGGCTGGAACGATATGTATTTGAATAAGGGTGAGATGCAGATGTCTATTTTGGATTGTTTAGAATTGGCCCTTAGTAAGAGTGACAGGAATGCTGAAGCAATGTTAGGTCTTGCTAAATTCAAATTCTTTGCTAAGGATTTTGAAGATTCAAACTTGACCCTGGATAGACTGATTGTAAGCAGTCCTGGACAGGTTGTCCCTTTAATGGAAAAGCTAAAAAATGAATTTGCTATGCAGAAGTGGGAACCAGTTATTGATACTATAGAAAGAATATTCTCCTTAGAGCCCGATAACTTTGAAGCTTTAAAAATCCGTATATTCCTGGCTCTGTGCAAAAATTCTGATTACATAGAAGCAGCTGACCAATTAAACCAGTTCTTCTCTGTGCTGGAAAACGAAGAAGCCAACAACGGTTATCAGTTCTACACTATAACACAAATATTCTCAAAAGCATGCGGCAGAGATGGGGCAGTCCTCTCACAAGTCTATAGATTCGTTCAGCATGCATCTGAAATGTATCCCAATAATGTTGACTACTTAAGCGAAGTTGGATACCAATGCATATTACAAGGAAAATACAAAGATGCTCTGAACTTTTTCAAAGCTGCCAGCAAAATTGATAGCAATTCAATAGCAGCACTTTGTGGCCTCACAATTTGCCAGATGCATGACAATGGACCAACAGACCAAGTGGCTCAGCAAGTCGAATTGCTGTTTGAAATGCAAGGATCAAACAAAATACCAATCTTATATCTGCTTTCTGCTCAGCTGAATGTGAAAACTTCCACCAATGCCATGTCATATCTCAACAATGCATTTGAAACAAAAGTATCTTTGGCTAATAGAAACCCTTTCAGTTTGAACTACATCAAGGATTTAGATCCCGACTTTCTATTGGAAGTTTACAAGGAGTACAAAAAGCATTTACCCAAAAAACCCTTTGTCATTGTTGGTTATTTACTGTACTCTGAAGATGGAAATGTGTCATCAGTTAAAACTTGCTTTAATTTACTTGAAACTATATGCAAAGCTTGTCCTGGATTGATTATGGCTTTATATGAGCTAGCCAAGTTGAAGTTCTTATTTGGATATGCAAGTGAAGCTCAGAAATTGGTACAACAAATTATTGAGCTGGACAACACTCATGCCGGCAGCCAGGTATTGCTGGCTCAAATCTACATTCAACAGCAAGCATTTACTAAAGCAGCTCAAAGTCTCGAAATGTGCCTTAGCTACAACTTCAAAGTCAGGGACAGCGCTATGTATCATTTCCTCAATAGTGTGATATTAAAAAGCTTTAATAAGCTTCAAGACGCTCTGTCTAGTTTAAATACTAGCCTCCAAATAGCGACGAGCAAGACTGTATCTAGCAATGTGAATCGCTCTTTTGAGTCAGATCTGAACATCATTGACAAAGCAACATTATATTTGCAAATTTTCGAGATACATACTTCACTCGGACAATTTGCTGATGCTGGAAAAATAATGCAGGTAATGACACAAAATATATATTTTTTTAAACTCCCCACAAAAATGAAAAATATTATTGATTTGATGGAACATTCTCTGTAAACTTGTCAAAATCATTCTTTTGGTAATAATGACTGAGAAAAAATAGAACTCTTACCATCTTAACGGTCTAACAATATTAACTTCAAAAGAAGCTGTAGCCTCTTTGAGTCTTATATGAGCTTTATAGATCCTTTGTTTTATAGGAAGCCATTCAAGAATTCTCATACACCTCAGAAGAGAGCCGATTACTCATCGCACGCGCAGATCTAGCCCTAAAGAAGGATGACGTCGATAAAGCGATTGACATTCTAAAGGAGGTGAAACCAGGACAGCCATACTACTTCCAGGCTCACAGCAAAGTTGCGCACATTTACTTGAAGGAGAAGAAAGATAAAGCGATGTTCACTAATTGTTTTAAAGACATTGTAAGCAACCATCCGATGGCGGACGCTCATTCTATGATGGGTGACGCTTATATGTCCATACATGGTATGTAAGAATTGATTAAATTTTAAAAGGTTGAGCAAAACTTACTATCTTGACTAAAATTTGACGTCGAAAAGTGATTTGTGTAATCTTATTTTGAATAAAGCATTTTGAATTTTGATTATTGTATTCAATCATTACTTTGCAGTATTTAATTTCCAGGAAATCACTATTTAATCGCGTCTATCCTTTTAACGTTTGAAAGAACAAATAGATAGGTTGCCATCTTAGATTCAAGAAAGAACTCTGCCAATTGGTGAATAAAAAATATCACTGTCTAAACCCAACATTATAGCAAAGTTCGCATTCCACAGAGCCAATACAAGCAGCAGAATCGTATGAAACAGCACTGAAAGGGAATCCCAAAGACGTACAGCTAGTGAAGAAGCTTGGGGCAGCGTTATTCAAGATGCATGAGTACGATAAGGCGTGCCAACATTACGAAAACGCAATCGAACTCCTGAATGACCACGAACTTAAGTTTGACTACTTCGAACTACTTCTTAAGGTAGGATACAGTCGATATCGTCACATCATACATCAGTAGAGCCAATATGTAACGTGGGATGAGATCGAGAAGCTGTCGTGACGTAGGAGTCATAGTAGGTGACACACTGTCACGTTTTAAAACTTCGCGAGGTTCTAGCCGCTAGAATCTAGCGCGTTACGTATTGGGTCTGCTAATAAAACATTCCACTTTTGGTACTTAAATAGTCGCACTAAGGCATCTTCACCGGCCTCCGTTGTAGCCGTAGTTTTTTTAATATAGTGGTGCACTTGCCGAACACTTTGTAAGACTTTTCCCAGTTTGGTTATTAGATATTGCAAGCTGAATCACCTGATTGTTCTATAAGAAAGATGATTCTGTGCTGCTTCGGAAGCCACGTAAATTCGTTGTCAGAAGCTTTCAATGATTATGATTATGACAATAAGGTTAATGATGTCAGTCTAAGACTTGATAGCCTACAGGAAAATAAGAAAAAGACCAACACTGCACGTTCTTTTTATTTCTAACATAGGTAGGTACTCCATTCAAACTTAAGAAAGAATGTTATTTTGTTTACAGTTAAAGCAATACGATAAACTAGATTCAATCATATCAAAAGAGCTCAACCAAGTACACAGTAAAGACAAATCAGTCAGCACTATGAAACGAAGAGTCCGAATGTTGCTCATCCAAGCCAGGGGTCGCGAACTAAAGAACCCAACAGCTGCCAACACCCATCTGATCCTAACTGAAGCCAAGGAGATTCAGGCAGCGATTGTGAAACGCATTGAGATAGACTCGAGAGGGGATGTGGACGATGAGAAAAGTCAGTTGTCTATGATCCTAAGAATGCTGGCTAAAGTGAAGAGTGTGAAGGAACCGGCGGTTGCGGCTAATTTGTATGCAGAGGCGTTGATACATTCGCCGAGGGATCTTGAGACTTTGCTGGCGTTGGCTAAACTTTACGCTCAGGTTTGTGAAAATTACACTTAATTTATTTTTCAACAAGTGTCGTCTATAAGCAAGCGTATTATTAAATCTTAGAAATTGAATAATTTCAATCAGCTCGGCACAGATTACTTTTAGTTTTGTAACGAGGTGGCATGCAAATCATGACATTTACCATTTCTTTTTCGTCTAAATTCGAATATTCAATTTTGGAATTCATTCGTCATTCATATGTCATTTCGTCCATTTTGTCATTCACCTTTTTCCTCTAACCATGGCCTGAAAGGCCACATTCTATAATGTTTTATTTATAATTTTATAAAGTCTTAAGCCCTGTATAAATGTGTTAAAATCATTCCAAATAAATCTATAAAAGTTTTGTGAAGATGATGTTTATTTTCAAAGTTTCGCGCATGCACATTTCCTTCACCTCTATCAGCCAAGCTCCTCACCTCTCCTCCTTGTTCATTGTTGTCCCCGCAGGCTTGCCAGGTCTCGTGGCTAACTTGAGCAAGTGAGCGGGGGTGGGGAAAGATATGGAGGGAAAATAATACGTTTTACTTTGAACTTTTCGTACGTTAGTCGCCTATTGGCTCAACTTTGTTTATTTACAGTAGCCTAGCCAGTACATGCGGCTAGAAACTCGCTTTTACTGCTACGGAATAACGCTCTCAAGATCAAAATTTCCAGCCGCATGTGCCACTGTAATTTTCTCTTTTTGTGTCAATAAAGAATACTTGTATTGTATTGAGCATGAATATTTCAGATGAACAACGCGGAGAAATGCGAGCAGACTTGCGCCGTGCTGCTGAGCACCGACCCTAACAACGAGTCGGCCGCGGTCATGATGGCCGACCTGGCTTTCCGGAAGGTAACAGCTCGATAACTTGTAAATAGGAATCCTTTTATTACAATTAATAAACATCTTCCAACGGCAAAGGCATAGTTCTTATAAAGCTAGCAGCATTCCCCATTCTTTAGGTGGTAACTAAATATTTTGGGGAAAAACTGCTGCTCAAGAGCTGAGTCAACTTCACAAAAGCGCGCTGAGATTTCGGAATTGAAGGATCAACATCATAAAGCCTGTTGACTTGGTTTAACTTGAGGATGTTGAATTCTTCGGCGGGTTTTTCTCCACAGCAGCGCACATATTGCGCGGACCTGCCAGTTATGTCCAAACTAATATCGCATCGCCTCTTCAAATTTCCGTTTTTTTACTTGTTCGCTAGCGTCAAACGAGACAAATTTTTAATTGTGCACCATTAGCATACGCCACAAAGCCACAACCTATATTTTGTGTTGCTCTTATCACAGGTGGACTTGGAAACAGCTCAGCGTCACCTGGCCCAAACACTATCAGTGAAGCCGACCAGCTGGGAGGCTCTAGCCCAGCTTATAGAGGTGCAGTGGAGACGGGGGAAGCTTAGCGAGGCTGAACAAGCGTTGGATGCGGCTAAGGAAGCCTTGGGGGATGCTGAAGATCCTGGTAAGTAATCGTTGGAGTTGGAAACGAGACGCCACTTGGCTTAGACGCTATTAAATGGAGTTGGGATGTTGTAGCCCCCTTCTCTCTAGATCCAGGTTCATTTACACCTTTAAATCTTCCGTGGTCGAGTAGTAAAGTAAGTAGAGAGTACGGAACGCCTGATCTCAATGTCGACGGATCGGAATCGCCGTCAAGGGTAGCCCCTCAGGGGTTTGTGAGGTACGTTAGCCACACGATAAGCAAGCAACTTACATCTGTTTAAATTCAAAATTTCAAAATTCAAATTTCAAAAGGTTTTTATTCGAGGTAAGATTTTACAAATCACTTTTCGACGTCGAGGCGAGTTCACAATTTGGTTGTCTTCTGTGGAGAAGAACTCGCCGAAAGAAACTCCACAGGCGTTGCATCTTTTCAAATTATTTTTACAAAATTATTATTTTAAACAATTTGATTATGATTAACATGTTTTGTTGATCCAGGCTACTCGTACTGCGCGGGCCTGTGCGCGATATACGGCAGTCGCAGTAACGCAGCCCTGCGCGTGCTGAACCAGGCGCGCCGCAGCCCGCGCTGGGGGCCGCTCGCCGCCAGGAGGATGCTGCTGCTGTGTCTGCAGCAACACGAGCCGCAGGCCGCGGATGCTACTCAGGACACGTGAGTTGCTATGAGTGGGGACGTTTCACACACACACATGCGCACGTCTTACATTTGCGTCTCACACACGCTCACGTCTTACACACGCTCATGTCTCACACACGCGCTCTAGTCTCACACACGCTCACGTCTTACACACGCTCACGTCTTACACACGCTCACGTCTTACACACGCTCACATCTTACACACGCTCACGTCTTACACACGCTCACGTCTTACAGACGCTCATGTCTCACACTTGTTCTCGACTCACACACATTCATGATCAACACACGCTCATGTCACACACACGCGCACTTCTTACACATGCACGTCTCACACACGCACGCGTCCCACACGCTCACGTATCACACACGCGCGTCCCATACGCGCTCTCGTCTCATACACGCTCACAGCTCACACACATTCATGTTTCAAGCTCTTGTCTCACACGCGTCTGTTACGCGTTCTCGTCTCACACGCACGGGTCTGTGCGCGATATACGGCAGTCGCAATAACGCAGCCCTGCGGGTGCTGAACCAGGCGCGCCGCAGCCCGCGCTGGGGGCCGCTCGCCGCCAGGAGGATGCTGCTGCTGTGTCTGCAGCAACACGAGCCGCAGGCCGCGGATGCTACACAGGACACGTGAGTTGCAATGACTGGGGACGTTTCACACACACACATGCGCACGTCTTACATTTGCGTCTCACACACGCTCACGTCTTACACACGCTCATGTATCACACACGCGCTCTAGTCTCACACACGCTCACGTCTTACACACGCTCACGTCTTACACACGCTCACATCTTACACACGCTCACGTCTTACACACGCTCATGTCTCACACTTGTTCTCGACTCACACACATTCATGATCAACACACGCTCATGACACACACACGCGCACATCTTACTCATACACGTCTCACACACGCACGCGTCTCACACGTCCACGTCTCACACGCACTCATGTCTCACACACGTGCGTTCATAAGTGCTCTCGTCTAACACACATTCATGTTCAATACACGCTCATGTCACACACACGCGCACATCTTACACATACACGCACGCGTCCCACACGCTCACGTATCACACACGCGCGTAGTACCCTCACCTTAAAGTCAAGTCATTCTCACGCTTTGAAAGACAAAAAGGGACAGTAGTCAACATATTTTTAGAGATCTTAAACATAGATTTCACGGTTTAATAAGTTTAGAATACTTACAAAAATTATAAGGAAATGTCTCGTTAAAATGACGACCTTCATAAATCCTCCATGAAAACCTGAATTATGTTTACTACCATAAGTATTATTTCCAAAGTTTATGCAAGTACCCTATTCTACAAGTTCTTATTTCCAACCACATTGCAGGGACACGCAGATGCTAGCTTTACGCACTGCAGAGAAGCTGTTAGTAGAAGTGCCCCCTCCAGAGCGCAAGGCGCTGCAGGCTCTGTTACAGCTGGCGCCGCGGCAGAAGGGTTCAGCTGAACGAGTGTTGCAAGACTTACTGCCTTTCGCCACTGAAGAATCCAACCAGGACGACCCCTACTTGATACTGGCTATAGCTACCGCGTAAGTGTCATTATTGTTCACTAAACAAACCCTTACACACCTGTTTGCCAAACAGAGCGGACTACAGAAGACTAAGAACAGAAAGTTATCTCCGTACCAACTGGCCGCATCGGTTTGAATGTGAGCGCGCCGTGTAGGCACGCGCCGTCACGCACACGCTTGCATTGAGCCCATACTGCCGCCCCCTTATCTTATGCTAGTGAGTGCGTGACAGCGCGTGCCTACACGGCGCGCGGCGCGTACACTCACATTCAAACCGACAGCGGCACGTTTGTATGAAGGTAACTAAGGTACTAGTTATACTGTGGCGAGACGCAGTTATGCGTTAGAATGAAATACAAATCACCGCGCTCACTCTAGCGCATAACTGCGTCTCTTTCTGTTTGGCAAACACGGCAGACATGTGTAACCGACTTAAGATTTAATTCAAAACGTGTGTAAAGTTGAACAAACCGCACTGGATCAGCGTGGTCGACTAAGGCCTAATAACCCTGATTTTAGGGAAGGCGCGAGTCCCTAGAACTTATAATTAGTTGTTAACGACCGAAGCAACATAGTCTCACAAACAATCCAACATCTAGAATTGAGCTAAAATGGCTGAAGATACGAAGAGTAAAGCTTCTTAACTTCTGATATGACGTCATTAAATGTTCTAAGGGAGCCTGTAATGAGTAAATAACTTTGAATTTTGAACACTGTCTTAAAATCTAGCTGCAAAAACGCGATGAAGTCACCTTTCCATAAAGAAGCTGATCAAAATCGGTTGATCCACGAAAATACAGACATACACGTCAAACTTGTAACTCTTCTTTTCTGTCGGGGGTAAAAACCACAGAACATTTAAAAGAGGTTAGAATGGCGATAATGCGCCGTCCGTATGAAATCCGGTGTCGCCGATTCCACCCCACCTTTCACCTCCACTACATCTATACTTACTTAAATAAAGATGAAGTTTACGCACATATTTGCAATTTCAAATCTAGCCAATCATAACGCTGTTCAATCACGCGATTTCAAATGGAACGAATTATACGCATGCACGCATACCGATGTAAATTTTTATAGTTTGTGTGAGTTAAAAGGCGTGATCGCGTCTTTGCGTGGAGATATGAGCGTTGCTCATATCCTTGGCACAGCTCCTTTCTAACCTCTTTTAAATGTTATGTGGTATAAACTAAATCAGCAACATTGGTATTTCAGGTATAACATAATCAAGCAGCCCACTCGAGCAAAGAACATACTGAAGAGGACTATTTCTTCAATACCGTGGACTCCAGAAAAGGCGGATGGCTTGGAGAAGTATGGTTGATAAATTATTATTCCTTAGTATTATAAAGAAAGTTGAAAAATAGTTGATTATAGAAGACGTAACTAATTCAACTTTGCGGGTTCACATAATGCAGTTTTTTTTTTGACGGCCTCGTAGCCTAGTTGGTAGTAGGCCTGCCTACGAAACACAAGGTCGTGGGTTCGAATCCACATAGACACGCAAACATTCGTGTGATGAGAACTTGTGTTTGCCTTGTAACGGATGTTGGTTGAATATTTACATATGATTTCAGGGTAGACTCGAGCCCCTCGGCGGCACATTATGAGCTGTTAACGATAAGCGATTTGGTTGTTTTTTTTTTTATTATATTGCTATCTCACAAACTTTTTTATATTTTTGTCACTGAGTACTCTATTACGCTGCTGATAAATTTTATAATAGGGATGTTGACTGGCTAGTCAAAGGAGCTTATTTTTATGAAATGTCAAAAACGATATTTTATATGAAAAATTAAAGGGAATACTAGCTTATGACGTCACAAGCTCGTACTGTCGTTTTTGTACGATTTTTATTTTGATTTACAATAACATATCCATAAAAAGCCGCTGGATGCGGGCAGCGCGGGACCGATCGTTGTGGAGATCTTTGGGAGAGGCCTTTGTCCAGCAGTGGACGTCTACTGGCTGAAATGATGATGATGGATGATCCATAAAAATGGCAAAAATCGAGTAATTTCAAATGTTTTATTTGCTACATAGTCACAAAAGAAAATAATAGTACTAACCCGTACAGAAAGGACACTCACCCCCCCGCGCCGGCATGAGTTCCCCGCCCGATATAGCGCCCCACGCCCCGCACCCCGCAGGCGCCGCGGGACTCCGCCGGTGTTCGGGGGTATTTTACATAGCGCCTAGCGCCATTGACTTGTAGTTGTTATTCAAAAAGAAGTAGCTTGTCAAAACGCGTTTTCTCTATGGAGTGACCGCCCAGTGACATAGTGTAAGATAATTTATTTTGAATACAGTCAATATCCAGTGATTGTATCCTGCAGGTGTTGGCTGGAAGTAGCGGACGGCCAGGTGAGCTCAGGTCGTGTGGAGGCGGCTAAAGAACTGCTCACCAAGATACTCAACCACAACAACTCCTGCGCCACAGCGTACCAGTACTTGGGTAAGGAAATGGACCAGACCAGCTAGTATCTATCTCCTTTTCAGACCATCTCACTATCTGACGCAACTTAAACCAGAAATAATGGCCAAAAGAACCAGAATCGACAAGAATGAAATGTTAACGATGAAATAATAATAATTAATACAAAAAACATAAAATACAGTTTTGAAATACAGTTAATGTCAGCAAAGGGGCAACCCTGAAATCTGTTTAGTATAATAGCTAATAGACCAAGAGCTAGCGACCAAATCGGTGATGTGGCTTCAGCTGTATTGAAAACGGAGCTACTTCCCTGAACAACCTTTTCCGAGCACAAAGATTACAGGAAAAGGTTGTTCACGGAAGTGAAGAATAGAAAGTAAATGCCTGCGGATAGATAACTAAAAGCTAAAATCCTTATGCCATCTCCTCTTCCCTCTCTACTCCATGGTTAAACTTGTTCCTTCCAGGGTACCTGGCCGAAAAGGAACAGAACTACAAGAGCGCGGCTCACAATCTCGACAACGCGTGGGTGCACTCAGGCAAGAGCGACCTCTCCGTAGGCTCGCGCCTCGCGCACTGCTACCTCAAGATGAAGAAGTACCCGGAGTGCATCGTGGTCTGCAGGCACATACTCTCCCTGCACCCAGACTATCCCAAGATCAAGAAGGAGATACTAGAAAAGGCTAAAGCTAATTTACGGACTTGATTGTCTCGACACTTTCTTGTTCCCTAGTACTTATCAATACGTATACGTAACCACCAAAAGGTTTCTGTCATTCCTGAATTAAAGCCCGATCAAGTAAAATAAAACTTCGGCATATTTTTTCGCAGAATTTCAATGGAACTAAGTTATTGTTGCCAGATACAAGCGCCCCTAGAACAGGTTTTTATTTTTTTCATTGGAAATAATTTTACTACTCGACCAATACAATTAGACACATGACAGGTATGCGGTTTGTACAATATTCGCCCTTATTCCCAGCACTAATCCCTGTGACCGGCCGTGACGCCATGTTTGAAATCTGTCTAATTGTTTTGGTCGAGTAGTACAAAACATCTTTATAATTTCGTCTTTTAAATGTGAGCTTCACGACGCTTTGCTTAGAAAATGTTTGTTTGTGAGTTTACATTCATAATTTTTTTTTATTATATATATTTTTTGATCGAAACGATCATGTTGTAAATAAGTACATTATTAGCACAGACCGTTAAGAAAGCCTTACTTTTGTAAATATGGAATATTGCACAATAAAACGAATTATTATCGGCATGTGACGATGCACAGCATCTGCGAGAGTGCGCCACCTACTTCCGATTCGATTTCCACCAATTAGAGGCCATTTCCTGTGAATATTGGTTGCTAATTTGACTTTGTGTCACCAGAGGACGGCTCGTTCGACGTTACCTCATAGCGTCGTTAACTTCCGATCTAACAAGATCTCAGTTTAAAGTCTGTCAAAATTTAAAATTATTTTTTGTAAAAAATAATTTATTTTAAATTTTATATTTTGAATTTAGAAGCGTATTCTAAATATTAGTCTAAATTTATTTATTTTTCTTATTCAAGAAATTAGTGACAGTGTAATGGAAATTTTTTGATAAAATTTTTAAATTATTTTAACGGATTTAAAAGCGTATTTTAAATTCGTTGCTCATTACCGTGAAATAAGTGAGAATTAGTCTTTTTCGTGTCATGATGTTCGCTTTTGCTACAAAAACGAGTATCTTAGAAGGTAACAGCTTCAATTTCACGTGAGTACTTCCAACTTTGCTTTTGTTTGAATAAGTCGTTCGTTAGCTGCGACGACTCAGAGGAGAATGTTTTCGAGCGTATCGAAGTTATGAGTGTTAAGGGCTCCGCAAGCCCATCTCGATATGATTGTGGGAATGCACCTACCCTACCATTATCTAAGCCGAAACTGAATAACTCTGTTGTTAGCTGTGACAATGACTCACAGGAAAATGTTTTCGAGCGTATCGAAGTTGCTTATAAGGGTTAAGGGCTCCGCAGGCCCGTCTAGATATGATTACGGGAATGCACCTACCATTATCTAAGCCGTTGTTGTCTGCTCCACTATCTGTTCATGTTATCGCTAGAACCATTATTGTCTAAATTAATCCAAACTGGGTGTTCACCCTGCGGCTTCGCCCAGGTCGTAATTTTTACTTGAGAAAAATGGATTTTCCCGTTTTAAAACATTACATACAAACTTGTCAACTAATTACGTACACCTGACAATAATGAAGTCTTATCCTCCATACAATGGCTTATATAATGGTCACCTAGCTTTTTCTCAAAGTGGCCTCAAGCTCATCTACAAAAATTACTTCATAGAAAGACTTGAGTAAGGGTTAAATTTTTAATTTAGCAGTTATTGAGCTTTTACAACCCTTCACGTGAATATCGTTAAGCCTCTTTATTAAAGTAACTGTATCCTCAATGCATTCTTATCGAGTAGAGGTCAACCTATCTCAGAAACCATGGTGTCGGAATTGTTGGGCCGACTTGGCTTCCGACACGGCTCCTATATTGGCCACATCCGCAGATAGTAGCCGGGACCAACGGTTTTACATGCCTTCCGAAGCACGGAATGCATTGTAATAATATTTCGATGGAATATATTTTTCAATAAATCAAATACAAGCTGCTCCCTTTTTCTGTGTAATGTATGTGGTCTATAAATGTGTGTAATGTATGTAAATAATGTGGTCTCATCTCACCACACTCAGGAAGATCTGTATTGGTTAAATTCTAGACAGTGTTCAGACAGTTCTAGCTGGTCGTGGTGATTCACTATGTTTTGTTTCCGTATATGGCGTGTTGGTGAATTTAAATTTTTACTTAGCACAAAATCTGTACTACCCTCCATTTGAGTAGATGATCGACCGTGCCCGAACTGTATCTACCGCCTGACGTCTAGAGATATTTTCACAAGCGACGACAGCAAACCAAACTATCGGCCGCCTCTCGGATTGGCTGGATACATTGCACTTCAACACAAGGCGATTAACAAAGAAAGAAAATTATTTATTTACCACACGTTGCGTTACAAATGTAACGTAAACAGGAATGTAATTCAGAGTCGTGAGATACACATGTGAAATAAAAATGTACATTTGGCGTTATATGCAGAGAGAAGTGAAGTTTGTCAAACCGCAAGTTTAATCAAGTTGAGTGAATCCGTTATTATCATGAAATAATTGATACATGGGGGCTGTTTCCGAGCGTATCGGTACAACAGTGATAGTTCCGTCTGGCTGCGTAGGCCAACCTGATGTCTGTCTTGAAATGACGTCAGGGGATGTGTCTATCATTAACCCTCGGCTAGTGCTTGCCTCTCAGCAACACTACGCAATTTCCTGTTCGGGGGCTGTCTTCGAGCGTATCGGGCAGTTTTCAGGCTTATCTGGCAGCGTATGCCAATTAGTGATGTCTAAATGTGACGTCAGATGTCTGTCATGAACCCCCACCAGTGCTTGCTTCTTATCAACACTGCAATATAGCGGCGTCCTATTTTTCACATCTTCAACCAAAGATTTACGTAGGTTGCCTTCTGGCGTTTCGCGGCAGCCCCGTCTATACCATAGGATAATCGCATTTGACTTAAGGGAACGTATCCCACCGAACTTCAGCCAGAGCTTGGCTCACTTCAATCCTGTACAACCTAGTGGCGTCTTAATCCCACATAAAATTTCTTTTGGCTGCTTTTCAAGCTTAACATGGCAGTTTTGCTCGCCTGTACCCAAGGACATGCCATTTTTGATTTCGGGGAATATAATCTTCATTAACCTTTAGCCAGTGCTTGCCTTCAACACTGTACAACAACAGCGGCGGCATCTGACATATCTTCAACCAAGGATTTCTGTGGTCTGCCTGCGTGCGAATCGCACCAGTCCTCTCTATTATTAGCCACTGTAACATCACACTTTAATTATACACACTCTCAGGAGTTCTTACTAATTTAATTATACATTTTGAAGGGTGGCCACGTAGTTCGTGGCCAAGAGCAAGACTAGGAATGAATAATAAAAAATGAATGATTGACGGGTGATTTTGAATGAATTCCAAAATTAAATATATTTGAATTTAGATGAAAATGGTAAATGAGATGAGAAATGAAGTAGAAAACGTGGCAACGAGGTAGCACGCAGTGCACCTCGTTACAAGGTAATGTCTCCGCTTCTGTGGTAGCCAGCACTACGCTTCTAATAGGGGTCCTATTTTAACCTTCGAGCCAGGATTTTTACAGAGCGTATCGTGACGCTCGATTACACTACCGACACAGAAGAAAAGAACAGGTCGAACTGTTATTGATGTAAGGTAATGTTTCAGGGAATAACATCCATTCAGTGCTTGTCTCCAAAACACTATGCAATCTGCTTACATTACAATTTAGTACTTCATTAATCGCAACAGATTATACTACGCCTCGTAGCTCGATTTTACTTAACAATTTGGTTCGTCAAGGATGCATTTATTATTGTGTGGCATGTGATGCGCGGTAACCAACATTGACCCAAGTGTGGTGACCTGTCGCAATGACTCGAGGCAATGTTCCAGCAGTGATATGGCCGGCAGCTGGGATACTTACAGGCCTTCGGGTATGCGTAGTAACATCACTTGCCAGTGTTTTAATAATGTAGATATAAATAGTACTTTCAGGTCTTTCTACAGTCAACAGCTTTGGCGGAAATGGAAGTCGGAGCCCAGATACCGCAGCTCAAAACAATGGCATCACACCACACCCGTGTGTCACTGGTAGTAAACAATTCTAAAATTACAACTGAAAGGTAACCAAGTTCAAATTACAATTTCCTTTGGTGCCTAGACCACTCCCCATAGATTCTTTCTTCGCAAGAAAAAGGAGGGGAGGGCGCAGTCTAAGAACCCATAATATGGTAGTCAGCCTACCGAAAATACAGCTATAACTTCCGGATACCTTCTAGTTTTGGAACGGTAAATTATAATTCGGTTGAAACTGTTGTTGTTAAGAATATGAATTCAGGGTATATCTACTAAATAATTAAGCAAACCAACAACCAATTGTCTATTTACCCTCATCTTACCAAGTAATGTTATAATTTACCTTAATAAAATTCTCATACATACTTACAAGTTAATGTTATTCGCGAAAATAAATTACCGTTCTTTGTCATACTTTAGTAAGTTTGCAGCTGTTATACATACATATATACATACAGTCGCGTGTCTTTCCCCGAGGGGTGGGCAGAGACACACTTCTTTCGCTTCATCCACATTGTTTTATAACTGGAATTTGTTGGGCGCAACCTCGTTCGTCCGTAAAATTCAATATGCGTAATATTCGTTTGCTGATATTATATGTAGGTACATGAATGCATATTGTATAGTATGAATTCTTTCGAGGGTTGTTGAGTTAAAACGCTTGTATAACGAGCTAGTATGTACTAGCTCGTGTGTGTGTATGTGTGATATGTGTTGTTTTCACCTTAGTTTCAATATACCCTATGAGTGAATGACTCTAAATTTCTGGGTGCAGTGGTGATCATACTCGATCTTAAAATATTTATTTGGAAACATTTAATAATTTGTCGTTGCGGTTGAGTTATGGGAATTCGAATAACGTTTCAAGTGGGCACATTATATTAGGTACTAAACTGAGGGGCAACCCTTGACGGCGATTCTGTTTAATGATTAGACGTGATTAGTAAAATATTTTACCTTGGTTAGATAATGTTTTAGAACTGAGTATGCAGTCATAAATAGCTAAATGTAATTTTTTCTACCCTCAATAGCTTCTCGCAGCTATTAACCATACCTCTCTATATTGTGATTAATTTTGCAAATTTTTATTCGCACCTCGCGGATGAAATAACTACACAACGTCATAGTCTACCTTTCTTTCACGAATAGTAATCATGTGAGGAAGAACTTTCATTCTATAATATCATAGCAAAGATGAATCTAAGAAACGGGTCTACTAATTTTGCAAATGATCCGATTATTTACTAATAAATTTGTTTAAAGAGTTTTTTTGCAGAGAACTTCAGCACAAGCATAATTCCTCATCACATAGCGTCGTTTAGTCACCAGGAGATATAAACACGTCTCTCACAGATGCTGTGCATCGTCACATGCCGATAATGATCCAAGTTTTACATAACAATAAAACTTGTATTATTGAGCAGAGACGATGCACAGCATCCCTTCAAGGGCTCCCGGTGAGAGACTTATGAGGTAACGTCGAACGAGCCGTCCTCTGGTGACACAAAGTCAAATTAGCAACCAATATTCACAGGAAATGGCCTCTAATTGGTGGAAATCGAATCGGAAGTAGGTGGCGCACTCTCGCAGATGCTGTGCATCGTCTCTGCTCAATAATACAAGTTTTATTGTTATGTAAAACTTGGATCATTAACATGCATAAATATATTTTATTTGAACATTTTGTGACGGTTTATCAACTCCTACTTTTGCGGAGAGAAATAATGTTTGTTTGCTTGCTATGCTACACTACGTATAATATTATTAAGTTTTTAGTCGTCCTTGTCATCCGTCTCGAGGATGGTCTTGAAGCAGAAGGGCTGGAAGATGTAACCCAGGCCCGAATAGAACTTGCTCATGAACTCCACCCTGGAAAATACAAACAAAATTAGTCACACTTCAATACTGCTTACTACTTTTTAACCACCGGCGAAAATGAGGGGTGTTATAAGTTTGACGTGTCTGTCTGTCTGTCTGTCTGTGGCGCCGTAGCTCCTAAACGGATGCGCCGATTTTGATCTAGTTTTTTTTGTTTGCAAGGTGTCGCAATCGAGTGTTCTTAGCTATGATCCAAGAAAATATCTTGTCGGGGTTATTAAATTTTTTAATTTAGTGTTATTAAATATCCTGGATCCTGAAGTAGAAATGAGAATCGTAGAACCAACCGTCCGCCCGAGGCTTTGTATTGGATGCGATTGTCTTACGATAATAGCCCTTATTGTGTGATTCTTTTTTGGTGATGGCGATAAATGTGGTCTGTACATAAAGAGGGTTGCCAGAGTGCGCTTTTACAAAAAATAATGTCCCTATAATCCTCCCCTATGAACAGCGCCGAGAAGCAGAACGCCACGTACAGCTTGATAGCGTGTGTGTGTGTGTGTGTGTGTGTGTGTGTGTGTAGACTGACCAGTGCAGCCGCAGCGTGTGCAGGAAGGCGGAGAGCCCCTCCATCATGACGAGGATGGCGAGCGTGAACAGCGCCCAGAAGCAGAACGCCACGTACAGCTTGATAGCGCCCACATAGTTGTCGCTCTTCAGACCCATCGTCAGCACCATGTTCCACAGCACTTCCGACAGCTCTGTTAAGATATACAAGGTTCATTGGCCCGACCAGAGAAATAAAAAACCTCACCATATTGCGGAATTTCAATGGAACTAATTTTATAAGGGAAATTGTTGCCATAGTCGTAAAAATATACACGTGGCGCCCCAAGTAGGCTTAGTACGTAAGAAGCGACAGGCTCGAGAAGCTGTCAAACGCGACATATTGACAGAACTACTATGGCTCTAATGTCACTATGTCGCGTTTGACAGCCTCTCGAGCCTGCCGCTTCTTACGTAGTAAGCCTACAGAGCAGGATTTTTGTTTGGTCAGGCTTTAACTGCTTTCCGCCGCGGCTCCCTCCGCGTTAACAGTTTTTCCCGTGGGAATGAGGCATTTTCCCGCGGTAAACGGTAGCCTATGTTACTCAGGGTGAATGTAGCTTTCTAATGGTAAAATAATTTTTCAAATCTGTCCAGTAGTTTCGGAGCCTATTCAATTCAAACAAACAAACAAAAAATTAAACTATTCCTCTTTATAATATTAATGATAATAAGTAGATGTTAATAATATGAGAAATCCTTGGGAGGATCAGTAAGCCGGCTTGCGAGTGCAGCTTACGCGTGTTATTTACACCCATTTATAAACATCTCAACTAATGTGGAACATGAAACAGGTATATTGTATAGGTTTACATACCAGCGTGAGCGAGCGAGAGCGCCCACAGGCGGAGATAGGAGGCGGTGTGGGAGATGGTGCTCAGCACATACTCGATCGTGTGGATGGCTTGGTGGATCATCACCTGTACAACAATGTATCACAATCTATACACATTTACTCGATAGATAAATAAAGAGGTCATTGCAACTTACGTATACAGGGTGTAATACAAACGACATCTTATAACTAATATTTACACACGACAAAATCAAAATTTACGAATATTTATTTATTGTTATTGATGTGCGTTGCAGTAATGCAAAGGACACAGGTTCTGCTAGTGTTGTATGTTTACTCTTTGTACTCAAATACTGGAATAATTGCGAGTCCCTTTCTTTTTTCACTAAAACGAATTGTTTTTACACCGTGGTTCATTCATTTCAAAACCTTCGAGAAATAACTCTATTTAAAATTCAATTCAAAAACCCCTAAGTACTAACCGCTTTTCAAAAGCTTAGCGCGAATTCCTTGCTCTTAGAGTAACCTTCTTTTATACAAGATGACGTAGGTATCGGACGGAACGCGTAAGTTGTATGAAGTGTCCGATCGAATGGTTTAAGAAAACAAGGTCTTGCATTCGGACCACGTGACTTGATACAAGCCTACATCATCATGCTGTTCATCCTTGTCTATTAACACGCATTCGACAAGGATGAACAGCGCAAGATGACGTAGGCTTGTAACCCTAGCTCCGTTATAATAAAGTGCAATTCAGATCGCACGGCGCTAGGCGAAAAGAAGTAGTTGCGGTATCTCTCTCTCTCTCTCTCTCTCGCGTATTGCGCCACTCTACTAACACGTTTAGGGAATGGGGAATTGGTCCTGGGTCGGCCCGAGACCGCTCGGCCGGGCGGTAGGTAGTTATAGCGCGCAAGTACTGCGAGTGACGGAGGCCTGCCCTCGGTGGGGATGTATATGAGCTGTTAACGATACCCATAGAGGTAGTTTTTTTTCGCTGGTATATGGACGGCATTACCTCGCTGAATTCTTCCTCCTCGTGCGAGTGTCCCGTGTCCTTGGCGGGCGCGGCCTTGGGAGTCTGCGCCTCGCTCACGTCGGTCTGCTCCTGCAGCTCAATGCCCGGCTGCACGCTGCCGTTGGATTGTTCAGCCTGCACCACAATAACACCACGATTAATATCAAGTCTGGTGAAGCTTGATTGGTCGTACTTTTTCGACACAATCATAGGTGAATTCAAAAAAAAAAGAAAAAAAAAGACGATTAATACTTTGGTTGTGTGTGACGAGGAATGTTTGGTATCTTTATATATTTTTCTTTTTTGGAAATATTAAGTCTCGATATCTTAGATCTAAATTTCCAACAATCCCTCCCTATAGTTTTTCTGAAATATGTCTAGGTAGGTGGTCTCTACAACCCGCCACCACCACCATACCTCACCTTTCACCTTTATACCAAGATAATATGAAGAATATTCAAGATATAATTCTATTCTTGAGTGCAAAGGATTTATATTTTAACTTTAGAATTTTACAATTTTTATATCACTTAGTTAAGTTAGTTACATTACATTAATTTCTGGCGAGATAAAAAAATTTGGCTGTCTTCTGTGAAAAAGATCTTCCATAGAGGCCACGGTATATGATTATTGCTAACCTTGTCATGTCATTTCTTCTTAGTGGCCAGCAGGTAGAGAGGTTTCCCCAGCAGCATGACAGAGATGTATAATGTATAGAGGCGATGATATATCACATTTTTATCTGATTGCTAATCTTGTCATGTCGTTTCTTCTTAGTGGCCAGCAGGTAGAGAGGCTTCCCCAGCAGCATGACAGAGATGTATAATGTATAGAGGCGATGATATATCACATTTTTATCTGATTGCTAATCTTGTCATGTCGTTTCTTCTTAGTGGCCAGCAGGTAGAGAGGCTTCCCCAGCCAGAGCGCCACGAGCACGAAGGCGCGCTGCAGCGTCCCCTGACCCTCGAACCTCCTCGAACATGTACTCCTTGCAGCCAGACTCCGGCGCCAGGATGACAGAGATGGATAGAGGCAATGGTATACGGTGGATTATTGCTAACCTTGTCATGTCGTTTCTTCTTAGTGGCCAGCAGGTAGAGAGGCTTCCCCAGCAGCATGACAGAGATGCATAGAGGCAATGATATACGGTTGATTATTCCTAACCTTGTCGTGTCGTTTCTTCTTAGTGGCCAGTAGGTAGAGAGGCTTCCCCAGCAGCATGACGGGGATGCAGCAGAGCGCCACGAGCACGAAGGCGCGCTGCAGCGTCCCCTGACCCTCGAACATGTACTCCTTGCAGCCAGACTCGGGCTCCTGCGACGAGAACAGCATCATGTTGATGAAGAGGATCAGCACGGATGGCGCGCAGCCCTGTCTGTATGCTTCGTCTGCGGGAGGAAACGAACATTACGTTTATTACTGTTTATTCGGGAACAAACAGCATGGCAAACTTTTTTTTAATGACCTACGCTTACCGTACCGAAAAGGTACGACCAATCAAGCCAAAAATTAAAGTTTGACATGTAAACCCACCACCAATACTTAAGTATTTAAACAATATTTGGTCAATTTTAGGCTGACTCTCGGTTATCCAAAAGCTCAAACAGCATAACTTTCTCTGTTCCACATGTACGGCATCGCGTTTTGACAATCTACTTGCTTTCTGAATAACAACTGAATATCAATTACAAGTCAAACACTGAAACGCTCTATAAAACACCCCTGAACGAACACCCCTGTCAGAGTCCCGCAGCGCCTGCGGGGTGCGGGGCGTGGGGGGCTATCGGGCGGGGTACTCATTTTAGCGCGGGGGGGTGAGTGTCCTTTCTGTACGGATTAGTACTATTATTTCCTTCTGTGGTATTAGGGAAGAGGAACGATCGATCACACAGGGTAGTTTTTTTTTATTGACCTACGCTTTATGTTGAAAAGATACTATATAATCCTACAAAAGCACGTCTCCATATTATGATACTTGTCGCTGAATTTTAGAAAAATTTGTTATTTCCCGAATTATTATTTCTTTGAGGATGGCGACGCCACTTAGCGTAATAGAACCACTTAAGCTTCTCGAGCGTTAGTGTACACATGAGAAATTGACAGGATAAGCGAGTGTGGAAGATCTTCCTTGGGGCATGGTGGTGAGCCCGGGGACCGCGGTCCAACTGTACTTCTTTGGAACTTGTATTTATTCAATGTGATGCGAAAACTCTGATAGCGCGTTTCAGGCCTCGGCTTGTAATTGGTCGCCAATAACGTGGTGTGCAAGCACTGTGATTGGTGGGTAGCTCACCGGTGTTGGTGGTGCTGTAGGCGACCCACTTGTAGAACATCATGAACACCATGTACGCGAACAGCAGGCACAGGAACACCACCTGCGGCAGGAACTCCAGCACGATCGAGTAGCGACGCTTGAAGAAACTGCAAAGAAACACCATCACCTATCATTTTACTACATAACGTCACCCGGGTCAGGCCTCCACTCCATGTACTTGCGCGCTATAACTACCTACCGCCCGGCCGAGCGGTCTCGGGCCGTTTGCGGACCAATTCCCCATTCCCTAAACGTGTTAGTAGAGTGGCGCAATACGCGAGAGAGAGAGATGCAACTTCGTCTTTTCGCCTACCGCCGTGCGATCTGAATTGCACTTTATTATAACGGAGCTAGGGTTGCAATTTATATGAATTATGTCGCCTAGAGCAGCTTCTGTAGGGACTACTATTTGGTATTCTGTGCCCGGGTGAGAAAACCTCTTAAATGCTTTCAAACAATATTTTACAGGAGACACCAAAAACTACCTACTGAAAAAGAAGTATGATAGGTAAATAATGATTCTGTCGTTTTTAGAGATAGGTATATATGATTATCTTTAGAGCTTTAAAAGCGTAAATTTTATAGTTTTTTGTCCAATTTGTAAAAAAAGGAATTTTACAAGAGCTGTCCTTTACGAGGTTTTCTCAGCAGGGTGACGATAACTAGCTTTCCGCCGCGGCTCCGCCCGCGTTAACAGTTTTTCCCGTGGGAATGAGGCATTTTCCCGCGGTGAGGTAGCCTATGTTACTCAAGGTGAATGTAGCTTTCTAATGATGAAAGAAGTTTTGAAATCGACTCGGTAGTTTTTGACTTTATTCATTACACACACACACACCCAAAAAAACAAATCTTTCCTCTTTATAGTATTAGTATGACTAGCTTTCCACCCCGCGGCTGCGCCTTCGTTAACAGGTTTTCCCGTGGGAAAGAAGTTTTTCCCTCGGTAAAAAGTAGCCTGTGTTATTTTGATGTATAAGCTATATTATTGTAAAGTTTCGTTAAAATCCGTCCAATAGTTCCACAGATTATCGTGTACAAACAGACAGATAGACAGACTGTATTTTTTTTTTAACTTGTATTTTTATATTTAGCTACGCTCCCTTTTTACTTGTAATTGACGACGCCCATGCAGACACCGAAGATCATGTGGATGACTCCGAAAATGATGGACAGCTTCATCTTGTACGAGTTCAGGAAGATAATCTTGTTGTCGGCGGTCTGGAACATACAACGAATATTGAACACTATACAAAAGTAATACATGCTAATATCAAACAAACAAGTTCTGTCAACTAGCCGAGTTGTGATTGCTCCGAAGGGCGTGCAGTTATTTTCTATTGGTCGAAACTGACGGAAAATAAAGATGTCGCCAAAATCGGGTCGCGAATCGTTTAAACTACCAAAAAAAACTTTTTTACTCTATGGAAAGAGACTACATTGATTAAAGAAATAAAAAATAAAAAACCTGATTATATGATTATTAATACAAAGAACTATAATAACCTGCGTCGATGGTTTACATACTAAGTTAGCAACAGCATTAAAAAAAATTGTGCAACATTTTTAAAGTAAGTTTCCGGTAACAAAAAAAAATCTACTCTCTATTTTGTACGCAAAATATTTTTTTTTTTTTTTTTTTTGAGTGAAAGTTGTTTATACCCAGACTGACCAAGCCTTTCAGTTTTTGCTAAGCTATCACTTACAGAATGTATATATCCTGCAGCAGCCCATATTTGAAATTACCTACCACATTTCTGAAAGAATTTCCTCCAATCTATATTACGTAAAAGAAAATTCTGACTATCATTGAAAAAGGTGTTAAAAACCAAAAGAGAACTAATCATATTTTAGCCTCATTTAGCTCCTCTATAAGGCAAAACAACTTTATAAAATGCATTCGTTTTCGGTTTTATGTTGAGGGTATAAGGTTAAAATTAAGGTGGCAATATAGTGGACACTGCCTTGTAAAGGTTTAAGATGAAGTGCAAATAAAAAAAACCTCATCTCACCTGCCAGACGGGGTCGATACCGATGAAGTAAGGCTCTCCCAAGTACGCAAACTTCGGATCGAGTTGCAAAATCGCATTACTTTCCATTGTTGAATTTTTATACGGAATCGTCCAGGCCGTCCCGAAGATATTCATCGACTTGGAGAATATATCATTGTAGACGATGCCGGTGTACATGGAGAAGGATCCCATGAGAAGAATGATGTAGCGGCCGGCGAAGAATATGTTCCAGATTTCGTTGTTTGACTTCTTTTGTGCGAGCGACACTTCCTTGCAAACCATCCACAGGCCGAAGAGAAACATGATAGCGCCGTGGCCTAGGTCCCCGAACATCACCGCGAACAGGAACGGGAACGTTATTATCGTGTACAGAGCTGCAAACAAACAATCACCCTATTCTTACTGCGTCTTAGCATATTGGTCACTTTATTGTATTATAATTTAATTATACTGGCCTGCAAAACTAAGTAAAGCCCGACCAGAGAAATGAAAAACCTCGCCATATTGCGGAATTTCAGTGGAACTAATTTTATAATGGAAATTGATGCCATAAACGTAAAAATATACATGAGGCGCCCAAGGGCAAGTTTTTTATTTCTTTGGTCAGGCTATTACTTAATAAGTTATAGATTTATAATAAAAAACATTTTATATCAAATTTTATCAGCTTTCTTAGAACATAACATACACACATACATACACATATACTCTTCAGGTAATAATTACCCTTCAGGTAACAACGCCCGTACCCGCCGGCGGGGGCGCGGCCATAACCAAAATCAAAATTGATAATCAGGGACGGAGCCCCTCAGACGTCGTCTCCTTCACGATATTTTTCAGTATCAATGCGCTAGGCCGCCCGGCCGTGGTCCGAGGCTGCCTCGAGCCGCCCCTAGACACGTTGTCTCAACTTTTTTATTTTGAAAGTATGTCTTGTGTACTTAAAAAGTTAGTCTGATACTACGAATATTTTAACTCTTTTACATTTATTATTGAAAATCAAAGTTAATAAGCGATGTACGGTGGACGGCCCGCCAGGGCCGTTGGTTGTGTTTGAAGTTGGCCCAGTGGCTAGCGTGGTCAACCATATATGAGATAGGTTCGAGCCCTTTAGTGTGTGGTGATACTTACCAGGGTTGCATTCCCTGTAGGAAGAGTGTATGTGTGTGATTGGTGGCGATATTAACCAGGGTTTCATTCCCTGTAGGAAGAGTGTGGGTGTGTGATTGGTGGCGATATTTACCAGGGTTACATTCCCTGTAGGAACAGTGTGGGTGTGTGATTGGTGGCGATATTTACCAGGGTTGCATTCCCTGTATAAAGAGTGAGGGTGTCTGATTGGTGGCGATATTTACCAGGGTTGCATTCCCTGTAGGAGGCCACTCCATAGGAATCGATGAGGTTCTGGAAGCCGCGCGTGAAGCGGTTGGTGCGGTTGAAGGTAGGCGGCTCCTCGTCCGTCTCGATGCAGTTCAGGAACGAGGGAATCGAACTGCCGCACGCGTTCTGGACAAAAGTTTTAAGTTTTTTTTAATTGACCTGGTTGAGAAATTACGTACAAGTACAAGAGAACAACAAGAGAAGAACCAGTGTTAATAAAAAAGAAAAAAAAAGTTTGAATTAAAATAATGTACTTATATATACTTATACTTATATATACTGTAAGATAAAGAAGAGCGGGCCCTTCTGTCACAGACATTCTTATGCTTAATTAAAAAAAGGACCTTGCTAGCTTTAAGAGAAATTGTGGTAAAGGCACTGGGCGGTCACTCTATACAGAAAACGCATTTTGACAACCTACTTCTTCACTAACACACATTTTCACGGGTTTTCTCCACGATTTCGTTTTAAATTGAGCTCAACGAAAAAAAAAAAAAAACCGAAAAAAAAAAAAAAGAAAGAAAAAAAAAAAATCTAAGAATGTTCATAACCTACTTCTTTTTGAATAACAACTGAACAACAACAATAAGTCAATGGCGCCAGGCGCTATGTAAAGTAAAACACCCTCGAACACCACCGGAGTCCCGCGGTGCCTGCGGGGCGTGGGGCGTGGGGCGCTATATTGGGCAGGGAACTCATTTTGGCGCGGGGGGATTGTTCTTTCACTACGGGTAGTACTATTATTTTTTTCTGTGGTAAAAGTGAATATTTTTTTTTTTTTTAATAACCACGAATAGGTACATTTAATGCGCCAACATGGCGGCAGCGGGAGGCAGACGGAGTCCAAGCGACAGTTAATATTACTATGAGTGCGGTTCACTGGTGTCTTTTCTATGTACGCTAGGACTATTAGTAGTTCAAAGTTCGACCTTTGTTTGTGTCGCAAAATCAACGTATAAAACTTTTCCTGTGGGAACGAGGCATTTTCTCGCGGTAAAAGGTAGCCTATGTTACTCAGGCAGGGTGAATGTAGCTCTCTAATGGTGAAAGAGTTTTTGAAATCGGTTCAGTAGTTTTTGAGTTTATTCGTTACAAACATACACACAAAAATACAAATCTTTCCTCTTTATAATATTAGTATGATAATTTCGTGGGGGACAACGGGTATATCTTTTCCGTTGTCCCCACTCCGTTGGGGACATCGAGAATAACCGGTAATTTCGAAGCCGCCCCGCCAACCCCTCACAGTTGACTCACCGAGCCATCAGCCAGAGCCTTCTGCACGTTAGGCAAGTCAGCCACGGGCACCCAGCACTCCCCGATGAGGCATTTCTTGGTCACGTCCATGTTGAAGAGGTTCAGCGTGTGGTAGATCGCCTTCATCTTGCGGACCATGATGGACCAGCTCGCTAGTTCTTTGGCCACTGAAGCCAGCACGCGATGCCTGTGGTCGCGGGTTTGGTTGAGTACCTGTGGGATAGGATACAATTGAGTGTGATATTTTAATGTAATAGGTACAAAAATAAATACTGTTCAAAATAATCATGCTTAGATGAAGGGCTTTATTTAGGATAGCTAGGATTTTTTTTTATAATAAAAATTCTAATTTCTAATTAATAAGTTAACAAACAAGAATTTTGGTGTGGTTATATTTTGCCCTGGCTTCAGAAAAAAGCTGAAATTCTGTGTGTGTTGAGTCCTTCATGCTCCAGAGAACTTTAACTACTCGTCTATTGAAAGATTTTAAATGACCAGACACTTAAAAACGGACTTCTGTTGTAATCTAGGCCATGCAACTCCAACTTTTAGCCCTGATAATACCTGCAAGATGCACAGAACTAACTTCTCCGCCGCTCTAGCATTCGACCACTGTTACAAACTGTATACCCCTTACCGAGCTGGTAAAATATCACGAGGAACCAGCCATATTGAAATATCATCCAATAGGATAACAGTATACACACGACAAAACTATGTCTGTCACGCGTGAATGGTCGTGCTAGGCTGGTGCGATTTCACGCTCACCAGGTTGAGGTCTTCGACCCTTCGAGGTCTTTGCCTGGTGCGGACTCTCATGACTATGTCCTGGCGCTTGCTGTTGGAGGGGGGGCAAACAATGTTCAGACATCAGACAGAAATTAGGCCCGCTGTTAATCATAGAGGCATTGAGAACGGAAACACTGTGATATCTAAAAGAAAATGGGTTTACTTACATGAAGTACAACGGTCCCTACCCTAGACGATTAAGTAAGGACAATTTATTAAAATAAATGGAAGAAGAATCCCTGCAAAGGGATTTTATTTTGTTTGTTTTTATTAGAGGGGGAAAGGTTCAGTTACAATTTGGTGCCGTGACCAGGATATGTTTTATCTGATAGACGATGCATAGAATGGCACTGCCAAGTAGAGAAGTGAGTAGAAGAGTGAGCTGCTTCACTCCCACTCACCATGTTGAGGTCTTCGAGCCTGGTGCGGACTCCCTTGACCATGTCCTGGCGCTCGCTGTTGGAGGGGGGGCACGGGTAGAGGGACGCGTGGAAGCCCGTGCACACTTTCTTGATGCTCGCCTTGAGCTGCTTCACTCCCACTCACCATGTTGAGGTCTTCGAGCCTGGTGCGGACTCCCTTGACCATGTCCTGGCGCTCGCTGTTGGAGGGGGGGCACGGGTAGAGGGACGCGTGGAAGCCCGTGCACACTTTCTTGATGCTCGCCTTGAGCTGCTTCACTCCCACTCACCATGTTGAGGTCTTCGAGCCTGGTGCGGACTCCCTTGACCATGTCCTGGCGCTCGCTGTTGGAGGGGGGGCACGGGTAGAGGGACGCGTGGAAGCCCGTGCACACCTTCTTGATGCTCGCCTTGAGCTGCTTCACTCCCACTCACCATGTTGAGGTCTTCGAGCCTGGTGCGGACTCCCTTGACCATGTCCTGGCGCTCGCTGTTGGAGGGGGGGCACGGGTAGAGGGACGCGTGGAAGCCCGTGCACACCTTCTTGATGCGAGACTTCAGCTGTTCGCCTTGGAAGAACGCCACGAACACCGTCTTGTAGATCTCGTTGCCCTGGTGACAGATATTAATGTTAGTCTTGGTGTAGAAAAACAAGGTCTTCCATTCCGACCACCTGACTTGACACAAGCCTACGTCATTATGCTGTTCATCCTTGTCGAATGCGTGTTACAAGGATGAACAGCATGATGACGTAGCTTGTGTCAAGTCACGTGGTTGGAATGGAACACTGTTTTTAGACCATGATGTTAGTTAAAATCTGAATATAACTAAAAGTTCTGATAGTTAATGTGCCCGTGCCTAAATTGGTGGTAATTCTACCAAGTCAAACTCTAAACTGGCCCAGTGTTTCCTTCAGCGTGGTCGACTAAGGCCTGTTCACCCTGATTTCAGGGTAGGTTCGAACCCCTCAGTGGGGACAAACAAATACTCTAAACTTAAACTTCTCAAGAAGACATTTTCTCTTGAAATACGCAGCATGCGTTCGAACGGCGGCGCGCTTCAGGCCATAGTTGCTATTTCTTTCTAAGTTTTTGAGTAATACCTTATGCCACCAAATTTAAAACACATAACTCACGGCAAGGGAAAAATGTTGCAAATCCCTTGGACGGCTTTTCGCACCAATATTTCGATTCTGCGTGAACTCAATATCCAGACCAGGCTATCAACTGTCTGCCGCCGTAGAGTCCTTATAGCCAGGAAAGATGGTCATAGCTTGGATCAGCTGATGGTTACGGGGAAAGAAGCCGGTAAACGTCCTAGAGCTCGCAGCCCGTTAAGATGGTCTGATGAGATCAGGTCAACCCTCGACGTAAAGGTTCATGAGGCACTCCACATCGCCAAAGACAGGCACAGATGGCGGAACATTGTCCGCGGAAAATTGACCCTCAGTAATGAGGATATCGTCGCGAGGAGAAGGAACTCACGGTAAAAGGTTCTTCCAGCGGCTTGTCCAGCTCTGCCCTCCTCAAGAAGACGTTTCCCCTCGAGATACGCCACAGCATGCGCTCGAAAGCTGGTACTCTCTCCCTCTGCACTACGCCCGCCACGAAGCCCAGACGCCCGCGCGAAGCCGCCTGTTGCTGGTCGTCCGATATCAGGGATCTAGTGACAAATAATAATACATAGTTTAAAAACTAAAAAACACGCTTCCTGTCCGCCATCTTGGACGTCCGACATATTGGATTTAAGTCACGCGACTTTTTTTTTCGTATTCCTGACAGCAAACCCTTTCATTTGATACCCATATCATGGGGGTGGATTTCAAACAGCCAGTTCGCCATCTTAGGGAGGCCGCCATATTGGATTTGTAATGACGTTTCTTATAGTCATGAAATGTCATCAGAACTCAGAGCGTGTGCAAAATTTCATCCTAATCGAAGACCGGGAAATGGGTCAAATTAAGATTCCAAGATTTTCTTACATACATATAATGGGGAGGCCGCCATATTGGATTTGTAATGACGTTTCTTAGCTAGTCATGTATTGTCATCAGAACTCAGAGCGTGTGCAAAATTTCATCCTAATCGAAGACCGGGGAGTGGGTCAAATTAAGATTCCAAGATTTTCTTACATAGGTACATAGTTACTTACAAGTGAAGCTAATATAAAGCGTGTAATAACCGAAATTTGAATCACAGTAAAACCAGGAAGTTATCTTCATACAAACGTGCCGCTGTCGGTTTGAATGTGTGCGTCCGCGCCGCGCGCCGTGTAGGCACGCGCTGTCACGCACACACTAGCATACAATAAGGGGGCGGCAGTATGGGCGAAATGCAAGCGTGTGCCTACACGGCGCGCTCACATTCAAACCGATGCGGCCAGGTGGTATGGAGATAACTTACTGTTCTGAGTCTACTGTGTTTGAATCACACAAACCAAATAGTAGTCCCTATATAATTCAAGTAAATGGCAACCCTAGATTCGTTATAATTACGTACAATTCTGATCGCACGGCATTAGCTAAAAACACGAGTTGCTGCGTCTCTTTCTATCGCATATCGCGCCGATTCGCGCCTCTCTAATAACACGTTAATTTCTACGCTCAGAAAACGCTAGTGTGGGGGATGTCTAAGAATTTAAAGAAATATTTTTTATTAATGAATGAAATATTTTTTATTATACACAAACACAAATACATTTAGTTTATTGCTTTTTCAACAGATGTCGTCTGTGTCTATCTTCATTTTTCGCTTCGATTTTCAAATACATTCATATGGCTGGCAATAAACAATGACGTCACGATGAGGGCGTGGGATGATCTTACTTGGTCAAGGAGTCCATTCCGATCTCCTCTTGCGCCGCGAAGAAGGCCTCAGTCTTCTCCAGCACGTGACGCAGCTCGGTCAGCTCCAGAAAGTTCTGTTTCAGGTTCACGGCGTTGTGGGATAACTCGAGGATCTCATTCTCTGTCTTCTCCAGGTGCGCCTGTGGAAAGAATTCAATAATGAGTAAAGTAAATGAAGAATGATTAAAATCCGACTTATAGTTTAGGAGATAAGCGCGGACAAACATACATGTGCCTTTGCGCACATTTAATTTGTAAGTTATTTGTGAGAATATTATTACGTGTAAGCAATAAAAAATTAATTACTTACTTACTTACATTACATTCATACATACAAACATATATCTACCAAATTTTGCTATTTGTTCGAAAGCCTTTTTTCGAACAAATAGCAAATTAGAAATTGATTCTCATGAATGTTTACATTTACATCATGAGTAGGTAAACATTATTTATGAATTCAGAGCCTCCTTTTTTTTAAGTCGGAGTTCTTAAATAGGCTAATGGAACATACCCAGTATTACCCAGGGCAGCAGAGTTCACCGGTGCAACTAACAAATAACAACTGCATTCCCCAATCCGCCTGCCAAGCGTAGGCATTAAGGCCTCCCTTTAAAGGAAGAAGATACGATCCTGCAGCTGACTGTTATAAGCTTCAGAGTACTTGAGTAATAATGAGTCCAATCGTAACTGTATTGTATCAGTGAGTCTGAAAAACTAACGCAGTTCTGAACGCAGTTAGTTTACTAGCAATTGTTTTGAATCAAAATGTACGTACACAATACACCATCATGACATTCGTTTGATGTAGCTACAACTGCAACGGATCAACATTATGACAGGAACAACAATACATTTTAAGACTTCAAAGGGAATACATATGATTTTGAGTGTGCAAGACCTTGAATGTACATAAATGTATGCATATTCTGTAGCTCCATCGCAGGCCTAGTTTGATACATAATAGTTACTTAGAAAAATTGTGATTTAAAAGGTGTTCGCTTTCTAAAAAGCCTCAAAGGCACCTCAAGGGTCTTGGCGAGCCGCGGGCGTGACAACTTTACTCGAAACTTCTGGAAAGTCTCACCTCGAGGTCGATGATCTCGCGAGGGTTGGGCGCTCTGGGCGGCTCGAGGACCACCGGCACGTGGACGCCATCTTTTTGGACCTCCACTTCGATGTAGCGAAGTTTCCGCTCCATCTCGTCGCAACGGCGCACCTCATTGACGAATTTGCGCTGGAACGCATTCACGTCCGGGTTTAACTGAAAAGAGGAAATATTTCTTAAATATTTTTAGATTTATAGAAAACAACCAAAAACGTAAACCTTCCGGCGGGACTTTAACCCACGACCTTTGGCCTATACGCAGCCAACGTGCTTACCAACTACACCACGGAGGGCATAGTGGCAGCGCCTTTCTTTATAAATTGTTACTGGCACCATATCTAGAATAGATTTTTGTTCTTTTTTATCACTACTGGCTTTGCAATAAGCACTCTTATTTTATTCTTAGAACAGCAAAATAATAATAATATTTTTATTTCGGATCAAAGGACAATGCATAGTGTTAGTAAACAAAAGAAACTAAAGAAAAAGAAATGCTAGTATCGTTTTAAATAAAATAGGGTTACAAGCTAAGATAAAGGAAAATTTGCGCGCTCCGCTCTTTAGTACTTACTATCGTTATTATGAGGTTCAGGTTACAAAGAAAGGTTGTTAGGAATGACTTGACATATTTACTGGTGACTCAATCTATCATTTGACTGTTCTAAACATGAAGGAAGAAAAAAATTTACGCGCCTTTATTGATATTTTGTTTTTCATTGGGCATGTCATAACATGAATGTCTCTATCTTTTTCTAACGTACCGTATTCAAAGATGTGTGATAAAGACTGATAGAGTTAAAAAACTAACCCCGTCTCCCACTTCCACCTACCCTCCCACCCCTCTGAGCGGCCGCATTGGTTTCGATACAAAATAGGCATGATTACTACTCCATATGGGCGTGGAATTTTTTTTTCCTTCATGGTTCTAAACCATCAAGTGTATAGCAATAATCAATTCTTTATTGAATTCCATGTTGATTACAAAGATGTTAAAGTAAGAACTAAGTACATAATATTGTAATTATTAATAACAACATGGACCCAGTAGGGCACAGCAAAGTATTTTTCAGGAGAGAGAAGAACAGATTATTTGCTAAATTATTATTATTTAATGAATTTATCACACTAATAATTTGTATTTTTGAGTGTGTGTGTATGTTTGTAATGAATAAACTCAAAACGACTGAACCGATTACAAAAATTCTTTCACCATTAGAAAACTACATTCACCCTGAGTATCATAGGCTACCTTTTACCGCGGGAAAATTCCCCATTCCCACGGGAAATCGGTTAACGCGGGCAGGGCCGCAGCGGAAAGTTAGTTATAATATTATTGAAATGAAAAAAACATGTCTTATTGTGCGTTTTTGTGTTTTTTAGAGGATATACATAACTTCATTAAAATATAATGTAACAACAAAATGAAAACATACATCGAAAGTATGTGTGTGCTTGATTGATTTACCCTTACGATGACGACGCGGTCATGGTTATTTTAATTTTATTTGAACAAACTTAGAACAAAGTGAAGTATTAAATTCTTTCCTCGTCTAATCTTATTTATTGCTCTGTGGTAGGAATGCCGTGGTGGAGAACTCAAAACGAGACGGTTGTAGAGAGTGACATCATCGCCAGCTTATTTTCAAGTTATTGCTATAAATAACTAAATACTTGAGAGTTATGATATGACTTGATTATTTTGTAGTTTTTTTCTATGTAAGAAAATGTATTTTCTTGATAACCTGTCCTCTTTCTCAATAATAATAAAAAAACGCGTAGAGCTGCTCAAAAACCGCTTCTTCAAATTTGATCCTTCTTTTTTTATGTTCTTTATATTGTGAGCAGAAAAAATCAAGCGGGCGAAGTCGCAGGGCTGATTGATAAATTACTCGTAGATATGACTTCGCCTTCACATGACTTCAAATTGTTTAATTCATTTACATCCATGTAAACAAGCCTTAAGGTACCAGTTGGTAGCCGACTGGCACGCAGCAGCAGCAGACGACGTGTCGCAGCGACACTACTGGTTTCTATGTATTTCTATGAAATTCTCTCCGTAGCGTAGCGACATGAAGCTAGCATAGAAATACATAGAAACCATTAGTAGTGTCGCTGCGACACGTCGTCGTCTGCTGCTGCTGCGTGCAGTCGGCTTCCAACTTGTACCTTTATAAATACGTTCAAGAAGCCAAAGTTAATTTTTAAAAAATTGGGTCCTACGACTGTTTTAAAAAACCAAAAACATTTCCCTACGTAAAGATCTTAAATTAGGAACGAGTGGCCAAGATGTCGAAACTCCTTGGTAATAGGCTAATAGGTCCTCGTTTACCTGCGCCTAACCACCTAGATTGACTAAATTGGAGACTAAACACGCCAATTATGGCTACTTAAGGATACATTGGAAATGCCGACATTTTACTTGTCATCCATAACAGTCCCATCCCAATAGTAGATTGGCGATTATAACACGTAGATTAGTGATGGATGAGTGGGCTGGTAGACTGTCAGAGCCGTGCTGCGTGTTTATCGTGGTTAACCTTCCTCACAAACCCTGGTCACGGTCGGTCACTCCATACAGAAAACGCGGTTTGACAACCTACTGCTTTTTGAATATCAACTACAAGACAAACACTGAAACGCTATGTAAAACACCCCTGAACACCCCTGTCAGTCCTGCGGCGCTTGCGGGTGCGGGCGTGGGGGGCTAACGGGCGGGGAACTCATTTTAGCGCGGGGGGGTGAGTGTCCTTTATGTACGACTCTTCTGTACGGGTTAGTATTATTATTTTCTTCTGTGTATACACAGCAGCATCTGGCGCATCGTTTAAACACAGATAGTTTTGAAGTAATTTCGTGCTACGTATTGAGTGTTGAACGAGAGAAGTGGAGCTAGTCTAGTATAATTTTAACCAGCTACAATGTTTAAAATGTTTAGGTTGGAATGGAACCGTTCTGACACCAGTGTTATGCTATTTTTTCACAGTGTAAAAGCAAAATAAATATTTTGTTTCATTTTTAGTACATATTCAGCTATTTCTTTTATTTTAGTTTTTGAGGAAAAAACGTTACGATTTTGACGTATTTCTATAGAACTAATTTGTATTCAACAAATGAGGAAAATCTGTTAGACTTTTTGCGTGATTTATGTACTTGATTAGTCATTATTTGTTCTATTTGAAGTGGAGATTCATTTAGAAAAATATTAGTGCGGCAACATCATGCTCTAAAAGGAAAAATCAATAGAATATTAGCATGACATTGCTATTACAAAGTATTAAATATGTATCATCTACTAAATAAACTTACACATCGTATATTTCATAAATAATTCATATGACAGAAGACAGCCGTGGTCGGGCTGTGATCACTCTAACTTATACCCTGCGTGTTCCTCTATTACAGAACTAGCTTCCAGCCGCAGCTCCGCTCGCGTTTATAGTTTTTCCCGAGGGAATGAGAAATATTCCCGCGGTAAATCGTACCCTATGTTCTTTCATCTTTTTGTCAAGTTTCACCAAAATCGGTTCAGTTTAAACCCTGAGTTATTGAAGCTTTAGTGGTTTTAATAATAATCCCAAATTTTTTTGAAAATAATATATAGCCTATGTTACTCAGGTATCATGTAGCTTCTCAACAGTGAAATATTTATTAAAATCGGTTCAGTAGGTTCAGAGTCTATTCGATGCAAACAAACAAACAAAAAAATCAAGGCTATCCTCTTTATAATATTACTAGCTTTCCGCAGCGCCTCTGCCCGCGTTAACAGTTTTTCCCGTGGGAAGGAGGCATTTTCCCGCGGTAAAAGGTAGCCTATGTTACTCAGGGTATATGTAGCTTTCTAATGGTGAAAGAATTATTGAATTTATTTATTATTATTTATTTATAATAATAAGTATGATACTCGTATGATTAGTATAGAAAAAAACTTAAGCAATCTATTCTATTCCTATAGATCCCAAATTCTAGTACCCTATCCTTCAAAAACAACTTTCGCCGCTCATTCAAGTTCGCGCGTAGATGTAACACACTGGTTGGAGACGTTGGAGTTATGAAATGTAGGTGTCATAAATCGTGGGCGGCAGACATTGGGAACCGGTCGGACGTGTGGCGTAGTGGCGGCCGCCTAGCCTGGCTGCCTGATCCAAAAAAAAAAAAATTGTGGCGGGGACAAAACCGTTGCTTGATCCTTTCAACAAGTATAAAAGAGCTGATAATCTTCAAACGGCAGAAGATATTTTCTTGGATCATACTAAGAACACTTTCAACCTTGTAAACAAAAAAAAAAACATAGGTAGATCAAAATCGGCCAGATCGGCGCATCCGTTTAGAATTTACGATGCCATAAACAGACAGACAGACACACACGTCAAACTTATAACACCCCTCTTTTTCGTCGGGGGTTAAAAATAGAGACCCTACTGAAATGAGCTCGGACGGGTTCTAGGTCACCTAGAAAAATAATCTTACGATGGCAGAGACTTAAGTTGCTTTTCCACTTGTGCTAGGAAGACGAGCGGTGCGTCAGGTATAAATCCACTATACAGAAGAAAATAATAGTACTAACCCGTACAGAAAGGACACTCACCCACCCGCGCCAAAATGAGTTCCCGCCTGATATAGCGCCCCACGCCCTGCACCCCGCAGGCACCGCGGGACTCGGCCGGTGGTGTTCGGGGGTGTTTTACATAGCGCCTAGCGCCATTGACTTGTAGTTGTTATTCAAAAAGAAGTAGGTTGTCAAAATGCGTTTTCTGTATGAAGTGACCGCCCAGTGACATAGTTCAAATTCGTTCTCAAATCTGTCACATATGTGAAGCTAGAAATAAACTAAATAATATTGATGGATTTCTCCCTAGACTCTAGAGTATGAACGATGCTCTAGGGCCTTAGTTTGTGCCAATAGCATGCGAAGCGAACGCACGTTCGGTATTACCTGAAGAGCATTCTAATTAAGGTCATAATATCTTCCAAGTACAGTTCTAAGAATTGGCGACCTTTTCTTAAATTGCATTGAACCAATTGCTAACTAATGTAGGTGTCGTGCGTTACTGGAGGCATATACTCGTAAGCGAGATGTCAACCTTGGTCAGTTCTACCGAATGGCCGCCAAATGGAGTGACCTTTGATTCGCGATCGCGACCGATCGAGCAATTAAGTTAGGTCACATACGTACAGTCAATATAATTTATTTATTTATCATTGGTTTAAAACAGTTTCTATCTTTATTGGAGAAAGTAATCATATCATACTATAATAATATTATAAAGAGGAAAGATTTGTATTTTTGTGTGTATGTTTGTAATGCATAAACTCAAAAACTACTGAACCGATTTCGAAAATTCTTTCACCATTAGAAAGCTACATTCACCCAGAGTAACATAGGCTACCTTTTACCGCGGAAAAATGCCTCATACCCACGGGAAAAACTGTTGACGCGGGCGGAGCCGCGGCGGAAAGCTAATCACCAATAATTGGGTTACCATTTAGTAAGCAACTAATTATCTTCATACCCTTTATAAAATGTGTTAATGTGTATTCTGTTAGTAGCCAAAATAAATAAATAAACTTTCAAAAGCCGATAATTTTTGCTGACCGAACCCAAAAGCTTATCAAAGTATTTGTAGCCAATATAAAATCATTAAGTAATGAATACATTTTATTAGCTGATATCTTTTCAATGTTAAGCCAAAGGAATCGCAGTAGCACAACCAGTAGTAATAGTTGTAATTTATTTTGATTGCCTTCCCTAATAAGGCTTAGAATAATGCGCTAGGTAATATTTTTTTGGTTCCTCCTGTTTGTTATGTAAATTAGTCCTCTTGTGTGATATTCGCTCAATTATTTTTAACACGCTTTTATTAGGTCCACTTGTATGTAACTAACTATGTAATAGAATCTAAGGTAACTAATTTAACCATCTACCAAGGGTCGTAGCGTAATGAAAATTGGAATGTATACGTAATTCCGATGACAACACAATAATTTGACACAAACAAGCTGATCTGATGCTGGAGCCGGAAGGTGGATAGTGGAACTCTTCAACGGCTATTGGTAAACCCTCCGTATTTGGGCTCATTTAATTTGTCTAAATAAGACCTTTATATTGGTGAGGTGAGGTGACCATTTAAGCGTGTTTTTCTAGTGTTTTTTAAACTATTAATTTTTCAAAGTAAGCTTATGTTTTAATAACAATGTGAAATTGATCTGAATTCATTGCGACATTTAAAAATAAGTAATATAAAAAAAAATACCTGACTTATTAATTTAAATAAAAATAGCTTCCGATTTGTGTTTTCAATGGAAATGTAAAAATGTATTTGTCCACCAAAAAGTATACTAATCCTTTAGATTTTGTGCTGCACTTAAAAAATCTTTCATAGGTACCAATTAACCTCTTCCATTTTCTTTTTTCGTATCAAGCAAGTTGTAATTTCCAAAAATCTGCCCCTAATCTTAGATTCCAAACGTAGTTTTAGCTGTGTGTAAGTGCAATTGATTTTATATAAAAACTAGCTTTCCGCTGCGGCTCCGCCCGCGTTTTTCCCGTGTGAATGAGACATTTTCCCGCGGTAAAAGGTAGCCTATGTTACTTTAGGTGAATGTAGCTTTTCAAAGGTGAAAGAATTTTTGAAATCGGTTCAGTAGTTTTTGAGTTTATTCATTACAATCACACAAACACACAAAAATACAAATCTTTCCTCTTTATAATATTAGTATGATAATGATAAATATTATTGAAAAATGTGGTCAGTTAGGTATCGCGTTCAGCTATTTATAGTATGCGTATAATAATGTGCCAGTGGTTGCGTAAATCTAGTTGTTGTAGTAAATTAGTTACGCTACAGGTAATTACAGATTTTTTGCAGCTCTGCAATCAGAAGCGCTTAGGTGCTAATTCAACACCTATTATTAGATAAATGTTGACCATGAACATTGGTTTTGACTTGTACAATTTCCTTGTCTATGCAAATCGGTTTAGTTACCGCCTATTTATTGGATCGAACAAACTCTCATCATCCCTTCCCCAATAATAGCCTTGCTTACTTAACATGTGGGTTTCGGGGTAAACCTATGTCACAAATTCCGGTGTCAGAATAGTACTACCTAAACCCTAAGGCTTAAGGCTTCTGAAATGGCTCATATAAAACTTCCTATATATCTGTAGACGACCAACCTTAACAGCTTTGTTTATATTTAAAAAAAATATACTTTTATTTTATTTTTAAAAGCGTATCTTTGCATGCACCATGTTACTTTTCCTATTTAAAACATTATATTTTTAAAATTTATCTTTAACTTTTGTTAGTGATCGTGATCACAAACTTTTTTTGAGGTTTATGTGTGATGATGAGGAAGCCTTTATATATTTCTTTTTATTGACATACGCTTGTGACCAATCAAGTTTAACCGGACTTGCGGAAGGGAATGAGAGAGCCATTATGAAATAGAAATAGAAATAATCTTTATTTGCGTAAAACATTGTATATGAGATGACAGTGCGAGTACTCACATCTCTAAACTGCACGGTGCCCGCTTCTCCCAACTCAGAGACGGAGGTGTAAGCCGCCTCTGGCTGGATGAAGAGCTGGCACAAGGCCATCTCCTCGCTCCGGAACATAGCCCCCATCGCGTCGGTCTATTATGTCCCTTCTGCTTCTGGAAATAAACAACAGATCAACATTATCTTCTGATCAAGACGCTTAATAACGCAGTGGTTCCGCCGCGTGTCGCCCTGCTACATATTTGCCCAATACTCAATACTCAAAACTTTATTGCATTCCAAGTTGATTACAAAGGTGTTACAGTAAGTGTTAGTATACATGATAATGTAGTTATTAACAACAACTTGGACCCTGTGCACAGCAAAGTAATTACAGGAGAGAGAAGAACACATTATTTGCTAAAAAAATATCATTATTTAAATAAATTTATTATTAATATTATAAAAATATGTATAATATTATTGATACTATTTAAATGAAAATTTGTGAATTATTTTACAAAAGATTATAACAAAAAAGATATATATTCCGAAAATGTAAGTATCATTAAAAAAAAAAGAAAATTATTATCATTTTAAATTGCCTTGTATTTTGGCTACTCCATCGACGGTAACTGCCGGCCCTGACTAATTTGTACGTTTAAAGTACAGCGCGCTGTATAGGCTGTAGGTACGGATCGCGGTAGGTAAAGGCGAGTGACGGAGGCCTGGTAACACTATAGATTGTTTTCTAACCTTTTCTCCGCCCGCGTTAACAGTTTTCCCGTGGGAATGAGGCATTTTTCCGCGGTAGGTAGCCTATTGTACTCAGGGTGAATGTAGGTTTCTCCTAATGGACGCCTCATACAACGCTGTTGAAGTTAAAATTAAAAAAAAAAAAATTAAAAATTAAAAATGCATTTATTTCGATATAACTAAAACATTTCATAGACGGGGCTTCCCAGTGAGTAATCAAAGATACTCGTGTTGGGAATACCTCGCTCTTCCATCTAGTGTTACAAGAAGTAGGTAAATACTTATTTGATGGTAAGGTAGTAAATAAAATTAATTACTTAAGTTAAGTACAAGCAGAATAAAGAAGTAGGTAGATTAAGTACATTATGTTTGCAAACGATGGTCATAGCACTATTAGTGAATATATTGTATAGGTAGTGATATAGTTGTGAATAATTAGAGGGTAATGTGCACAAAAACTAGTAATTGTGTAATTTACTGATGTGGTGAACTTATATTTCACCTTCATAGGGTAGATTCTGGTTTTGAATGTGAGTCCTTTAGAATAAACTAAACAGATACAGAGATACATGTAGTAGATAATCTATCACCTGTTTCATCACAAAGAAAGTTATTATTTACTTGTGTGAAATACCTAACTATGCGCCCTACGGACCAGAGTCCTTGGGATCAGTGAAATGTTACCACGCAAAGAAGATTATTATCACCTAATCTAAAAGACAAAACAACTATATATATATATATAGAGATACTATTCGGATTCGCGAGACTGAATCCACAAGCAACAAATAAACATTTAATAGGAAGTAGGAAGTGCCCAGCAAAACCTAATCCGCTAACTATCCTATACGCCCTACGGACAAGGGTTCCTTGGGATCGATAAAATTATCACGCATAGGGATAGTCGTCCATTTGTGGACCAACAGAGATTTGATTTTAAATTGTCACACACAAACCAAAAGCAGGTGGTCGGTCAGCACATCCTAGCTACATCATCAATAACTCATGGTCGGTATAATGGCATTTTATTAGATTAGGTAGAACATTTAGTTATATATATAATTTAGATAATTCTGGTAAATAAGGCTTCAGTTTCATCGTAGGTTAGTGTTTTAAGCCACCCTATTAAGACCTTTCGGCATGTATACAATTGCATGGGGTATATTTTTAAAATCTTGTTAATCTTATTATATATGAACGGGGCTTGAGCAGCAAACTGACGTTTAGCAAATATAGTACGGACTTGATATGAAGGGGCAACAATATCATTTCGTCTCTTATTTTGCGTACATTGGTCATAAGCTAGAGACGTATGGTATTCCAAAATAAGTTTTAGGATATAAAGTTTTCTGATAGAAAGAAGGTCACTAATAGTGTAAAGGGTGCTTGTAGGAAACCTGTAAGGTTTAAAATACATGACTTTTATTAACGACCTATGGACCCTTTCTAAATCCAATAGATTGGTTTTATTCGCTCCACCCCACACGGGGATGCAATAAACGATTACCGATTGGGCAAGAGCGCTATATATATTATTTAAAACTTTCTTATCCATAACATGACGCAGTGTTTTAAAGACCCACATTAATTTCCTGACTCTAGTCATTATAAGTTCGATGTGTGAATGCCAACTCAGCCTTTGGTCAACCATAATTCCTAAATATTTAGTACAGTTCAATTTTTCTATAGAGGGGCAATTACATATTTGGTGATCAGAATCTGGACAACTGTGGATTCTAATATTAAAGTCAGATAAGGGTTGAGCATTTGCATATGGAGCAAAACATATATAGTTTGTTTTTTGTACATTCAAGGTTAGGAGATTGTCATTTAGCCAATTAGAAACAGAACGCAAGCCCCTTTCAGCTGCAGATTTTACGTCAGTCCAGGTTTTTCCCGTAAAAACAATAGCAGTATCATCCGCATAAGAGAATATCCTCCCTCCAACACCCCCAAGATTACACAACTGGTTAATATAAATCAAGAAAAGTGTAGGGCCGAGGACACTCCCCTGCGGAACGCCATAAGTTACGAAAGACTCATCACTATGGTAAGTATCAATTTTAACAGATTGGGTTCTGTCCTGAAGATAGCTGCTGAAAAGGGAGAGAGCCGTGCCCCGTATCCCGATACTCTCTAGTCTGCGCAAAAGAATTGAGACAGAGATGGTGTCAAAAGCCTTTTTGAGGTCAATAAAGACTGCCAAGCACTTATTACCACTATCCATTTCCTTTATTATAGATGATGTAAGGTCGAGAATAGCATCTTGGGTTGATAGGCCTTTTCTGAATCCATATTGAGAAGATGATATTATATTGTACCTGTTCAAATAACCTACTAGTCTAGCATTCAGTAGTCTTTCAATAATTTTTGTGATACTAGTTGGTACAGCAATAGGCCTGTAATTGTTCACATCAGTGGTGTCACCGCTTTTGTGTACAGGCGTGACAATAGATCGTTTCAAGCAAGTGGGAAAGACTCCAGTGCTGAAACAAAGGTTAGCCAGATTAGTGATAAGTGGTACAATGAAGTCACTAGTAAGTTTAAGAAAATTTATGGGAATACCATCCCATCCAGGAGAACTCCTAGAGTCTAGACTGAAAAGTATATCATTCACTTCCTGTGGATAAGTGTCCAATAATACGAATGAGGATGAATGAGTGGTATTGCAATCAGAGAATCTGGGATCCTTACTACCAACTGTTTCTATAATATTTTCCGCTAATTTTTTTCCAATGCCGATAAAAAAGTCATTAACACAGTTAACTGAAGTTTGAGGAAGTGGTTTTAAGGTTAACAAATCTAAATTTGAGCTCTTACGAGGTTTGTATTGTGTAATTTCATTTATGGTATTCCAAAGGGCTCTAGGCTGTTTTATAGACTGTAAAACTTTTTCCCTATGGTATTGTCTTTTTAGTTTTTTTATTAAGTTACAACAGAAATTTCGGTATCGTTTATATGTTATTCTTAGTATTAGATTATGCATGTCAGTTCGTAGTTTCATCTGCATTTTATCTCGTAACCTCAGACATCTTAGAACTCCATAAGTGATCCAGGGTTTCAGCTTTCTTTTGGTGTTAGAGATAGTTACTAGTTTTGAATTCAAGAGGATTGATTTTTGAACCATACTAATAAAAGCATTGGCGTATGTGTCTGGATCTTTATAAATATTAAAATGTGAAATATCAGTAGCAATTAGATTTTTGTGGGCATTTTCATAGTTTCTTATGGTTTTATATTTTATAGGTACATCTTTTTTATAATTATTAGAAATTATCAGTGTTACTAAGTTATGGTCCGTTACTGTAGTATTAAATACAGCTACGTGGGCTGAGTTACAATTTTTATCTAGTTTTATAATGACGTGGTCAAGACAGCTTTTTTCCCTGGTAGGTAAAGTATGACCAGGCATGAGCCCGTGTGACGAGAGCATGTGGCTAAGTTCTGGCCGCAAATATTTAGGGTTTGTCATCGACTCGCAAAGAAGAAGATGGTGAAAGAATTTTTGAAATCGGTTCAGTAGTTTTTGAGTTTATTCATTACAAACACACACACACAAAAATACAAATCTTTCCTCTTTATCATATTAGTATGATGACACCATTAGGTACTACATCTACGCCTACGCTTTTTGTAAGTAGGTAAACAGAATTATATAGCATGTGTGCTATACTTTATTATGACTAAGACAACATAACATAAAAATATTTTTTATTTCTTGACGACTTTATGAGATGTTCTTAACTAAACAAAGGTAGGGCTTTATGTAAAAGATCTTTATCAACAAATATAGAAAATTAGACGACACATTTTGTGGTGAAGTTGATTCTGAATTTATTACGAAGTAACATACAAAAATATTTCTACTTGTAACAGACCAAAAGATAGTAGACTAGCATCCTATTACACTTTTGCTTTGCGATTCCTTTTGCTTTTGCATGGACACCATATTAATATCAGCAATAAGGTATTTTTTTCAGGAAAACCTTTTTGATATTAAATGGGCCATGAACATTCTTGGACCGGTAAGTTAATTTTTTTGTAAATATTTTGAAAAGATGCAACGCCCGTGGAGTTTCTTCCGGCGAGTTCTTCTCCACAGAAGACAGCCAAATTGTGAACTCGCCTCGACGTCGAAAAGTGATTTGTAAAATCTTACTTCGAATAAAAATATGTATATTTCATTTCATTTCAAATTCAAAATTAAATCGCGGTAATAACTTGTAAATAAAAACTGTTAGCTTAAATGGGCAATACAATATACTTTATTGACACCAAATATAAAAATACAACACATAATACAGAAAAACGGAACAAAACAGAACAGTGAAAGGGACGTTTTGCGAAAAGGACATTTTGCAAAGAAACGGGTCTTTTATTGCTTAGGTAGCAGTCTTTCTTTTTCGGCAACCGTTGATTAATTGAACATAATACGAGGTAAATAATGCAGGTCAGTAATAGAAGCAAAAAAATGTAATAATGCCACATTGTATTTTATACTTATTTCATAATCATAAGGTAGTAACCGCATCATATTACGTCGACCTGACAAACCTACAACCGTATCCGGCACCTGTGTTTGTTTGAGGCTTTCGCGCTTACTATACATTATTACAATTGTTTACGGGTCTACCTATTTAAAATACATATTATATACCTTAGAGTATAAATAGAAAAAATTCTGGGAGGGCTAGAGTACGCCTAATCGAGTATGAACCGTAAGCACGGATATGAACAGTCCGAATATCTTTAGTTTAGTTTAGTTCGTTTATTAGTATCAAATGGTTATCGGGGCTGATAATAATTATTTTTCCCGGTAATAATAAGAAATTTAATAGCAGAACATTTTGAAATGTGCAGTGATAAGTTGCAAACATGACTCGAGGATCAAATAAAAAAAGAAAAATGTTATTGATTTCACCAAAATCTGCCAAAATTTGCTTACGCTTGACATAAAGGCAGCGGAGCGTTGCGCGTGCTCTATGTATATTTATTCTCTAAGATACCTACCTACCTATTTAAAATTATCGCGCTAAGACCCGTAAACAATTGTAATTACCTGTGTAGGATGTTAGCAATACTGGCAATACCCATTCGGTTTCATTTATATGACTATCCGATTGGTAGACGAAACGAGGGCAGCTTTTACGAGTATATCTACTCAACTGCACATAAAACAAGGCTGTGTGTTCTAGAAACTTATCGTATAATATGTCACACTTGTGGTTGTGTCGTCACGGTGTAATTACATTTAGAATAGCGTATATCTATAAATCGAAGCGAAAAATAAGAATCATTGAGCTTGGGCAGGGACTACTACATACTGTTATTATAAAAACCTATTTTTAACCCCTGACGAAAAAGAGGGGTGTTATAAGTTTGACGTGTGTGTCTGTCTGTCTGTGGCATCGGATGCGCCGATTTTGATCTAGTTTTTTTTGTTTGCAAGGTGTCACAATCGAGAGTGTTCTTAGCTATGATCCAAGAAAATATCTTCAGCCATTTGAACATTATCAGCTCTTTTCTAATTGTTGAAAGGATCAAGTAACGGTTTGTGTCGGGGGTTTATATTTTTTAAATTTAGTGTTATGGGTCGTTTAGTCATTATCTATTGTGGCATTATCCAACAAACAAACAAATATGTGGGGGCCATCTAACCCAAACTAGGCAGGCAAAGCCAAATGCAAATGTTACTATGAGTGTCAGACAGACAACTTGTATAATGAATAGAAAATATTCAATGCAAGCACAAGTCACACGAATGTTTGCCCTGGGCGGGATTAGAATCGAACCTACGATCCTGCGCTTCGAAGGCAGACGTATAACCAACTAGGCTACGGGGCCGGGAGCTTAGCTTGGACTGACAGACTATTTTACTTTGTCTCCTACTTTTCTATTTCTTTGTACCGTTCCAAAAAATGTTTGCCATCCGCGTTTTAGCTTTCCGCCGCGGCTCCGCCCACTTTAACCATTGTTCCCGTGGGAATAAGGCACTTTCCCGCGGTAAAAGGTAGCCTATGTTACTCAGGGTGAATGTAGCTTTCTAATGGTGAAAGAATTTTCGAAGTCGCCACTGTTGTTTTTGAGTTTATTCATTACAAACATACACACACAGACATACACAGACATACACACAAAACAAATATATCCTCTTTATAATATTAGTATGATTTAGCCAGTAGTTCAATGTTCTGTTTATACAAACAACTGGTTTATTAATATAACTATAAAAACTGCCGAATAGCGTTTGTATTATGTATTTTTGTATAACGGGTTTTTAAGCTTATCGAATTTGAATTTTAAAAGACTGTTTGGTCTTTGCATAGTTACATTGATCATTTTTAACCGATTTTAGAAGAAGGGTTATCAATTCAATTCAATTCAATTCAACGTGAAGCTTGATTGGTCGTACCTTTTCGACACAAGCTTAGGTCAATTAAAAAAAAACCAATAACGATAACCAACGTGTTTAATTTTGTCAGCACTAAAGATGTAGAAATAATTTATTTATACTAAAAAAAGCTTCTGATATTAGAAAACCTTCTAGCAAAATTAAAAAAAGAAACAAAATCAAATACTGTTTGTATAGCAATGTTTGTGTAGAAATTGTAGGCGTTTGTCACTCTCACCAGTCATCCGTAATAGCTCAAGAAAAAAAAAGAAAAAACCACAGAGTAAAAAAGTATCTCACACCGATTACGATTCAGTGAAGCAGGAATTAAATTGGCGGCCAGTAACAAGGGCGTTGTTTTTGCTGAACTTACTACTCCGCTTCTGCTTTTTTTGCCAACCTTACTACAGTCTGCAGTGCTCTTCCATTGGAACAATAAAAGCTTTATCTAAACAGTGTTGCATTCAGGAACACTGTATGGGAAGGTAATTAGAGTACGGAAATGCTCGTAGTTGCAAAGTTTACGTTTTGTGCTAGGTACTTTTCCGTTCCAAAAGTTCACCCACAATATATATTTTTACCAAGGGAAAAATTTTTCAAGGTAAAATATGTCAATGGTAAATATGTGGTATGTATGTATATGTGTATGGTATATGTATGGTGTGGTATGTATGTGTGTATGGTTCTATGTCTTTTCTTGTAATGCCATCTAATCCGGCAATTTTGAGCGCAAATCAATTGGGCGTTAGTTTAGTATGCTTGACGTTTGTCTGAATAAATAAATAAATATTTTGCGGTTGGCTCAGTCAGCTCTTTTGGTCATGTAACATTAATTTCACTAGCATATAATATCGGTTCTGTCAGTAAAAAAATACCATGAGAACCCAATAGTAACATACGAGTATATAGGTATCTAGTGACGATTCTCAGATTTTTTTATTATTTTAAATGTTTATCTCTGGTTTTCTTTATTTATTTATTTATTTATTGAAATAGATGCGGTTTACAGAAATATTATCCAAAACACCTGCACCTTAGTAAATAGTCACACCCTATATAACTGACAACTAAACGTTAATTACAACGTTGCTATGTTCAAACATTACAAAACAGTATATGTAGATAAGTTATAATAAATAACATGATTGACAAGTTAGCGTAGTTAGCATTAGCACAATATAGTTTGTACCTACAACATTTCCGTCAGGCGAGAATGCGAAAGAGCTCATCCCAACAATGGGCATAAAAGTGGTATAATCTGCCTTCATTTGCATACCTAATTCATGCAAAAAATGTGGCACGGTGGAACAAATACTAAGTATATTAGTTACTATACGGCGGCGTCCTTGAATGTAATATTAGCTGATATTCTCTTATGTGCGACGTGTTTTTAACTACAACCAATACAACCTATTACCTGTGCTATTACTCGGGTCTATTCTATACAACCACGCATAAGAACGAAAGTTTCGTACTTACTTAAGCTACATACTCGTATTTATGCTTTTTATTTACGCCCATGAGATAGTAATTTACGCCCATGAAATAGTAACTTATAATTGTCGTAAAAATATAGTTTTTTTTCAATTACTCATGTCAAATTAAATTTAAACATAAGTATAAGTTTTGTGTATTTCCGGAAGTCTTACTTATTCAATGTTAATGATTGATACCCTACAAAGGTTGTGATCAAAAACATTTTTGAAGACGCAAAATATCCGCCATTTTTATTTTAATATACCCAGTGTCTTCTATTCTATGCGTCATCTCAACTTAAAATCATCAAGCTGTTTAGGGTAGGTATAGGTAGAGGGTGACAAAGAAATATACCATACAAAAATACAAACTCTAGAAAACTAAATTCGTTAACTATTAAACGCTTTTTATTGATGCAGACAGGTACATGTCTATAACCGCATTATAGCGTTTACTTTATATTCTTAAAGAAAACGACGCAAACGCACAGTAGAACGAGCGTAGTACTTAAATTTAAAATTTTCCTGTACACAGATTTTATTATGAAGGCCACACTCGAGTCGTGCAGGATAATGTGGCATTACTTATACTGAGTTAAGGTCAGTTGCAAGAGCATGTTTCCGCTTTATCTTACTTCCGATCACGTGATCTTATTATCAAACTCTCAAGTCTCAACCCAATACCAATTCACCTACTTCTTACGAGGAAAATGATTATTTCAGCTAGCAACACTTTTATTTTCCTGTCTGTAAGATATTCCAATTATCATCATCACCGTGTCATCTGCATTTTTGCGTTAGTGATTTTGACTGACCGAAATGTGAAGATGACTTTGGAAGTTTGCAAGATCTTTTTTCGGTATCTTAAGTTTATTGATGTTCATCACTGTAACATCATTCACACTAATATTATGAGTTTGAAAGTTACTCTGTCTGTCTCTTTTTTAAGCTTTCACGCCTAAACCACTGAACTGATATTCATGAAAGTTGGTTCAGGGATAGAATTTACCTTGGGAAAGGACATAGGCTACCTACCTTTCACCGCGGGAAAATACTTCATTCCCATGGGGAAAACTATTAACATAGGCGGAGCCGCGGGTTTGAAAGCTAGTCATTTAAAAACGTTTAACGTACCTACCTATGCCATCATCAGCAAAGTTGCAGGTGGAAAGATGAGTGAAGCAATAGCAGCTGTTGTAAACAATAGAAATAGATTAGGTAAACTAAACTAACTAAATTTAACCGAGCAGTCAGTTGGAGGTTATCCAACGGTGTTTGATACATAATAAATTGTAATATTATGTTTAATATTTTTATAGTTATTTAATAGGCATAAACATGAAAACAGGAAAGCAGCTTGAGGATGGAGGTCGAGTAAAAAAATAATACAGACACAGGAAAATAAGAGTAATTAAAAAACTGAATTCAATGAACAACCAGCCCTTATCACGTACGAAACCGATGCTTATGGTAACGACTACTATACTAACCCATTCGGATGAAACTTGCATTATTTCCTAAGTTGATCCCATTCTATCCAAATAACTGCATCAACAAAACTCAATTCTATTGAAAAGAAGAATAGTAATCGTCAGTCAGATCTATATAAAATAACTCATAGTGTCATATATAACTTTGGTACATTGCAAATTTATTCGAGTAATATTCTTGCCAAGGCCAAGTAAGACATTTTCTTTCACGGAAACAAAAACACCCACAAATTTCTCCGCTTTGAATAAATTAATAGTTTAAAAATCTCTATAAAACACGCTTAAGATGTTTACTTGAAGAGTTTCACTATCTAACTTTGGGACCCTTCATCAGGCCCTGGTTAAGTGGTCACCTCACCTAGGCAATATAAAGGTCTTATTTAGACAAATAAAATGAGCCCAAATTCGGTGGGTTTACTAGCAGCCGTTGAAGAGTTCCACTACTTATCCACTTTCCGGCTCCAGCATCGGATCAGCTTGTTTGTGTCAAATTATTGTGTTGTCATCGGAATTACGTATACATCCCAAATTTCATTACGCTACGACCCTTGGAAGATGGCTAAATTAGTTACCTCAGATTCCATTACATACAAAGTTACATTACATACAAGTGGACCTAATAAAAGCGTGTTAAAAACGGCGATGAGGCGATGAAACGCTATACTCGAACCGCGTACAATGCATCTCGGATATAAACAAACACACAAAACAACGCAACTGCAGCTGGCCAAACAAATTCACTACAAAACAAATATTCTGTAGACCGATAGCAGAAAAACTGACTTTTCATAGCGGTCTTGAAAAAATTATGGCTTACATTTGTCGAGAAGAGGCTTTTCCAAAATCCCTACGCTTGACAGGTGAGTTGGGATTAAGTATGTTATTGATTTTAAATATGAATAAATCGATAATTATGACATTCACCAGGAATAGATGGGTAACCACACTTCTAATATCAGAAGTGGGAATTAGTATACACTTTAATAAACAGCATTCAAGCTCATACCTCAGCGAATAGCGACCCTCCACTATACCACCAACACTAAATCCTATCAGAAATTAATCACGTACTTAAAATTACTCATTAAAAAGGCAAACAATACATACTTATTACTTACACAACAATACGAACCGGTCACGTGAACTGATGCGTCCGACCAAAGCCACAGAAGAGAATAATAGAATAGTACTAACCCAAAGGCGTGTGTACGGTACTACGATTACGTGGAATAAAAGTGCATGTTCATTATTGACAATATGTGGTTATTAGAAAACCGCGTATGGTTAGAGTATCATCGTGACGTGATAGTATTTGGAACGCGCACTAGCAATTTGTATGTGTAGGAAGAATTGTTGGCGACATCGGATAATTTCCAAGACTGCCGGTTCCAAAAAAGCTTGCTTTTACAAATACTAGGACAGAAGCGAGTAGTATTTACACGTTTCTACTAAAGTCTTTTCTAACGAATAGATAATGTAACCGTGAAAATTCATATATTTAAGGAAGGGCATCGTTTAAGAAATGTGGTATGGTAATTTTTTTAGATACAATAAAGAATCTGGATCCTTCCATAAAATGCGTTTCATTGAGGTCGATAGATTTGTATCGAATTCAAAAACACCAATTAAAATACTTACAATGTTGTGTCAACCATGCTTTGACAAGGTCTTCTCCTAAGTCACGTGATGATGGAACTCACGGACATATGGAAATTACCGCACGTGCGAGCAGGTTAGCCAGATTGACAATAATATATAATAGGCTATTTGACTGGTTTTTAAAATATATTTTTTATTATTCAGTAGAGTTTGTGGATCCCAGTAATAGTTGTATTTTTTAATTCTGGTACATACTTATTTCCTGAAAAATATCAAAATAAAAATTCAATATTTAAGTAGCGCGCCAAAACGCTACTTTGACAATATGGCGTCGCAATGGCATCGGTGACGTCACTAGCCAGTACTACTACTACAAGTTGCTTAAGTAGAAAACGATGTTTACTGGCTAGTGACATATGTCCTATACCCGACCAAACAGGAGCGTTTTGAGTCACGTGACAAACGCCAAAAAAAATACATTTTTATTTACGGATTTTTACATAAATTAATTATTATTTTCAACTTCCCATAGTAAATATCCATTTTTAAACTTACATTACATACTGATTACAGTAATTAACACTTTATTTTTCGCATTGTCAAATAGCCTATTTTGATGACGTAGCGTTGATCCACCCGCGGCTTCACCCGCGTTAACAGGTTTTCTCGTGGAAAACAAGTAGGTATCTTCCCGTGGTGTAAAGTAGCCTATGTGTTATTCTGATGTATAATCTAAGAAAAGTTTCATTAAAATCCGTCCAGTAGTTCCAGAGATTAGCGTGTACAAACAGACAGACAATTTTTTTTTCAAAACTTGTATTTTTGTGTTCCGCTACACTACCTTTATCACCTGCAATCAGTTATTGGAAAAACAAATCAATGAACAGGCGCGCCGATTCTTCAGATCCGATCGTACTTATAGATCATGGTGTCCAAGAATTCGAGACACAAGATAAGCTAAATGAGAACATTAGTGCCACAATGGGATGTAAAGGAGTAGCCGTCGAAACCAAATTTGGTCAGTAACTCATCATCGTCTCTGCTACTGTACCGACTCAGCTACCGCAGCGCTAAATAGTTCATCATTAGCGCATCGCCATTTTCGTTTCTTTGCAAAACTCCTTTACCTAATACACCGTGAAATTTTACTGGTTGTTGTGTAGCTTTTTTATTGTAATGTTAGAAGTAATATTGTGTATACAAAGATGTTGTGTTTGTTTCGGACTGGAAGACCTGGTCTCCCATAGCACACGGGATCCTAGTTTGGGGACCAGGAACACAATTTATGTTGTGCATACCCTACAGTGGTTGTTGTAACATCTGATTGCCAAACGTAAGTTTACTTTAACTTATAAATGTATCTGATTGCCAAACGTAAGTTTACTTTAACTTATAAATGTACCTACTATAGTTTGTTGAGATAAATATTTTTTTTTTTTTTTTTGTTTATCTGCAAAATAGTGGTAGTAATCATGAAGCTGAACAACTATCCCATATCAAAATAATTTAGCTGACTGTATTGTGTCCATTTGGGATTGTGTCCATATGAGAATGTGTCTCGTTGGGAATGGGAATGTGTACCGTTGAAATTGTGTCTCGTTGAAACTAAATCCCTAATGGATTTGGCTGTCGCAGTTCAGTCTGATGATCATGTTCCTTCGGGAAAGTTCACTTTCATGAGTACTAGGTACCACTATGTTGCGGATAAATATATCATTCATTTTCATCATTAACAGCTCATACATGTCCCCACCGAGGGGCTCGGGCCTACCCTGAAACCAGGGTGAATAGGCCTTAGTCGACCACGCTGGCCCAATGCGGGTTGGTCAACTTCACACACAACCCTTGAATTACTTCGCAGGTGTGTGCAGGTTTCCTCACGATGTTTTCCTTCACCGTAAGAGCGTCGAATAAACGTACATATGAATTCGAAAATCGAAAACACATTGGTACGTGCCGAGGTTCGAACCCGCGAACTTCTGAATGGAAGTCAACGGCCCTAGCCACTAGGCCACCGACGCTCTAAATAAAGGATAAATATATAGATAGTTAAATTTCACACGCTTGCATTCTTATAGTTTATGATTTAGCTGTAGAAATTATATATGTATTAGATACATTATTTGTAGTAAAATGTACGAGTATAATGTATTTTCACGGATCTTTATAAGCGATAAATAGTAGGTATGGTTTTACTATTTATGTTATTAAGTACTATCTACTCAAATCTACTGGTGTATTAGATGTACTTAGTAGTAGAGAAAGCAGAATATAAGCAAGAAGTGAATTTCTCAAATGTCATTATGGCTGTAGCATGCATGTCTTATCACCGGAAGGTCTATCGGTAAAATGTGATAACCGACTTTCAAAGTTGATGACTATTTCCGAGTAGCGAAATGCTCATACTGTTGCGTTGCGTAATAAAATGCATTGTACGCGTAGAGATCTTTTAAGATTTCCATCGACTACAATGTTATTTTGTTATAGGTACTACAGCTATTAAATTTACGAGTTCAGAAGCCAAATAAAGATGACGTTATTTATACCACATTTCAAACTAACGTTAACATATTATTCGGATACAAAAGTATTTTTATCGAGCAAGAGGGAGAGGATCCAGTTTCTGTTTTCAGCGTTGCTGTTGAATTTATTGATACTACTAACGATTCCTTTTTCAATTTTTCTCTTGCATCTACTAAAAGCAAAAATAACTCCCTTCTTTTTTTTTCCTCTCATCATAGGTTGCCTATTAAAAACTGTATTTATGTATGTACTGCATTTGATGTATTTAAAGTTTGTAATAGTATCCTTGTGTGTAGTAAAATATTCTATTTTGATCTATTTTATATTCTTAATTCAATTACTAGGAAACAGAACAATTAAAGTGACATAAATCTCAACTTTGATATCATCCACCCACACAGACTTTTACAGTGGTAAACAATTGCCCGTAAGTTAATCCACTGGTTGATCTATCTACCAACTTTTCATTCAAATCCGCTTAGTCATTTGGGCATCAAAACGGAATAGACTGTTAAAAGTATTATAAAACACTTCTGCATTTATTTGGTCAACGTAATACAGTTCTGCATTTGTTTGGTGGACAATCAATGCAAAATAAGCCAAACCGGGTAATTAATTTAAAGGCAGATGTCGATTAACATACTTATATGCAGATACTTTAACTAATCGGTTATAGAAACAACAGATTCGTTTACAAAATATTCTAAAAATATACTAAAGATTGGAAAGATTTAGTAAACAACATGTACAGTAAGTAACCAGCACATGCGGCTGGACATATTGACCTTGAGAGCACCCGTATTCCAAAATATAAGCTGTCTGGTAAAGAAAATAAAATGACAGCCGACGTCTAAACATAGACATTATTAGACATGTTAAATAGCGTTATCTGACCGATGTTGGTGATCGTTTACTGATGTCAGATTATTTCCAGTATGGAATCTCAACATCTCAACAATTCCTTATCACGGTGGATCGAGTATCACTCAGATATACCTAAGCACGTGATGACGATAACCTTTATAAGCAAGCCTCGAAGGCTGGTACTCGGAGAAAAGTAATCATAAAGCATTTATTGCGCAAGCAATCGATAGAGTTAGGAAATAAAGTGCAGTTATGGAGTTGGCGGCGTACTGATATGAGAACCTTGCATTAGAGTTCAATATTAATTCGTTATCAGCTGATATAAGTCCCTACCGAAGGGCTCGAACCTATTCTGAACTAAAAGCAGGTTTAATACCAGGCCCAGTTGGAGTTGTTCAACGTAATAAATAACTACAGAATTTCTTCACAAGTGTTATGGATTATTTCACGTCTTTCTTCACTATAGTAAGCCTCTACTCGCAACGGAGCTACTGAGATTGAACTAAGTCAAGGACTTCAAACTGCCCTTACAATTTTCAGAAGCGACCAGTAACCATATTAGAAACTAGTCGCGGCGCATGCGAACTTATTGTAAGGCCGGTGAAGCAAGTCGGAATTTGAATCAGTTTTAATTCAGTAGCTTATATAACTGTCAACTAATATGAATTCCCTCTCGGATGATCCAATTTCAATTCAATATTTAAGATTATGGCTTCTGTCAGTGTGACAATTCTGCCAGTGTCAGGGTTGGAGAATACACGTTGTTTATCATAAAATAATAAGGTTTCGTTTTGCCAAATGGTCGGTAGCGGAAGCACAATCTAAAACAAAAAAGACGACACAAATTTAGTACCAACCCACATAATATTAGAATAAAAATAATAGGGAGAAATCATAATTTAATTTTATATCTCTCAATATATTTTAGCAAGATAAATATAACAGGTTTATCCAAGGAAGAAAGAACACAATCCATATTAAAAGGTCGGGGGAAAGAGTAAGGGAGAATATCGTACAAAGAGACTGGGAATCTTTTACATTCAAGAAAGATATGGTCTATAGATCCTTCGTCAAGACCACATTCGCACAATGAGTGGTCCCGGACCCTTATTTTAAATAAAAAACGAGGGTTGCAGTTATGACCAAGTCGCAATCGAATCACGGTCGAAATCGAGAATTTACAGAAGCTACGAAAAGAGGAGAACCAGGATTTGGTAGGGATGAATGGTTGTAAATTGCCGTAGTGTTTGCCTTTCGTGCTGCGAGAACGATCCCAATCTTCAGACCAGTGATCCTTCAAATCCTTATTAGCAAGAGAACGTAAATCTATAGAGAAGCAGTTGTTGTAGTTCTCTGTGCCATTACGGACCGACCATTTTGCACATAAATCAGCCTGCTCATTACCAGAAATACCAGAATGACCCGGAATCCAGGCAAGAGCTATTTCTATTCCTGCTGAATGACACTTGAATAGGAGGTCTCGAGTTTTTAGGTTAATTGGATGAACACCCTTAGAACGGAGAGGGAATTTAGATATATCCTCAAGACAGCTGAGACTGTCAGAAAAAATAATAGACTTATTAAGATTATGGGATTCTACAAGGGACACTGCTTCGAAAATAGCAATAGCTTCACTCGGATGATCCAACGGTCTTTGGTCGAACATCACTGGCAAATTTTGCATTTTCACCCACCTACGCATGTACTAATTACCAACTAAACTAATTTAGATTTATCTGCGGCTAAAACAAGCAATTAATTTATTACTCGATGTATTTAAGTTCACGAAATCAAGGTTCAAAACGACAAACATCCGGGAAACCAGAGACCATTTGTCAAAAGCAGATTTGAGCAGATAGATAAGATGAGACTACCTACGGAAAGAAGTGGATTTTTTGTAATTGAAGGATAGCGTATAGCGATTTCAAGATCATATTTAATAGTTGCTTGTGCGTAAGTTACCCTATGGATACCTAAATTAAAACAGAATTATTGTACACGATGAATGGTACAGGGACATACAGTAAAACATGGTGAAATTTACAAGAAAACATAAACGTTTTCATACACACAAAAACGAGTGATTCTTTTTATCAAATCAAGTAACTATCAGAATACTTAAGGAAAGGCTTCACTAATAGATAAGGCAGCCAGTTCACTTTACATACGACAAACAATGGTGTGTTACTTAGATAAAGTTTATCGTGAAAATGAAGCAATGTCGCCGAGAGTTGAAAGGCGTGTAGGGCCCATACAAATATTACGTAAGCAGGGAATTAATCATAGAATAGAATAGAATAGAATAAAAATTTATTTGCAAGAATACATGAAAAGATGGGTCTTAAATATAATTTAAAGTAACAGTGTATTCTACTGAACATTTTCAGTGTGCAAATAAACAAAAAGTTTTGGGAAAAATTTCATGTCTTCCACTTGTTCGAACCCGGTTCAAGTTTTTTTTTTCATTTTCGCTACGAAAACAAAATAGAAGTCAATACGAAATCACTTTGAAACTTTTTGAAAAGGTTATGTTAGGATTTGAACAGATTTTAGACGTTTAATACCCACCTATATAATGTGTGAGTTATTTGTAGAAAAGAAAAGCCAAAAAAATCCGTCATTGAAATAAATTTCTAGTCAATTTTCTTTCTTTACATTCATCAGATTATTTTATACAGTATTGCTCAGCTTACTATACAAAAACATATATTTGTATGAACTGGAAAGCCAAAAAACAAAACTACTTATATACTTAATGATGTAACATATTCAACAGACAGCAATGTCATTTCAGCCAATTCTGAATGGCATATCAGGACAACCTTGAGTACCTACGTCGTTAAGTATATCAGAGAAGACAAGAAATGTATTGAGGTATTGATTACTAATGTAAGCAATTAGTTACTCGAGTGTGTGTTGACAAGTACTAGAGGGATTATATAGGTGAAGATGGTGGTTATTGCGAAACAAACATTCTTACAAGTTACAACTTACAAATACCACCTGCCACCTATAGAATTTCTCGAATGCGAGGATAATTCTGTTTCACGCTTTTACAGTTTAACAGATTTAATGGCGTATGAACAGCTGGCATCTTGGAGGACATTTTTAATTTAACAGGGGCAAAATGCAATCTTTGAATTTTCTACAAAATTTACCTTGCTTGAAATTATAGGTAAATAATTTAGGTATTATTATAACTCCTAACGGTCTTAACATGGCAAAAAATTATCACTAAAAGTTTAACACCATGTTGAACGCTTGTCTAAAAGTCTTATGTAAAAAATCTATAATATAGTCTGTCGTGGAAAAATAAAATTAGTTCGAAGACTAGTCATATATGACATAAACTTGCAACTTTAGTTCTTATAGTGATTTTGAAAAACCTACTTACATAGTAACTATAATACTACTACTAATAAGTAGCTTATTTACGCAGGAAATTCTGTGTAGAAACTAAGAAGGGTGACGTTTAACTTGTGGAGGCATTACGTCATGTAATGAAATGGGGTCGTCCTCGTGTAGATTCCAGTAGAGAATTAAGTAGATAATCCTTAAATAAATAAGTGCGAAATAGCTCTGTATGTCTGTAAACCTTTCACATAGAAAACGGAAACGGATTACGATAGAAATTTTGAGGATGACAGATAACATTAGGGAAGAAGCAAAGATAGTTTCTACTACAGAAAAACCTCTTATTCCCACGGGAAATTTTGGTAATTCTAGTAAACTCGCGGGGGAATGTCGTAAGATTAACAGATGAAGAACGCAGCAAGTGATTGCTTGAATGTAGAATCACAATAGTAAGAACATTGTTACTGCCTCGGCCTTATGTCAATAATGTTTTGATTCATTCAATAATATTCATTGTACGTACGCGAGACAAGGAGCTTGTAAAACAGCGGTTACAATTACAACATGGTTTTGTGAAGGAAAAAACAAATGAGTACTTCATCCCGACCGAACCATAAGGAAAGAATTCACAGATGTTTTTGTAGTTAATATGGTTGGAAAAAATAACGTAGAATCCAGGGAATCGTTAGACCGTTTCGACAACTTCCGTTTAGTAATTTGAAACAAAACCAGAACCAACGGACCGGAACAACGCATTCTAAATGTAATGACACCCATCTACCTGGAATCGGGTAAGTATAAGCTCAGTGTGAAATGAAACCATGAAATACATTTAACATGGCTCAAGCAGTGTAAAATTAGTCATTATTTTAAAAATCACAAGCGAATTTTGAATACAATGACGCTTGGAACAGTCTTAAGTTCAAGTTAAATGTGTAGATCCGAGACGATCCGAGATTCCCAAAAAGAAAAAAACAAGTTACTCCGTCTTCGTCGCGGCCGTTGCGAAAAAACGCATTCCTAACGAAACGCACCAACACAAAACAGACCGATTATCATCATTAGCCGGCATTAAAACATAAACTTAACCGATACTTCAACACGCAAATCAATCTGTCATTAAGTAACATTACATTCAAATTCTGTAAATATACCAAATATAACTTAATTGACAAATGAAAGTAAGTGAAATGATGAGGTTGAAGTAATATTTAAGTAAGGAATGTTGAACGCACCAGATATGAATGTTGTCGGTGAAACACACACGTTTGGCGCGGCCGGCGCGCGGGAATCAACTGAGCGTTCGGTTTGCTAGGTTGGTGTTTCTGAACATGTGACTGCAGCTTCGTGATGTGACCATTAAATTGTTTGTTGACGGCATTACTTCTCGTAATGTTACGCCATTTATTTTCCACTTTACTGTATTCCTAGATATCTTTGAAGTATCTGAGTTATCTAAGAAGCACCTACCTGAGTAGTTTCAATGTTGTTTCTTCTAGGATTACGATTAAAAGCTCTCTTAAGTCTTACTTGACTCAGTATACTTAACAACCTGAATAATCCAGGCTTACGCTTCGATTTAAAATATATCAGGAAAAAAATAAACTTACCTTGAATCTAAGATGATCTTCGCTCGATAAAAACGTGTACCGCCGTCGTATCGTGCGGCTCCTATTGTCACATCAGCTGATGATAAGGGTGTCGAGATGAGAGGTATCTCGTGATTCGCCGCGTTGTGTTGGCAGCACTGCGCTTCGCACACGCAGCCTCCTCTATAATTGCTACAATAAGGTGCTCTTATACCGCTGTATTAAAGGCTATTGTTTTGTTAAAATATTCTGACTTCTGTGTGTAGTCTTTGGTGAGGAGATTCTTACAGAAATGCAAACAATAGCTTTTCATGCCTAACGATAATTGTCCACTTTATGGTCAAGTGCAATTATTTAACAATTATTTGCATTCAGTTTAATCTGGTTCAGAATCTGCATTTAGAATAGAAAATAATTTATGGATAGCAATCACTGTAGTTTTTTTTCTTCATACTTTAAATTTTGACCATTTTTGCTAATCAGTTACATCATGAATAGTAAAAAAAACTATTGACAATAAAACGATAAAAATACAATTTTTACAACCAAGTCATTTAAATTCTAAAAATGAGTTTTACCGCTTTTAACTCACGTTTCTGCAATGTTTAATTTATTTATAACGATTTAACCTAGATATGAAATTGAAAACAATATTAAAATTATTTTCATATAAGTACCTATATACATATAGCTTGGATAATAGAAGATATCGGGAACACAAAATATTTTACTCTATATCAAAATTCTATCTACTAACTAACTACTATAGTTAGGCATAGGTATTAGTTATAAACCTTAATAAATTATGTTATAAAGTAAATAAAATAAAAAATATTAAACCAGGCGAAAAATAATAATTATAAAAGTGTTGGGCCTATCCAAGAAGAATCTGGTTCGAATCCGAGATACATATATTTTTTTTAATTTTAATAAATATAAAATTTTGTAACAAATAAAAAATAAACTCCGCGTCGACATTTTACGTTATTTTCGTGTTCATCCGAATATAAAAACGAATGAACTACAACTTATAGTGTTGATAAAAACGCAAAAAAAACTGCAACAACAACTGTACATAGTACACCTAAGTAAATAATTTACCTACGCTACTTTGTGAGTCGGTGCTTGTTTAACCAGCCGCGGAGCTATAAATAATTCTGTAGGTACACTGTGAGTCATCGTAACAGGAATGCATAATTAACGACTTTCGAGATACAAAATTATCATAAAGTATTTAATATAAGAAATGCCGTAACACTTACATGGTCTATTAACCAGGAGTTCGTAATCTTTAATGGCCGCGACCCATTCATGGCAAAAGAGGCATCAAAAAAGATAAAAGTCAGTAAATAAAATAAACAAGTAGGTATTTCTAATCAGAACGCGGCGAGCATGTAGGATGCATGCACACCACATTACGTACGACCACGTACGACAAACAGGATGTTTTATAAATAGATAGAAAATTTTAAATAAAAAAAATCTGCTTTCTATTCTCAGGCAGGCACAGAAGTTTACAGGGTGTAAGAAAAAAGTATCATTATCCTTTATATATACCCAGTATTACCCAGTATTGTGTAAGTGATGTCACAGAAGAAAATAATAGTACTAACCCGTACAGAAAGGACACTAACCCCCCGCGCTACAAAGAGGTTCCCCGCCCGATATAGCGCCCCACGCCCTGCACCCCGCAGGCACCGCGGGACTCCGCCGGTGGTGTTAGGGGGTGTTTTACATATCGCCTAGCACCGTTGACTTGTAGTTGTTATTCAAAAAGAAGTAGGTTGTCAAAATGGGTGCCCCCTTAAATTGCATAACATAAATAACCCTATTATTAAAATCCATAACAGACTTGCCATAACTTTAATTCGTATAACAATAAGAATCCATAATTTAAAAATACATACCATTATTTCGCATAATTATTAAAATCCCTAATTTTATAATCTATAATTTAAAATATATAACTTTATATATAATTTTATGTTAGTGGCTATTTTTTTCTACCCTTTAGTTTACTGAAAATAAATGCAATAAATATGAAGTAAAGGATTGGTAAAAGGTATGATTATTTAGAAGACGGATATCCATGGGAGTAAGATTGCTTGAGTTGGCTATTAATTTAATTTAATTTGTGTTATTAAGTACATTGTAGTAAAAAGTAAATATTTCAAAAGATGCGACGCTTGTGGAGTTTCTTCAGCGAGCTTTTCTCCACAAAAGCACGCACATTTTGCTTTGCTGAACTCGCCACTAAATGTAACTTTATTTCAATTAACTAAGTGATGTAGAATGTCGAAAAGTTAAACAAATAAAATTATTTGATTTGATAAAATCAGAATTTAATTTCAAAAAATTAATTAAAGTTAAAGCATTCATAGCAAGCATACATAGAACACATCCATAGCACGCATCAATAGCACTGATCCATAGCATGCATCCTTCTAAATAAAAATGGAAAGTATTTTTGAGACAAGCTTTTATTTCAATGCTCTAAAAGGATAAAAATAAATTTCGGCTTAATCAACCATTAATTTAATTACATTAAATTATTTATATGTTTGAGTAAGAAAAATAAGCAGGTAGCACAGTTTTCAGGCATTCATAGTCTAATAAAAAGTGATTAGGTATAAAAAGTAGTAATAAGTACCTATTCGTATTTATAATATTTGTTATTTATTTTTATTTATTTATTTATTTATTTGTAATATTTTTAGTGATGATAAAATAATGTTTGTTAATTTTATATTTTTTAATTGTTATACATACTAACAGTATTCATATTAAAGATAGGGCTTTTAAATTTATGTGTTTCAAAATTATGGATTTTCAATATATGCATTTTAAATTATGGATTTTAATATAGACCCTGTCAAAATGCGTTTTCTGTATGGAGTAGCCACCCAGTGGTGATGTGATTACCAAAGAAAAATATATTTTTTTTACTATTTTATTTACGATTTTTTATTAAAGTTTGCTCTACGCGGCAAAGTGAATTAACCCCACATCAATATCATCAATAGTTTTTAATAGCATGTAATGTCTTTGCGCCACCCAAAACGACAATAGGTGGTATTAAGTTCAACTTTTAGAAAAAATAATGTTTGTAGTAAAAACAACATCCGATATTACTGAACTGACCGTGACAGCGCAATTAGTACTTTAAATTGGCCATATTTTGTGAACGTGAGCTATCTATTTAGTCAATTAACTGACACAAGGTAGGTAGTTAACCTTACCTACCTATAGTAAGTACCCTATTTTTACACTGTCACACACTGTTTAACTACAGTACGCGCGCGAGTTGAATGGAGAGTGCGTTTGACTTTCTTTCTCGATATATCTTAAATTAAGGTAATTAAAAATGTAACTTTGTAGCATATCGTTTCTTTACATGCTCTTGTAACACAGTGAATAATATTAGCTTTATTTTAAAAACTTACCTATAGTTATTAGACCAAAATTAAGTGAACGCACTCTGCATTCAACTTGCGCGCGTACTGTAATGGCAGTTAGTTAGTATTCAAGACGAAGTAAAAAAAATCTAATAGGTTGGGATATGGGATATATATCTGATTGTTTGTATTAAATAGTGTATAAACTCTTGTCTACAAAATCCAAATAAAAATTGTATTTAATTGTAAATAGATTTATTTTATTTCTACTGGCAGCTCTTTGGAATATTACCCTATAGGTAAGTAAGTCTACAATAAAAAAAATACATTTTGTATGTATACACAAAGATATAAATAAAATATAGAATATCAAACTCGTAAATAAATATATAATTATTAACAAAAACACAATATTTACGTATTTCAAATTTACAAAAAGTCAAGCAGTAAAGTAAAAATTGGCACAATATAAAAACTAAAATATTATAGGAAATATTTCTAACACCATGACCAGTTTCATTCAATGTATTACAAAAAATGTTTATTTACCCTCTTTTTTATTTAAGATTTCATTTATTCTTACAGATTAAACAGTGTTTTATTTAGGAGCCGTATGTTCTAAACCTATTGTTGTAAAACGCATCGTTCAAAGTATATTTTAGACTTATACCGTGCTTATACCGGATTTAGAAATCTCCAAATATTACAGATAATCCTTTTGTTTTGAAATAAATAATTCCAAGTAGTTATTAAGCTATCGGCTGGGTTTACACGCATTCGACAAGGACGAACAGCGCAAGATGACGTAGGTTTGTGTCAGTCACGTGGTCTAATGGTTAGACCTTGTTTTCTTAGACCATGCGTTCATGTAAAACATTAGCCCTTAATAGTACAATGTGTACATTATGTGTTGATTTCGCTAATAATAAGTTCTGTGTACTTACGTATAGGAAAAGCGTATTGCACTGTTGTACTGTACTAAATGAATTCACACATAGATAACCTACATTATAACTATTAGTTACGGACCTGAAACAATGGAAACGTTACTTACTATATTACAATCAACCAGAACAATTAAATGAAGACAATTATGGTTTTGAAAAGAATATAAAATACAGATGTTAATTTTATACAAGCTTCATTCAGTAGAGATCAATGAAGTATGGTCACGTATAGATTTGTAAAGTCTCACCTCAAGGGTCACTAAGGTCACTGGCATTTATAATAGTTATAGCTGGCATGTGAAGTAAAAGAAGATGTTGTGACGAGAATTGAGAAAGGGATGCTAAATTGGTTTGGTCACGTGGAGAGAATGAGTGAAGAGAGATTGACTAAACAGATTTATAAGGCGAGAGTGGAAGGAAGCGTTGGAAGGGGAAGACCAAGACGAACGTTCCAAAACCAAATCGGGGACGTTCTGACAAAAGGTCGGGTCAACAGTACTCTAAACCGACGAGCATGTATGAGGAGATTAATGAGTGTGGATGAAGCGAAAGAAGTATGTTTGGATCGTAGCAAGTGGAAGGAAGTGGTCTCTGCCTACCCCTCCGGGAAAGAGGCGTGAGTTTATGTATGTATGTATGTATAGCTGGCATATACAATTTGATGTTCATTGCGCAACCAGTAAGTTTCAAATGTGTACCATTAATTTTTTGTCATATCGACTACACGAAATGTGACATTACCTTCCGCCCTTTATAAATATAAGAAACTAGCATGCTTAGTGAAAAAAAATTACATAGAGCACGCGCATCGCTCGTAAGCAAATTTTGGCAGATTTTTTATGGCCGGCGGTGAAATCAATAACATTTTTCTTTTTTGATTTGTTCCTCGAATCATGTTTGCAACTTATCACTGCACATTTAAAAATGTTCTCCTATTAAACTTCTTATTTTCACCGGGAAAAACTCAGCTCCGATAACCATTTGATACTAAACGAACGCGCTGAAGATATTCGGACTGTTCATATCCATGCTTACGGATCATACTCGATTAGGCGTACTCTATCCCTCCCAGAAATTTTTCTATGTATACTTTAAGCTAGCATGCTATGTTATGTGTACAATAAACTGTTAAATAAATAAGAAATCACTCACTTGATACGCCGGGTATCCTCATAGACCAAAGTAAGGTGTGGCTACACTGAACAGTGACCGTCTCAGAACCGTCGAATGTGTTCGAAGTACTGACTAAATCGCCAAACCTCAATGGCTGCCCATCTAAAAACACTGCTTCATTTCAGTATAGAAACGAATAAAAATAAAATATGTGGGGACATCTCACACACAACCATCTGACCCCAAACTAGGCAGAGCCTGCACTATGGGTGTCAGACAGCTGATTTATTTATTTATTAAATAAGTTTTAACAGCAATTACAGCCAGAGCCAATGCGCTGATAAACTTAAGATATTTACAACAAAAACTTAAACCTAAAGTACCTAAAAAAAAATAGAATTTTCTTCATACATAACATAAGAAAAACTTAATAACAAAATAAGAAAAACTTAAACCTAATGACTAAGTAATCAGGAGATCATATTGATATATTTTAAGAAAATCCGACGTAGGTTGGACCAATGATCGGCAAACAAGTCGCAGTCTGGCTCTACGGCAAGAACTGCATTGAGCTGCACTCGGGCTTTTACGAGGGGAGAATGTTCATGTGCAACTGTGCGCACCACCTCCTCAGCGAGCAGACGATGGCTGCGGCCGCGAAGATAGTTGTCGGGGACATACAGACAGCACTCCCGCGAAACAAGAGTCGGGCAATCAGACTCACCTCGTAATAAGCGGCACGCTGTAGTCAATAAGTCTACGTGCCGTCTGGTTTCAAGAGAATGAAAACCCAGCATTCCAAGTAGAAATTTAGTCGGGTATAAGAAAGGATAATACCCAAACTGTTTCTTATACAAAAAACGGAGAAAAGCTTTTTGAACTTTTTCAAGAAGAAGGATGTATTGCTTTTCGTGTGGACTCCATACTACTGAAGCAGACTCAATTTTAGACTCAGTTCTTACTAATGCGGAAAATAAAAGTTTTATTGTTTTAGTGTTTTGAAAGTTTCTAGCGTTACGGATAATGAAACTTAATTTCCTGTAGCAGTCAGCTGCGAGAGTAGTGATGTGGTCATTAAAGGTCAGTTTTGGATCAAAAGTAACTCCTAGATCTCGGACGGTGTTAACTCGAGTAATTTTTTCATTTCCTAGGTAATAAGTAGCATGAAAGGGGTGTCGTGAAGGGGAAAAGACATAACTGAACATTTAGAGGGGTTGAACAAGAGCCTATTTTTCACACTCCAACTGTGGACAGAATTTACGTCTTCTTGCAGAAGGTTACAATCCGCAGTGTTGACAATACAACGAACAAGTTTTAGGTCATCGGCATATAGCAAGCATTTTGAGTGCTGAGTCACCTGTTCAAGTTCGTTAATCATCAAGATAAATAGCAAGGGACCGAGAATTATATACATACATATATAAATATACAACATCCAGACACAAGGCAAACACGCGAACATCTACGCTTACGTGTACTGGAGTCTACGCATCCTGTGCTGGAGCCTTAAAACCGGTGAAGAATGATACGTCAATTTTGCGACACAAGCGCATAGGTCAATAAAAAAAATCGATGTCCATCTGACACCGAACTAGGCGGAGCGATAACGAAAAGAGCGTTGTTACTACACATTCGGGGAGCGTCAATTCGAGCGCCAACTGCGTTAATTATCAAAGTCATATGTAAGTACGTTTATACGATGCTCGCCGCTCTTACAGTAAATGAATGAAAACATCGTACGCCTGCGATGAAATTTAACGAAGAAACACGGCCAATGTAACGTGGCCTACTAAAATCAGGCCAATGTCCCAAACGAGTTGCTTACGAACAGTTCGACAAGGACCCGCCCGAATGAACGTGGCCAAAAAAGGAACTAACTAACGCCGCCGCTTTAGATGTAATTATTGTCAGTTTTTTGTATAGCGGACAGCGCCCCCACCCGCGTTTATTGATCATTGTCGAACTGTGCTGATAAAGAATAAAATTCTCACCTAAATTCCACTTCAATCCAACCGTCGTGACACTTTCGCACGGCTCTCCTATAGGTACCAACGAGCACCAAGCCCTCTTATGAAGTCTCGTTTCCTTCGGGATCTTTATCACATGTTTCCCAGGAGTCAGTAGCCAGGATACCGCATCGTCTGTCAGTAGGTAAACCTTTACTTTAGGATCCAGCAGCCGTTTTTCTTTGACTAGGAATAAGGTTTGTATATTGCCCATTATTTGGTCTATGCGGCCGGAGCTTTGACCTAACACCAAGACGTGGTCTACCTAAAAATGTTAATGAATAATCATCACCATCATCATCATTTCAGGCAGTAGACGTCCACTGGACAAAGGCCTCCCCCAAAGATCTCCACGACGATCGGACCCGCGCTGCCCGCATCCAGCGGCTTCCCGCGACCCTCACCAGATCGTCGGTCCACCTTGTAGGGGGCCTGCCCACGCTACGTCTTTCGGCGCGCGGCCGCCATTCAAGAACCTTTTTTCCCCAACGGCCATCGGTTCTACGTGCAATGTACCCTGCCCACTACCACTTAAGTTTCGCGATTCTTCGGGCTATGTCGGTGACTCTGGTTCGCCTGCGGATTTCATCTTTCCTGATTCGATCACGCAAGGAAACTCCAAGCATAGCCCTCTCCATCGCTCTTTGGGTGACTCTGAGCCTTCTTGAGGCCCATCCACGTCTAATGAATAATAGACTTAATGTTTATTTATTAGTACTGTTTTCAAAGTCTCTTTCAAGAGTTTACGTGAGTAACCATGGAAAATAATTAGGATACTTTCCTTAAATACAGATGTTTTAGTTTCACTAATGAAGAATGAGGGACCAGGTGGAGAAATCTCGTCTCTACCAACGAAATCTGGTTGTGCAGTAACCTCTTCAATATCCATCCAACAAGGACTCGTTAATTTTTTTGATACAGGCTCATTTCTAGGTGTATATTACTCGTATTTCATCATTTGCCGAAAGCCATCCACTGCTGGATAAAGGCCATCTCCAACGATCTCCACAACAATCGGTCCTGCGCTGTCCCGCGAAATTCACCAGATCGATGGCCACCTTGTGGGGGGCCTGCCCACGCTACGTCTTCCGGCGCGCGGCCGCCATTCAACAACCTTTTGCCGTCGGTTCTATGTTCTTAGCAATTAATAAAACTTACCTCAATATTATTAAGTTGGCAATGCTTCTGCAATTCCATAAGGGCCTTTGTAAAGTCTGTATAATCCTGATCAGGTGTGTGCACAATCTGAAAACATGCTGTTGGTTATTCACCTCAATCAATATTTATCAAACATTGAATAAAAGGCCAGTATCAATAATTTTACTATTTATGAATTCATAAACATTAAAGTTATAGATAACATAAAAAAATTACTAATAGCTTTTGGTCTTGCTTTGTTGCCCTGCATCATTACTTTTCCCGTGAGAAATTGGTGTCTTCCCACAGTAAAAAGTAGAGTTCTTTTCCATGACACCATCACTCATCACATTATGTCATTATCTCCCTCCAATTGTGATAATATATTTCCTCACAGAGGGGCTTGAGCCTACCCTGAAGTAATTCTTTAAACCTTTACAAGGCAGTGGCCACTATATTGCCACCTTAATGTTTAACCTTATACCCTCAACATAAAGTCGGAAACGAATGCATTTTATAAAGTTGTTTTGCCTTATAAAGGGTTAACTATTGAAGAATGAAAATGTATATGAGAGAAAAATGGAAAGACAGTCAAGGTTACTTTGGATTTGTAATATTAGTCAGGGTTGAGATTTAATAATGATGAAGGGTTCCAAATAGTAATAAATATATTAAAATCCGCCAATAATAATTATGTAGTTGTTGAATTATTGATCATAAAAACAGATGAAGGTATTTAAAAATGATGCTATGTGAAAAAAGCTAATATCATAGTGTTAATTTTAAAATCACCTTACAACCTTTCTTTTTGTATTTTTCAAGGATCTCTTCGGATATTGAGTCAAAATCTCCTGTAACCAGGTCAGGCAATTTCATGCTTTTCTGTGCAGCTGTTGACATTTTATTTATAGACAAATCCCACTGTCTCGTACCTCCATCTACGGTTATTCTAACCAAAGCTGAAAAAAAGTAAGTTTGTTACCAAAGATATATGCCAGACAAAGAAAAACTTAGTATGATAACAGAAAATAGAAGAAAAAATACAAGATCTTTCCAATCTAATCTTCATTCGACTGTAACAAAACAAAACTTATACATACCATTGTTCCAGAAGTTATTCAAGAACTTTTCACTCTGTGTGATTGGTCTATTGAGTACCAGGGCAGCATATTTATGCAGGCACTTATCCTGTACTTCTGTAAGTAGAGGCATATCCCAGTTGAAAGTCGACGGGCATGGACATGAAGTCAAGGTCCCATTTTGCTGTGTATAAAATATTCTGATCAATTTTTTAACCTACAATCAAATAAACTGATAATATTTCTAGTTAAACACCAAGTTACTGTAATAGACTGATACTAACCAAAATACACCGAAAAAAAGTTACCAAAAGATAAGGTTAAATAACCAAGAGAAAATTTAAACTCACAGAATATCATAAAAGTATTTTACTTACTATGTTGTTCAGATTTCCACTATGAGACATTGTTCCTGTCTATCACGTCTAGCAGCTAAATACTAAATGAAATTAATTTTAATATAAAGTATAAAAAAGAGGAAATGAGACGTAAATACGAAGATAACCTCGAAAGAAATGTCAAAATCAAAAGACAACATCAGTGATGCCAGATCGAAGAACAAAAAAATAAACTTTTATTAGAGACTAGACAGACATGGGTAGATAAGTAATGCGAGTAATATATCACGCAAGTAATATCACTTGGAGCAGTGATGCAACAGGTTTTTTATTTCTCTGTAGGCCTACTATGTAATGTAAGTAGCGACAGGTTCGAGAAACTGTCAAACGCGACATATTATTGACAGAACTGCTATGGCGCTAATGTCACTCACTACGTCGCGTTTGACAGCTTCTCGAGCCTGTCGCTACTTACATACATAGTACACTGCACTATGAAATTCACTCCTTCCCTATCGCTTTCGCTACTTGCCGCTACGGAACACAAGTGCTTTTAAGGTCCACATGGCCATTCGGACGCATAATAAGGCGTTGTCCTAATAGAACGCGACTACGCGATTCGCGCGAACTTTACTCGTACGAACGCGCGATCAAACATATTGAAGTCGAATATGTGTCCTAATAGACGATCGCGCGATTGAACGATTTCTTCATACATTTGACAGTCGCGCGTTCGCGCGAACTTGCGATGGTCGCGTAGTCGCGTTCTATTAGGACAACGCCTAATTATGCTTTATATTGAACATTAAAAAAAACTGTCTACCACATAACTTTTGTATAAAATGGCATAATTCGTGAAAGCTGCCATCACTAAAAAAATGCTGCGTTCACTATGAATCAAAATAGTTGACATAAGTTGCGTTCATTTTCAGTTTATTTTACTACAGTAGGCAGGCAGCAGCACATTAGTTGACCTTGAGGGCGCCCGTCCGTACGTGCGTATTCCGTAGAAGTAGGGACTACTATTTGGTATTCTGTGGTAGAAGTAGGGGTGAATCGTCGAACTTCTAAAGATCGTGTAGGTATCATGAAATCCAAAGCGCGGCTTTACTCCCACCTCCCTACTCCCTCCGGTTGGTACAAACAAAATCAGTAGGACATATATCGTGCTTTACAAGATATACACAGAAAGGCTTATTTTCAGAGAGGTGGAAGTGGAACCGCGGAGTTTCTTTTAATTTTGTATGTTATTTTTGTTGTGTTGTGTAGAGAAATGCAGAAAAGATCCAAATAATAGTTGTACCTTTATTTTTAGTAGATCTTACTTAAATAACAATTGCTGCAATAACTTTTTATTACAAATAGAGTACAGTTATGTTGATCATCACTATCACTAAATGATTTGTAAGTTGTTTGTTATTAACTGCATGAGCATGCAGTCTCTCTCCCTATTTCTCATACCTTTTTTCCTACCTAGTAAAATATTAACTGAAAAAAGAGTAGGATGGGAAATGTAATGAAATGACATGCTCATGCCAATTCTAGGAATAGATCAGAGACATAACTTTCTGACCTTGCTGTTTACCTTACCCAACTAACTATAACGTTTAATAAATAATAATAACTTTAGTTTACGCGTTCTGTGCTAGAGTCTTAGCTTTCTCAACAACTTCTTCAATGGGTCCAACCATGTAAAAGGCAATTTCGGGCAAGTTGTCGTATTCTCCCGCCAAGATTGCAGCGAATCCTTTGATGGTCTCCTGCAGGGGTACCAACTTGCCGGCGTGACCAGTGAACACCTCTGCGACCTGGAAAGGCTGCGACAGGAAACGCTGGATTTTGCGCGCGCGGGCTACTGTCAGCTTGTCCTCCTCAGACAATTCGTCCATACCCAGGATAGCAATGATATCCTGGAGCGATTTGTAGTCCTGCAGGATCTTCTGTACGCCACGAGCGACATTGTAGTGTTCAGCACCAATGATGTTGGGGTCCATGATACGCGAGGTGGAGTCAAGAGGGTCCACAGCGGGGTAGATGCCCAGTTCGGCGATAGCGCGAGACAATACAGTTGTGGCGTCCAAGTGAGCGAAGGTGGTGGCTGGGGCAGGGTCAGTCAAGTCATCAGCGGGCACGTAGATAGCCTGCACAGATGTAATAGATCCCTTCTTTGTGGTGGTGATACGCTCCTGCATGGTACCCATGTCAGTGGCCAGGGTAGGCTGGTAACCTACGGCAGAGGGGATACGACCCAGCAGGGCAGACACCTCAGAACCAGCCTGGGTGAAACGGAAAATGTTGTCAATGAAGAGCAGTACATCTTGTCCTTCCACATCACGGAAGTATTCAGCAACGGTGAGACCGGTGAGAGCGACACGGGCACGCGCGCCTGGGGGCTCGTTCATCTGACCGTACACCAGCGATACCTTGGAAGTCTTGTCCTTGAGGGAAATTACACCGGACTCAATCATTTCCTGGTACAGATCGTTCCCCTCACGGGTACGCTCGCCGACTCCAGCGAATACAGAGTAACCACCATGGGCCTTGGCTACGTTGTTGATCAGTTCCATAATGAGTACAGTCTTGCCGACGCCAGCGCCACCGAAGAGACCGATCTTACCACCCTTAACGTAGGGAGCTAAGAGGTCTACGACCTTGATACCAGTGGCCAGGATTTCTTGTTCGACGCTCATGTCGACGAATTCGGGGGCTTCAGCGTGAATGGCGGCTCTCTTGTCGGTGGGGATGGGGCCGCGCTCGTCGATAGGCTCTCCGATGACGTTGATGATACGGCCGAGGGTCTCTGCGCCCACGGGGATACGGATGGGCGCACCGCTGTCCTGCACGGGCTGCCCTCGAACCAAACCTTCCGTACCGTCCATAGCGATGGTACGGACGGTGTTCTCTCCCAAATGCTGGGCCACTTCGAGCACCAACCTGGGGGTGCGATTTTGTACTTCCAAGGCATTTAAAATAGGCGGTAGGTTGTCTTCGAACTGGACGTCCACTACGGCACCGATTACTGCGACCACCTTACCGTGAGCTACGCCCGCCGCTGCTTTAGCTGCATATTCACGTCTGTTCACAAGAGCTCCAGCCACCAAAGGTGTTTTTTCAGATAGTGGAGTGTTAGCTACCGCCCTCGTGGCCACTCGGCCAACTTTACAGACGGTAGAAAACATGATTTTCAGTTATTGGAATGCAAAGTAGACGAACAGGGTTAGAATTATATTTATTTACGTAATAACAAATTATTTTTTTAGTTTATTTATCTCAAGAAAAGGCATAAGATCAGTACTTATAATACAGCCTAGATAATTATTCGTTTTCTTTTCTTAGGCAGGTATTTCACTGGCGAAAGAGACGCAGTTATGCGCAAGAGTGAGCGCGGTATATCTATATCTCATTCTAACGCATAACTGCGTCCCTTTCGTGTTCCGTCTTCGTTGCCAGTGAAATAGGTGGCTTAAACACACTTTCATTCATTTTCCTCTTAAGACCAAGACCTAGGTACTACTATTTATTTGGTATTCTGTGCCAAGTGCCAAGACAAGACTAGTACCGTAAAATGGGGTAAATAGGGATCGAGGGGGTAAATTGGGACAAAGCCCGGGAATATTTTTTAATTGGCAAGGAAACGGAGTGTCTGTTGCAAAGAGATTTGAAGAGCCAGCTTCGCTTTAGATAGAGGGAGCGTTAAATATCCGCAACACTTCATGGAGAGCTATCCTTTTTACTCTTATGACAGTTTTGCATGTCAGAGTGATACAAACGTTGTTTTGACAGGACGTCAAATTTCAAGTTGTATGTCATTTTTCGAATTGCTAGGGATGGGGTCTAGTTAAAAACATCGATATCGATAGATACAAGGTGTTAGTAAAATATATACCTAACGCAAATCTTTCGGTTCAGGTAGAGTTCTTAATGAAAATTAAATAATTTGTACAGATATAGGAACTACTCGTGCACTCTCTACGCTTAAGTAATAATCTAATAATTTTTGATATTGTATGGTGTTAGTAAGGGAGCTATATTCCACCTACAAATTATTAATGCATAAAATTACCTGTGAATAAAAAAAAACTAAGTTAATAATTACACTACATATTTCATAAATTAATGTTTCTTATTCAATTATCTTTTAAAATTGCAAATATTTAGTTTTTTATTTTTGTTTATTTGATCATATTTGATCATATCTACACAAATATTATAAAGAAGAAAGATTTGTATTTTTGTGTGTGTGTGTGTGTGTGTATGTGTGTATGATTGTAACGAATAAACTCAAAAACTACTAAACTGATTTCAAAAATTCTTTCACCATTAGAAAGCTACATTCACCCTGAGTAACATAGGCTATATTTTATTTTCAAAAAAATTAAGGAATCCTTACTAAAACCACCTAAAACTTCAATAATGTAACGTGTAAAAAAACCTAAAATATTCCTTATAATTGCATGGGCTCCGAAACTACTGAGCTGATTTTGATGAAACTTGGTATGAAGATAGAATAGACCTTGGGGACGGACATAGGCTACTTTTTACTGCGGGAAAATACCTCATTCCCACAGCAAAGACTGCAAGCGCGGGCGGAAACCTGGTATCAGTACCAATGAGCTTGGGGTACAGTAATATAAAAGATTCTGGGGTGATAAAGGTTACCTTATACTGCGGAAAATTCTTTATTCCCACGGGAAAAGTGGTAGGGGGTCAGAAGTTTTGATGAAACTTGATACAGAGATAGAATAGACCTTGGGAAAGGTAACAGACTACCTGTAACCGCGGGACAATAGCTTATTCCCACGGAAAAATGGTAGTTCGGGAGGGAATTTTTGGTGAAACTTGATACAGAGGTAAATTAATTTAGATTTTGGGGTGAACAACAATTTATTTTGATGCCACAGTTTCGGAGACTAACTCGTACAAACAGATAAACATTTTTTTTTTAAACTGGATTATGTTCTATATCACGTTTTAAATTCCCTTGACCCGGTTTTTATAATTTTCTTTTCTATGTACAGATTTTCGACTTCTACATTTTTATTATACATATAGACGAACTTAACATGTTTTTATTTGAATTTATTGTTATTGAGTTAAAAAAAAGATTGTCGACAATTTTTTTTTATTAAACTGTTTTATATATGATACCCTTTTTATTTTTCATGTGGACATTTAGTAATTGATTCTAACATCTAAAGGTAGCCTTTATGTTACTCAGGGTGAATGTAGCTTTCCAATAGTAAAACAATTTTTGAAATGGGTTCAATCGTTTTTGAGTTTATTCATTACAAACATACACACAAGTATTGGTGAATTTTGTGCTTGTGAAAGTTAAAAAGGGCTTAACTAGCAGATATTTATTTAAAAGCAAACAGAAATATTTTAGATTTACAGTTTTATTAATAAAAGATCACATATTACATTTAAAGCTGAAAAGTATTCATACAGTAGGACGTAGTTGGTAGGGCACACCACTTCTCTGAATCTACTTTTTCTCAAATTATTGAAAAAAAAGAAGTACATATTAATCTATTCTATTATTTATTCTTCTTTTTTTTTATTGACCTATGCTTGAGTCGAAAAAGCACGACGAATCAAGCTTCATCAGACTTGCGGGGATAATTTTCACGTTCTTCTTATAAGAAATCTGAAAAAAAAGAAAATGAAGTAAGTTATGTAGATTTTTTAAATAATAATTTTAAAGGCTGACCAAATACATCGAAACCCTGTTCCGGGAATACCACAATATGTTATAATAAGTTTTACAGAGGTATTTCATTTTCCTTTACAACTCAAAAGCTTTTTCGATAATTTTATCGACTATGTTTTTCCAACCCTATTATAACCTTTTTGTACAAATATTATTATTGGAAAATATAGCGAAATTTGATTAATTAGATAAGATTAATCAGTTGAATTAGTTTTATTACATAATTTAGTGTAGTTTTGGATTATATGCTACAAATATTATGACGAAAATACATATAATAAACACAAAAACACAGCTTACCTTTGAAAGCTGATCACATCGGGTCTATTTCCTTGCTTTTGATGCGTGATTTACACATTTTCACTATGCACGACATAACTTTACATTTTAAATTACACTATATCTCAAAATTTGTTACTAATAATCAAGATAAAACGTAAAATTTTATTTTTAAAATTGAATCCAAACATAAACAATTTGAACAACTATAATACGACTAAACTAAAGATGACGCAATTTTTGACATTTGTCACTTTGAAAACTTGAAAGACTAGCGACTCTCAAATTTTGTTGCATAGTTTGTAGCCAAAGGGTACGTTTTTGACATTTGACAAAGATTTTCGGGGTACAATAAACACTTGACTATGCTCTCTCTATCTAAAGCGAAGCTGGCTCTTCAAATCTCTTTGGTCTGTTGTATGTTTTTAGTAATTTATTTTAAATTTATAGTAGAAAATCTGAAAAATTTAATGGCAATACTGAACTGGAGTGAAGTGAGCCGCAAAACAATGATAAATGCAGTCAAAAGTTGCGGTTGAAAGTAAGGATATTCGTTGCTACTTTTAACTTCCTCGAAAAAACCGATGTTTTTGTGTTTTGTGCAAAACTTCTGTTCTGCTCTGTACTATGGTTCTTGGTGAATACTGGTAAAAACAGTTAGGCAATTCTACTGTTTATTATCATTTTTAAGCAAAATGTAAAAATGTGTAAATTTTTACTTTTTTGGGGGGAAATCGGGACGCTAACAGTGTAAATTGGAACGAGACTGGGAAAATTGGGACGAGAATTGATAAAATAGAGACGGAAGGTGTAATAATTGGGATAACTTCTTAGGGTTGTGTCCAATGTTGATTATCTTAAATAGGTTTTGAAAAGTAATTTTACATAATTCCCAAAAAAAGGAAATATGATTTTAGGGTTCATATGTTGTATGTTTAAATGTGTGTAACCGAAGACAAGCTCGCTAGACGGTACAGCGGTCCCGGGTTCGAATCTCGTCGAACAAATGTCACTTTGTGAGACTTTTCACCTGATTGTCCGAAAAGAAAGATGTTTCCGTGCTTCGGAGTGCACGTAAAGCCGTTGTTCTACGGATTTAGTCGTTATAGGAGGCATATTTGTCGAGAGCCACAGACGGCTCAATAACTCTAACACCAGGGTTTATATGGTAGGTTCACCTCGTAACCCACACGACAAGCAAGCAAGCAATCTAGTTTATTATATTTAACAAGGTGACAACCCTGACGAATTTCCCAAATTAGCCTTTTGGCGTCCCTATTTACCCCAAATTCTGGGTAAATTGGGATTACCCATATTTTGGCATTTTTAACAAACAAGAGAATAAATACAAAAATTTTCCATAACATGTCATCAAGATGCCGCCAAGACTAAACTTTTTACATAGGTCAGATAGCGATAACTATCAGAGAATTAATCATAATGCAACTCGAAGTGCAAAAATTTCCCAATTTACCCCGTTTTACGGTACATGCTATATTTATGCTGTGACTTGGATCCAGCATCCAGCCAGCCAGTACCCCTACCATGAGTTGCTAACGTAACTTACGCGCTCGATATCGACTACGTAAACGTGCATTTAGTATGGAATTAAAACTACGCCATCTATTGACAGTTATCTGAAGTAAAATTTCTCCATACTAAATGCACGTTTACGTAGTCGATATCGAGCGCGTAAGTTACGTTAGCAACTCATGGTAGGGGTACAGGCAGCAGGCCAGAAAAAAGTATTAAAAAAAGAGATTGTTGTTTTGTTGAACGAATTTTACGCGGGAATCGAGAGGAAATGGCGGGTTCATTGTTTCGTCCTTTTTAAAATTAGTTTTTCATGGTAATTGTGGTGTTAATATGGTGGAATTAGTGCGATAATGTGCCGTTAAAGAAGAACTATTCAATGAAAGTGAGAAATAATGAGTGGTTAGCTGTTTCTGGTTTGATACCCCGCGTTAAACTTCAGTATCATTGGAATGTAAGAACCACCCTTGCATTTCAATGATCCCGTAACAAGAAATTAAACTACTGAAGACGTTTAACATGGATGCAAGAAATGACTAAAGACGACGAAATGAAACTGAAGAAATAATGACTGAAGAAGAAGACATTAAACTTGGATAATGCAAGAAACTACTAAAGACTAGGCTGTATGGGCTTAGATCCCTTTGCCTTTCCCATAAGGGAGAAAGAAAAAAAAAAAAATTTGTATTTGTTTGTTGAGGTTATGAGTTTTTTACGCGGGAATCGAGAGGAAATGGCGGGTTCATTGTTTCGTCCTTTTTAAAATTAGTTTTTCATGGTAATTGTTGTGTTAATATGGTGGAATTAGTGCGATAATGTGCCGTTAAAGAAGAACTATTCAATGAAAGTGAGAAATAATGAGTGGTTAGCTGTTTCTGGTTTGATACCCCGCGTTAAACTGCAGTATCATTGGAATGTAAAAACCACCCTTGCATTTCAATGATCCCGTAACAAGAAATGAAACTGCTGAAGACGTTTAACATGGATGCAAGAAATGACTAAAGACGGACGACGAAATAAAACTAAAGAAATAATGACTGAAGATAAAGACATTAATTAAACTTGGATAATGCAAGAAACTACTAAAGACTAGGCTGTATGGGCTTAGATCCCTTTGCCTTTCCCATAGGGGAGAAAGAAACTAAAAAAAAAAAAAATTGTTGAGGTTATGTACATACAATCGTAAAAATATTGGAAAAACATATTGAATTGAATAATAATTACAATCAAGTTACAATTTCTTCACTTGTAGAACAGAAGAAGCGTCGTGTCGAGCATTCTGTTCTTATAGTTTGTGTAGGTTTATCTATTTTAAATGGAAGCTAGCAGAAACGCAATCCCTAGACTTTTGTTATTGTTTGTGTGGCTGTTTACACAGCAAGTTTATTCGCTAGAATATGATGGTAAGTACTATGTAGTTTAAAGTTTTATTCGAAATTTATATGGGTTTTTAATGATTTGGCTACCCTTTAGTTTGCAGGATAGAATTGCCTGCATGTTATTTTTTCTTTCTGAGTTAACTGTTTTGTATTACACAATATTTTTCAGTTCACTGGTTGGGCGGCCCTACGACTATTGAACGAGATGGGCTGCCAAGACAGAAAGTAGACATATACTGCTACTCTGGAACACCAAAGAGTGTACTGTCTTTGTGGCAGACTGTAAAAGTAAGGTTTTCGTACATATGTTTTGTCTGAACAATTTCCCTCCAAAGCATTTGATATGAGCTCTTGCTACCTTGTGCTTTGATATTATTTGTCTATAATTATTTTTTGGATCTGTAATAAATAATATAGGTTAATTGATATTCAAAGCAGACTCAGCCTAACTGGGATCTACAGCCTAGATGTATGTAAAATGTTTCTATAAATATCACAGTACTATCTTAATTTTTTTAATTTGAAAGGCAAAGCAATACATTCTTAATCCAAGACAAAGTAATGAACAGTGTAATTTAATCCATAACTACTACATTGTAAGTAACATCGACAAAAATGCTTTGCAGTTCCACGTAAAGGTGAAAAATGATGACTTCCAGCAGTATGTTGGTACAAAACCTGAAGAAGTGTACAAACAGTACACGGAAGACAGTTACGGTTGGTCTGCAGTGGTTAACCCGTTCCAAAGGAAGAACCAAAAAACTACATCTGTCGAGTTGTTCTCACCGACATGCATGGCAATAAATACGAAACAAAGACACAGTTTTGAATTACAAGTTATAAGTAAGTATAATTGTGTGTCAAAATGATTCCTAGTTTAAGTAAAGAATCATTGTCCAATTCCAATTCAAAGCCACAAACCTTAAACATGACTTGAAATTAATAAAGTAACCTGAAATTTGAGCAAAAGTAATCTACAGTAATATGGCCACCTAATTAACCTAAGCTAAGCTTTTCGAGCCCCTCGGTAGGGACATATATGAGCTGTTAATGTTAATCAGGAAGCCTTTTTACACATATACACTAATTTTAAATGCCCAAACATAGACGGCTATGTATTTATTATTAGAGATTTTAGTTGCCAATCTGTCAATTATTTGATTCCTAATTTAAGAATATTTTTTATTTATTTCTTAGTTTATTTAATTTTAATTTTGACAAACCATAATTAAATGATGATGATGATGAATTTGACTTTGATTTGATTAAATTAGAGCAACATAAACATTTTTAACAAATTTTTTTTATAGAATTAAAAAAAAAATTTGATTTCAGGAGTAGACCTCTGGCGAGTACTATTAATGGCATTTGGCATTGTGCTAATATTCTCATCGGGTGCTTTAAGTGGCAACCCTGTTTTTTTCTACATCTGTGGCATCTTGATTGGGGTCTTCGCTTCTTTCATGGTCCTGGTTTATTATATTAGCAAGTGGATGCCTGGCAAGGTCAGTATTATCACAGTAAAACCAGTAAGTTATATTCATAGAAACATGCTGCTGTCGGTTTGAATGTGTGCGTCCGTGCCGCGCGCCGTGTAGGCACGCGCTGTCACGCACACACTAGTATAAAAAAAGCGGGAATAAGGTGGCGTCGTCGTCGTCAGTATGGGCGCAAGGGACGGCGCGTGCCTACACGGCGCGCTCACATTCAAACCGATGATGCGGCCAGTTGGTACGGAGATAACTTACTGTTCTTAGTCTACTGTGGTATTATTCAGAGAGATCATTATATAGTGGCTTGGTCAATAATAATTACAAATGGCCAGTATTTAATTACTTCAAAGCCGTTGGTTTAGACTTTTAGAGAGTAACAAAGTACCAAAAAAATTACTGAGATATAATAAACTAATCTAATGGTCCTTCTAGAAAACAATGTATGGAAGAAAGAGACGGAATTATGTCAGATCTCTCTTTTAATATAATCACACTTATTATGATCATGCTAATATTATAAAGAGGAAAGATTTGTATTTATGTGTGTGTGTATGTTTGTAATGAATAAACTCAAAAACTTTGTGCCGATTTTAAAAAATCTTTCACTATTAGAAAGCTACATTCACCCTGAGTAACATAGGCTATATTTTACCGCGGGAAAATGCCTCATTCCCACGGGAAAGACTGTTAACGCGCACGGAACCGCGGCGGTAAGCTAGCTAGAAAATATAGTTTTAAATTAAATCATAATATAAACATTGCAGCGTGTTCTAACATACGGCGTTCTGATCAGCGGTTGGACGGTAGGGGTTTACATACTGCAGCAAGTGTGGGACAACATCAGAAGTATCGTGCTGTCTCACCAATCGTACGCCTTCTGGTACACCATGGGAGTTAGCTTCATCAGCTTCGTGGTGTGCTACCGCATTGGACCGCCCAGGGACCAGCGGAGTAAGAATCTTGTCATGTGGACACTACAGGTAATCTATACTAATATTATAATAAAGATTCAAAGATATTTATTGTATGATCATGGTTACAAAAAGATGTTACATTTCTTTTCATATGTTCCACACAATCCACCAAGTACGAGCATACATATTCTTTAAGCCTGAAGTATACAATAATATAAGTAATCAAAATATTTTTTAAAAACATTACGGGTCAAGTTAAAAGGTCAAGTTAAATTCAGAAAATTTATAGCATTGTCAAATAAGGTAAAAATAAGATCAATAATAATGAACATCAATTATTCAAGCAGCAATAAAGAGGAAAGGTTTGATTTTTTGTTTTAAATTGAATAGGCTCCGAAACTACTATACTGGACAGGTTTGAAAAATTCTTTCACCATTAATTAAAAAGCTACATTCACATTGTAGCTTTCTAATGGTGAAAGAATTTTAGAAATCGCACAGTAGTTTTTGAGTTTAATTCATTCCGACACACACACACACACACACAAAAAGATGCCGTGCCGGCCGGTAGATTGCACCTTTTGCCTGCACATTGGCCCTACATCACTACACCACTGTGGACTAGTATAAAGCGGGCACTACACTCTCGACAAAACCCGAGAGCCGAAAGAGACGAGGTTATGCGTTAGAATGAGATGCAAATACACCGCGCTCACTCTTGCGCATAAGTGCGTCCCTCGTATTGGCCATGTCTCGTCTAGTTTTGTGGAGAGTCTAGTGCGGCTTTTATATTACCAGTGACTGTGTTGTTCCGTTGTCTGCAGGCCGTAGGCGTGTTGCTGATATTCTTCAGCAGCGAGTACCAAGAAGCGTCGGCCGCAGTGATCGTGGCGTCTTTACTCGCAAGGTACTTCCCCGAGTCGCTGCTGCGCGCTATGCAGGGATACTGGTTTGTATATACGTGTTTTTATCATTTAGAATCAGAATCAGAAACATTTATTTGTAGGACATCACAACACCGAAAATGACAATAAGAAAATACAATTAACACATAATAAACTACACAACATGAAACAAAAAGAACGATACAACTACGCGAAAACATCCCCTCAGCATAATTGGGCTACGGCGCTGGTCTTCCGTGAGTCCTAATTGGTCGCGTCACGGATTTAATAGCTTTCCGCCCGCGTTGACTGTTTATCCCGTGGGAATGAGGCATTTTCCCGCGGTAAAAAGTAGCCTATGTGTTAATCCAGGGTTTCAGCTAACTCCATACCAAATTTTATTAAAATCGCTCCAGCCGTTTAGACGTGAAGAAGTAACAAACATACACACTCACAAACTTTTGCTTTTATAATATTAGTGTGATTATTAAACGTTCGAAAAATGTGTAGTCATTCAAATTTCAAATCATTTACTCGTATTTTTACTTTTGGGTATTTTAAATCACTTAGTTAAGGCAAATAGAGTTACATTTAGTAGCGAGTTGTGCCTTCTTTCAATTAAAATAGTTGGTTTTGTAAATCGCGCCGTCAACACTTTGGCAAGTATTTGGGAATATATTTTTTTCTGGCCTAACTTGACCACACAAATACCACATACCTACCATGAGTGGCTGAATAATACTGACATCAGAATTTGAGATGAGGCAGATTTAGACGACGCCAATTTTAACGCGCCTGAATTCACGCGCCACTTGCTAGCGCGGCATCCCCCGCAAGCCGGTCGTTTATACGTTGCCAGTTTTCTGCGCCAGTCTCACTGCAGTGCAGTCATTGCGATAACCACACGTTGGAATCACAAAAAAATGAATTCGGGACAAATCCGCAAGTTTAAAACGCAAACGCAAGTTTAAAATAAAAAATCTATCCACGCTATTACGAGAACAGCTGATTGATTATGTTAGAGGTCGAAATATTGAAGAAGAAACGGATTTGGACGAGAAAATGGATCAGTGACAGATGTCTCACTGGAGCCTCGGCTTTGATTTTAAAACAGTTAAGAGTAGATAATAGTTTCGGCGGCATTTTGTCCGGAGAATGTAGGCTACAGGATAGACACACTAGTTCACAGCACGGTGGCGTGCAAGCGACTGGCGCGATGTGTTTACACGGGGCAGAAAACATGCGCGGGGGACGCGAGAGGCGCGGGCGGAGGTCACTGGCGCCAAAAAATAGCCGTATGCTCTATTCCGTGCCAGCGCTGGCGCGCCGCGAAATGCTGGCGCCAGTAGTGTTTACATGATGCTTTTTTCGTGCAAGGACTGGCGCGCGAATTTAGGCGCGTAAAAATTGGCGTCGTCTAAATCTGCCTTAAGGTAAAGCCTGACCAGAGAAACAAAAACCTGCTCTGAGGGCGCCACGTGTATATTTTTGTGTTCATGGCAACAATTTCCCTTATAAAATTAGTTCCCTTGAAATTCCGCAATATGGCGAGGTTTTTTATTTCTCTGAGTCGAAAGAATCTAAAACCGAACTCCTACAGACTCTACTCCGACAAAACATATAAAACCTAACCTAACCTAACCTACCGAACTTGTCGGAGTAGAGTCTTGTCGGAGTTCGGTCCTTAAACCGAGTCGAAACCCACACGATAAACAAGAAGTACCTCATAAATTATAATCAGTGGTTAAATATAAAGTAATCTAAGCCGTTACCCACAGGCGTCGCCGATTCCCGCCCGCTTTGCGTCTGCTCACTAGTGAAGAATATTACGAGCAAGGTGCGAGGGAGACGAAGCGAGCGTTAGAGGAGCTGCGCAAGCACTGCTCCAGCCCAGACTGCGCGCAGTGGGCCGTCATGCTCAAGCTCAACGACTCGCGCAGGTCAGGGTCTGTTTTAACATTTTTAATTTACAGCTTCGGGTACAGGGTTTAAGAGCTGGCTAACATTTTTAATTTACGGCTTCGGATACTTGTTGTTTGAGCCGGTAATAAAAATATTTAACAAATTAACCCGTAACTAATAAACGCTTTTTTTTTTTAACTCTGTTGAAATATAAATCGTCATTCGTGACATTTTTGAGACATTTTACTAATAACCTAACCTAAGTTACGGCTTAATTCATCGAAGTGTTTAGATGGTTCACACTATCTACACACAGATAATCCGAAACAGTGGATAAACTATATATCACACTTTGACTACTTACATTGTTTTTTCTTGTTACTACAACGTTGAGAGTATAGCAGTCCACTGTGTTAGACTTAGGTATCTCCCTTTAAAGGGAGGTATTACCATAATCTCTATGCCTGTGTTGGGGATCGCAGTTGTTAAAAATTACACGGGTGTATGCCAGTCTTACAAAATTACGACACCACAGAAAGAGCTGGGTTTTTCCAATTCTTATGTAAGAACCACACGACATATTTCGTCACCTTTATCATTCGTATGGGAACCAAAAACAACACAAAACTTAAATTTATGTCACCATCTTTGTCGTTCATATGGGAACCGAAATGTGATGAACAGATCGAGTGACTTGGATACTTAGATGGTGCGACACAAGCTTAGATCGATAAGATTATCTGACAGCTTGAAATAAAAAAAAAACAAGCTTTTTTTAAGATTTCCATAGATGACGCTAGTAAAATAATGAGAACAGTGAGATTTATTTTAGACTTTTTGAACTTTTTTTATCGGATTGTACATGGTTCTGACTGAAATTAATTTTAGAATAATTAGTTGATTAATTTGAATGTCTTTTTAATATTTACTAGTGCCATCTGTTGAGCCGTTTTGTAAGGATTTTTTTTATTAAGCGACCTATTCCACTGGCGACAAAGCAAGTCGTGCAAAAACGAAAAGGGACGCAGTTATGCGCAAGAGTGAGCGCGATGTATTTGTATCTCATTCTAACGCATAACTGCGTCCCTTTTCGTTTTTGCACGACTTTGTCTTTGTCGCCAGTGGAATAGGTCGCTTAATAAAAAAAATCCTTACAAAACAGCTCAACAGATGGCACTAGTAAATAGTAAAAAGACATTGAAATTAATCAACTAATTATCCTTTTTTTTTTTTTTTTTTTTTTTTGTGATTTCATAACATGCGATCAGTCCCCAGACTATAAGCAGTTGTTTGGATATGAGTATAGCGGTTTAGGCGTTCCCTTCCATTGTTGGGTCGCCTTCATGAGTTACTACTCGTAGGTAGAGCATTGTCCCAGGTGTGCAGTCTTTGTAAGCGTCTAACTTTTAGAGGTTCACAAAGCTCAAGGGCCAGTCTATTTTGGTGATTTGAAACTCTGTCCTTGTAAGCTCTTGTCATGTTGCTTATCTCCTCTTTGACTGTAGGAATGTTCAGGTGTTTATGAATTTCATCCATTCTTGTGAACCATGGAGCATTTACTATGGCCTTGAGTACACCATTTTGAAATCTTTGGAGTATTTCTATGTTTGACGTTTTTGCAGTTCCCCATAGTTGTATTCCATAGGTCCATACAGGTTTTAGTATGGCATTGTAGATGAGTATTTTGTTCTCAACCGTGAGTCTAGATTTTCGTCCTAGGAGCCATTCAAGGGATCTGTATTTGTAGTTAAGCTCATCTCGTTTTTGTTGGATATGTGCTTTCCACGTTTGTTTACGGTCTAGGTGGAAACCAAGGTACTTCACAACAGTTTTGTGGGGTAGGACTTCTTTATTCAATCTTACAGGTGGACAATCTTCCTTTCTCAGAGTAAACGTTATGTGGTTCGACTTTGGTGCACTTGCTTTGATTCTCCAATTATTCATCCAGGTGTGTAATTTATCAAGATGCACTTGAAGGTTGCTAGACGCAGTAGTTGGATTGGCATCAGATGTAAGCACCGCTGTATCATCTGCAAAAGTTGCTGTCATAATGTTCTCTGATTCAGGTACATCTGCTGTATAGATTAAGTACAGTGATGGCCCTAGCACTGAGCCTTGCGGAACACCAGCTTTTATGTCGTAGAAGTCAGACAGAGCATCGTTAATTTTGACATAGAAAATCCGTTCTTCTAGATATGCTTTTAGTAACAGGTATAGGTTATGCGGTAGTGTTTTCTTAATTTTGTATAGAAGCCCATCATGCCAGACTTTATCGAAGGCTTGCTGTACATCTAAGAACACCCCTGAGCAGTACTTTTTATTTTCTAAGGCATTCCTTATGTGTTCGCTCACTCTGTGAACTTGCTCTATAGTGGCGTGACTTTGTCGAAAGCCAAATTGGTGTTCTGGAATTATGGTGTTCTCCATGATACATTTGTCTAGGCGTCTTTTTATAATCTTTTCCAGCACCTTTGACAGCAGCGGGAGTAGGCTTATAGGTCTGTACGATGAAGTCAGATGTGGTGGTTTTCCAGGTTTCGGGACCATGGTAATTTGGGAAACCTTCCAAGTTTTAGGGTAGTATTGGGTTCTCAGAATAGCATTATACAGTATGGTCAAGAATGTAACTGCTTTTTTGGGCAAGTTTCTCAATACTTCCGCTGTTATTAAATCGAAACCCGGAGCTTTTTTTAGGTCCAAGCTAAATAGGATTTGGCGAACCTCTGATGGCGTACAACATTGAATGGGTGGGCTAAGCTGTAGGTCACTGTCGAGAAAGGATTTGACTTCTTTATCTATGTTACTTGTCCCGAGGTCATTGTTAGGTGTAAAGACAGTGTTCAGATATAATCCATATGCTTCTGCTTTTTCGTCATCAGACTTAGCCCATGAACCATTCTCTGTTTTTAGTGGGTGCTGGGCAAGTTGGGGTTTATCACGGGATTTCGTCATTTTCCAGAGTGAGCGCTCATTGTTCGTTGGAGCTGTTGGTGTCAGTAATTGGAGTTTTGACTGCAATGTTTCATTTTCAACATCAATTAGGAATTGTTTTAGTTCTGCAGCTGCTTTGTTAAAGGCTGTTTTATCAGCAGGATGTCGACTGCAGTGCCATACTCTTCGGAGTCTTCGTTTTTCTAAAATTCTCTGTTTTAATTCTTGAGTCAAATTGTTATTCAGGTTTACATGTCTAGTTTCGGTTTTTGATGGAGTACTATGCCAAGCCGCTTGCTGTATAGCTTTGGTTATGTAGATTGTAGCTTCTTCAATGTCATCAGCGGATTTGAGAGGTATTTTGAGATTCAAATTGTCATTCAAATATTGCTGGAACAGTTGCCAATCAGTATGTTTATTGTATAAATATGGTTTGGATGATCTTTTTATGATAGTCGTACTCATGGTGGCAATCACAGGTGAATGGTCCGAGGAAGTGTCATAACAGCTTTCAATATCTAAATAGTGGGATTGTATGCCCTTATACACAAAGAAGTCTAGCAGGTCTGGTAATTTGTTTGGGTCTGTTGGCCAATATGTTGGTTGACAGGTTGTTAAGATGTTCAAACAATTTTTGTCAATACTCTTTTTAAGATTACGACCCCTTGTAACTGTGAGTCTGGAACCCCATTTAATGTGTTTGGCATTCCAATCTCCACCAACCAAGAAGCGGGTTCCCAGAGTGTCAAAGAACGAGTTGAAGTCATCATCACTGGTTTCAGGTATTCTATTCTTTTTTGGTGGGCAATAGATAGATGACAGTGTTATATCACTTTGTCGGTCTTGAATCATTATTGAAGTGGCTTGGATTTTAGCTGATCTATATTCTGGTAACAGTTGATGCTTGATGCTACTTTTTATGATGATTGCTGTGCCAGCATGTGATGTATTGTCTGGATGATAAGTGGCATATGTGCTATATCCATCCAGCCTAAATTGCGATTTATCTGTTAAGTGTGCTTCTGATATTAATAGTACATCTAGATTTTGTATTTTTAATAAAATTTCAACATCATGTTTCTTCTCCTGTAAGCCATTGATATTCCAGGTAGCGACTCTTAAAGCCATTTTATTTAACTAATTTATTGATAACTGTTGTAATTAGACCCACGAGGGCGCCCATTTGGTCAATAAGACGATCTAACTTTTCAGATTGTTTTATCAAAATCATCTCGAGTTGGCTTGGGTTGCCTGCTGTAGCTTGCGCGTAAGTCATGGTAGGATCAGTGTTTGAAAACGAATTTTTTCTCGTAGTTTGTGGCTTTTCAGTTGGATAATCTTTTTGTGATTGTTCTTCTTTTCTTTGTTGTATATTGGGTCTGAATTTTCTTTTTTGGATTTCTTGAAAGACTTGGCAACCCTTGTAATTGGCAGGATGATCCCCTAGGCATAGTGCACATTTTGCTGGGGTTTCTTTATTTTTTTTGGGGCAATCGGTTGTATTGTGATTTTCTGCACACTTGACACATCTATATGGACGCATGCAATAATTTTTCGTATGGCCATACTGCTGGCACCTTTTGCACTGAGGGATAGTCTTATTACGTATTGGGTCTTCTATTTTTACACTTGTATGATAGATGTACTTTAAGTTTTTCACTGCATTATTATTTGGGCCAGGTTCTAAATTAACAAACCAAGTTGATGTTGGTGTTTTAGATGCACCACGTCTTGCATTTATTATTTCTCCTTTGACTGTATTTTTAGTATTCTCAATCGCCATTTTAATTTCTTCTACGGGAGTTGATGAGTGTAGGTTTTTAATAACAATTCGGTATGGTCTATCCTGTTTCTGAATAAAAGTGTGACCTATCAGTCCTTTTTCCCTGGCCATTGTCATCAGTGTCTTGTAGGTGTTTGTGCTATCCGTTGTGACACGAAGTTGGTTTTTTGTAATAATTTTAAAGGAGTACTGAGTTTTATCCAAAATTTGATCTACAGTTTCTTTGAGTTTTGAGATATCCTTTATGCCATATAGCATTATTGGTGGTGGTCTGATCACTTTTTCTTTGGGTTCAACATTTAACATTTCTTCTTCATTTAACTGAGAAAATCTGTTCTGTGTAGGTATAGATGTTACTTTAACAGGGGAGGGGGTAGATGAGGTCCTTTTTCTTTTGTGTTGGCGTAGTATTGGATATGACTGCCAATCGTTATCACCATTTTCATCCTGGTTATAAGGATCTAGATTAACTTTCATGATTGGATCTTTGTTGGATTTCACACCAGTAGCATTTTCTTTACCGGAAGCCTGGACAGCCACTTCCGGCAAAATTTCCCTATTTTGGGTATTTATTTTGTTGTTATGGCAACACTATTGAGCTGTCAAACGTCATGTCAGTCAATTGAATTATTTCCAAAATATGTAATTTTAGAGGGTAGTAAAATATTTTCGAATCAGTGGAGTGTCAATTGCGAATTTTATTGCACTATTTATTGTTCAATCCTAGTGTTTTATACGCAGATAACACTTTCACTAGTTCCTCAGTTATTAATTTACACTTTCACAATGATTTCAAAACACAATATCACTATTAGATCACTAATGTTTAAAAATCCCTGTGAGCAGGTCTGCTTGTGGTGACAGTTTTGACAATTAACTAATTAACTAATTATCCTAAACTTCCCATTCCCTGTCAGGTTTGCGAGTTTCGTAGAGGGCAACTCCCACCTGAGCGACGATGAAGTTCTAGACTATGAGTCGTACGCTTTCTCTCTGGACAGGAAGGACAAGTCGAGGAGTAACGCCAGTTCCACGGGGAACCACTTGGAGATATCCGACGACGATTCCTCGGACGAAGACGAGCTATGAAACTGGTGCTTTTGGGGACTGAGGTTGACATTATAAGTGTTTTTTTTTAGGAAAAATGTGTGCCGTCTCCATCAGTAGGCCTTAGTAGCGACAGGCTCGAGAAGCTGTCAAACGCGACATAGTGACATTAGAGCCATAGTAGTTCTGTCAATATATCGCGTTTGACAGCTTCTCAAGCCTGTCGCTACTTACATAGTAGGCATACTGGGATCGAAACCGGTTTTAAAATACCTGTTAATATCGTTCGAAAAACCGATATAATTCCGTTCCCCAATTAACCGGTAATAGATGGAACTTAATGAAACAAACCAAAATCATTCTGGTTACCCGGTTTTTGATAAAGAACGGAATTATATCGGTTTTGTAATTATTAAAGTATGTAATTGTATTTGTGGCAGACGAAGGCCAGGGCTGCCGGTTGCTTTGCATATTATGTTCCCTCAGGACTAAACCTACCCTTAGTGATCTTAGTTAGAGCTATAGTCGGATAGGGTTTGAACTAGCGTGATTTAACAAGTATATGAAAAACCGGTACCGATCCCTGGTCTCCATACGGTCAAACAAAGATCGAATGACGATGGCGCTGCGCTATGCACGAAACTGCTTTGTTTGATGGCACTGTAGCCTAGTTGGTAGTACGTCTGCCTTCGAAGCACGGGGTCGCGGGTTCGAGTCCCGCCCAAGGCAAACATTCGTGTGATGAGCACTTGTGTTTGCCTTGTGTCTGGATGTTGTATATTTATATGTAATACATATTATGTATGTATATCAGATGACTGACATCCATAGTGCAGGCTCTGCCTATATTGGGGTCAGCTGGCATTGTGACATATTTATTTAGTAATAGAAAATACTCCTTATACCTATCTTTCGGACAGTTTGTATAATTTTGCATCTGATGAATAGTTATAGTTGTAAAAAAACAATTTGTAATAAGACATTGTTTTAATTCATTTACTGAAGTTACTTTCTACAACTCGTGGATTTTTATTTCTCATTTCAGAAACGCGATCATAATGTCCATACTATCTAATATTATAATGTGAAGAGTATGTGTATGTGTTATTGTACGTGTCAACGATTTCGAAGGCTTTAGGTTATCTTAGGCTACTTTTTACCACGGGTAAAAAGTTGGGTACATAAAGACAGGTAAACCTTCGACCTTAGTGTCAAATATTTTTTGAAATATATTTTAATCAACTGCTTTTTTGCTAGTCCTTATATCGTTAGTTTAGGAAAAACCTTTTCGGTTTAATACGTGCACTAAGAGGCCCTGAAAATAGGAGGTAACTATTGTATGGAACAAATCTCGTGCCTTAACTTTTAGAATTGGCTCAATATACATTGCCAAGTGGCAAGTATGCCGATTCTAGAACACCCTGAATAAAGTTTCAGTGGAAACAACCCGAATATTGTATAGCGTAGTCTTAAATTATGTCTGTATTCTGTACTTAGAACACACGAAAAGACATGAACGGTTTTTTGATATTGGACAGTGCTCAAATGCGTTACTGGTGGGTAAAAGTGGCTTCTTTTACATCCATTTGATTTGACTTTATTGTAACTTAAAATTTTGTTGTAAATAATGTGATAAGATAACATTAATTTTGTGTAAAATATTACTTTCAATTCAACAAAACTATAAATCAAAATATAGTTTCTACTTCCCACCAGATTGTAGGTTAGAACAATGAGGAAGTGTCCTAAAAAAATCTAATTAGTCCGTCAGTTAGATTACTAAAAAATAATGTACACGTATTATTTTTTTCGTCTGGCAAACGAAAAATGCCGACGATACAGCACTTTGAAATTTCCAGTAACGACACGCCGCCATACAAATTATACGAGTCATAGTACCCTTCTCATACATTTTAATTCGGTAAATCTTCGTCAAATTGAAAAAAAAAAAAACGTGTTAAATTTTTTTCGATAATCTAACAAAGGGATTAATTAGAATCGATTACTTTTTTCCGAGGACACTTCCCCCGCTAAAATATCTAAATTTAAGTTGTTTGTCTCTTTCACGACACTGTGGCATGTCTGTCGGTGCTTCGTCATAAATGAGGCTGTACAGTGTACACACCCCTAAACGCCTAAACATGTCACACAAAAAGGAACAGTGTAAACGACTCATTAGAATATCGACTTATATTACATACAAAAATCTTGTAAAGTTTAATTAATTTGTACTGCGTAATTTGTAAGAATTTGTTTTTTTAATTGTGTTTGTTCCTTTATTATTGTCATTAATTTAATGCTTATTGTAATTTTTTTATTATTAAAGCTAATGATCTCCTATAGTTAAATTTCTTTTTGTATTAAAGCGGCACCTCGAAAAACTTAAAATCGCAGTAGAGGCGTAGTTTACTTTTTAATTTATAGCAAGTAACATAGCATCTAAATCTATAAAAATATTATCTCAAATTCTCAACTATTTCCATAGTTTTTAACAGGAGCTATGGTGTTGCCAAGTCAGGCAAGTGTAACAAATTTGGTAATAAATAAAACACATAATTTGTTAGTAATAAAATAGTATATTTTTTTAAATAGCATCTGCTAGTAGAATCAATCGTTTTGTAATTATGTATAAATAAAGGCACTTTCTCTTAAACTAAAAAAAACTTGTAATTGTTACAATATTGTGTGAAATAGGTTTAACCTAGCATCATTAACAATAAAAAAACACATTCAATCTAGTATATGTCTAGTACAATAAGTTAATCGATTAATACTTACATGATTAGTTTTGTCAGATTCATTCGTTGCAATTAAACTTGTCACATTTATTTATTACAAAAATGAGGCAGGCTCGCTGGAATAACACACATCCAAATACTCTTTCTCACTCTACTTGGATATCCTGCCTCAAATGCTCACACCATACTTGTTGACACGGATTTCTTATTAGAAGGGTGTCAAGTTTCAAGACATCCCTATGATTGGCTGTAATGGCCACCGAAAGTGAATGTGATTGGTATTAAAGTGTTTTAGTATTTCTGGAAACATAATTTGCTATTTTTTGAATTAGTTTTACAATATGGTGAGGATTTTCTCTGGTCAGGCTTGTTATATTATGTTTATGCCTGATACTCATATCCTGGCAGTATTTTTTTATGTAAAGTGGTAAAGCCTGACCAAGGAAATAAAAAACCTGCACCGGGGGCGCCACGTGTATATTTTTACGTTTATGGCAACATTTTCATTATAAAATTAGTTCCATTGAAATTCCGCAATATGGCGAGATTTTTTATTTCTGTGGTCAGGCTTTAATCATCATCACAAAATTCCTATTGCTTTAAAAAAGCGTGTAAAAAAAATCGTGTACAAGGTTGGTGTGGCCAATAGATTAGTCACGATTATGGCACGAACATTAGAGTATGAAGGCGCTCGTTAGGATCTGGCGCGGCTGGCCTTCTTGCTCTTATCGAGCGTCTGCGGCGGCGGCGGGGGCTTCGCAGACATGTGCCTGCTGTACAAACTGGAAATAAATTTATAAAACATTAGAAGAGAGAAACACGCTTCCATAAATGCACGTAAAAACAAATAAAAACTGATTGTGTTCCAAGTCCATTACGTGGTTTACTTTACATTGTAATGTTACCCTTAGGTATAGTGTCTTGGCCGCGCTCTACTCACGTGGGAATATTGCTCAGTCTATTGCTAGATTAATCTTGGAACTCTATCGAAAAGTAATTCCGTTGGTTTAGTTAGACTACATAGGGACGGGGTCAGTATAGATTTTGTTTGCGTGTGAAAGAGATAGTTGCGTAGCAGCACTTACCACAGTACACTCGGAACAGTAAGTTATCTCCATACCATTTTCTTTTATTAATTGACCTATGCTTGTGTCGAAAAGGTACGACCAATCAAGCTTCACCGGACTTGTATCTCCATAGCAACTGGCCGCATCGGTTTAAATGAGGGAGCCACGCGCCGTCACGCACACGCTTGCATTGAGCCCATACTGCTCCCCCCCCCCTTATTGTATGCTAGTGTGTGCGTGACAGCGCGTGCGTACACGGCGCGCGGCGCGGACGCACACATTCAAACCGACAGCGGCACGTTTAGCGTTTGTATAAAGATAACTTACTGGTTTTACTGTGCACTCACTCTGGCTGTTCAAAATGGTCTCTACAAATACCTCTCTCCCGTCATGTCATATACTGTGGCTAAGCAGTTTTAATCCCTATTACAAAAGTAACAAAGCGTAGGTCGCTACTCACACTCGATAGGTCTCGGAGCGCAGATAGTCGAGCACGTGCGAGGGCCCTAGCTTAAGTTGGTCCTCGATGGGAGGCACCCAGAAGTTGCCCTCTAGGCGCAACACGGCCTTGTTGCTGGCTAAGTCCAGGGTCCCTGGATAATAATACTTCATCATTAGAGTAATTTGGACTATTGTGAGGCGTCGTCCTAAGAGAACGCGAATACGAAATTGTCTGTTTGTACGGGCTAATCTCCGAAATTACTGGACCGATTTAAATGAAATTTTGTATGGTGGTATCTTATATCCCAGGGGCCTATTTAATAAACGTGACAATCCGACAATTTTGTCACTTTTTGACAAATAAGTCGAATTGTCGCACCAAATGCCGTTTAATAAACATGACAATTATGTCCAAATGCGACAGGTAAATATTGACATAATTGTCAGGATAAAGATCCGTTTAATAAAGGCAAAAATTGTCAATTTTTACCTGTCGAGTCTAAGGAAACATTCTATGACTTAATTGTCATAGTCTTTGACAAATTTGTCACTTTTTCTGACATATTTGTCACAACATAATATCGGAGAATGCTTATGGGAGAATATATGAGGGTAATATTTTAAAAATATTATAATTTCACTTTGGTAATCAATTTCTTTACTTTTGTTTATGTTTTCTATTTGTAATGGATGTCAAATTAACAATTTTAGGTCTTATTTATGAAAATAGAGACGTTTGAAAATAGAGAATATTTATCTTCACTGCTACTATCACTGCTATCCGTTGACGACATTAAAACCATTTTTACACGTGATTACTCGTATTAATTAACTGCCGAATTGCTTTGACATTGGGTTCGGTTGCCTGTCGAAAATCTCAGACAATTTGACAAATATGTCCACCTGTCATGACAATTTAGTGTTTAATAAAACAAATTTGACAAGTTTTTCCGGACAAATTGTCACCTGTCGCCTGTCAAGAGAAATTGTTTATTAAACAGAAATATGTCAAAATGTCGCGACAAGTCGACATATTTGTAGATTTTCCACCGTGACAAATTTGTCAGGGATAATCTTTATTAAACAAGAAATTGTCAAAATGTCGGATTGTCACCTGTCACCTGTCACCTGTCGCCTGTCACGTTTATTAAACAGGCCCCAGGGGCCTATTTAATAAACGTGACAATCCGACAATTTTGTCACTTTTTGACAAATAAGTCGAATTGTCGCACTAAGTGCTGTTTAATAAACATGACAATTATGTCCAAATGCGACAGGTAAATATTGACATAATTGTCAGGATAAAGATCCGTTTAATAAAGGCAAAGATTGTCAATTTTTACCTGTCGAGTCTAAGGAAACATTCTATGACTTAATTGTCATAGTCTTTGACAAATTTGTCACTTTTTCTGACATATTTGTCACAACATAATATCGGAGAATGCTTATGGGAGAATATATGAGGGTAATATTTAAAAAATATTATAATTTCACTTTGGTAATCAATTTCTTTACTTTTGTTTATGTTTTCTATTTGTAATGGATGTCAAATTAACAATTTTAGGTCTTATTTATGAAAATAGAGACGTTTGAAAATAGAGAATATTTATCTTCACTGCTACTATCACTGCTATCCGTTGACGACATTAAAACCATTTTTACACGTGATTACTCGTTTCAATTAACTGCCGAATTGCTTTGACATTGGGTGCGGTTGCCTGTCGAAAATCTCAGACAATTTGACAAATATGTCCAATTGTCCACCTGTCATGACAATTTAGTGTTTAATAAAACAAATTTGACAAGTTTTTCCGGACAAATTGTCACCTGTCGCCTGTCAAGAGAAATTGTTTATTAAACAGAAATATGTCAAAATGTCGCGACAAGTCGACATATTTGTAGTTTTTCCACCGTGACAAATTTGTCAGGGATAATCTTTATTAAACAAGAAATTGTCAAAATGTCGGATTGTCACTTGTCGCCTGTCACCTGTCGCCTGTCACGTTTATTAAACAGGCCCCTGGTCAACATCTTAGATACTTTTTATCCCGGGAAATTAAAGAGTTCCCGTGGGATAATTAAAAAACTATAGTAACTTATTTACTAGGTACTCAGTACATTGTACGGGCTAATCTCCAAAACTACTGGACCAAATTTAAATTAAATTTTGCATGGTGGTACCTTATATGGGGATATAAGGTACCACCATGCAAAATTTCAACTTATGACTGGGGAGTCAACATCTTGGATACTTTTTACCACGGGAAAATATCTCATTTCTACGGGACACTTGCACGGAAAAGTCGAAAAACAACGCGGGCGTAGCCGCAGGCAGACAGTGAGTATTGTATATTTGTATTAGTATGTTACCTATCTCTGGCGGCAGCACAACCAGGCGGTTCCCCTGCAGATGTAGCTCCCGCAGCCTGGCCATCTGGCCCAGCTCGCGAGGCACCTCGATCAGGTCATTCTCGCGCATCGACAGCTGGAAACAAACAAATTCAACAATCAAATAAAAAACAGACACGCTAGCTTTCTGCCCGGCAATTCCGACCGGGTTAACAGCTTTTCCCGTGGGAATGAGGAATTTTACTGGTGTAAAGGTTGTACTATGTTTATTTAAAATTGGTTTAGTAGTTTCAAAGCCAAACAAACAATCAAATCTTTCCATTTTAAAAATATTAGTATAGAAAACCGTTGAAAGGTGGTACAAGACTAAAATAGAGAAAACAAGTGACTGCCTCATCCATTACTCTACAATTTTTTACAGTCAAATCTAATCATTCATATATATTTTTTTTTATTCACCATAAGTTTTTTATAATAGATACTGAAAAATTTAATAGTATGTAGATACTTACAATTTGTAAATTTTTCAGGTTTGCAATTTCAGGAGGTAAATACTCAAAATCATTATCTCCCAAGTACAAGGCACGAAGACTTTCTGAAAACATGAGAATTTACTGTTAATCAGCAGCTTTTATTTAAAATGCATCACAGGTCATATTTCTTGATTTTTAAATGAATGTAGTGTAGCAATTTAAACAATAAAACAATATTAATAAAATATTTCATTTCATACCCATCATGAAGAAGTTTCCTGGTAACACCTTTTCGTTCAAATTATTATAGGTCAGATCCAAGATTTCCAGTACGGGGAATGCTCCGAAGCCCCGAGGCAGGGTGTATAGTCTATTGAGGGAGACATTGAGGATCCGGAGCTTTGGCAGTGAGGATAGGCTGACAGGGAGCTCTTGAATGTGGTTATTTGCAAAGTTTAGAATCTCCAAGTTGATAAGATTTGCCAATGCCGCTGGGACCACTTGTATTTTGTTGTGGCTGAGTGATAGACGTGTAATGTTGGCAAGACTGACTGTAACAAAGACATATATAAGGATAAATTTGTATTTTAGGTAGGTACTTATAATTTTCATTTATTTATAGTGATGATGTAGTCACTGTTTTATGGAGTAATGCTTGATGAGACATTTATAACAGAGAATCTATTTTCTTTACATTTTCATAGCTTCTCAGTAGTCCACACATCCACAAAATTTAAATAACATTCAGATACAGGACTTTTTAATACGTCAAAGTTACAGCTGGGAGAACATGTTTCAAAACAAGTGGTAAAACCTGTTCCATAAAAGGCAAAACAACAGTAAATGGATCAACTTACAGAGGCTGGGCAACTCATCTAAGCTTGAGATTCCCTTGTCGACTAGGTCGATCTCGGGGTTGTTTATTTCCTTAGCTTCTTCGATAACTTTTCTAGCCTTCGACATTTTGCCAGTGTTTGGAATACAGGAAACTGGAGGATTATGACTCATCGTGATTAATTTTTCGCCTCCTCCCTCGCACAAGTTTGTCTCGTTTTCGTCGAGAATTTTTCATGTGTTGCCTTGCTAGTTCTGTGCGTTCTGTGTTCTACAACGAATACTATACTCCTCGTGTTCTATAGCAAATAGAAACTGTTTGTTTTCCAGTTTTCCGAAGGTCATTTTGTAATAACAACAACTATGTATTTTATTATAATTTATTTTTTATTTTTGACGTTTTTACTAGGAAACAGAATCTTACAATTTCTGAACGAAGATTGCAAATTTGGCTCAAAAAACTTGTAACCAGGCCATAAATAATAGAAAAATTATAGAAGTTAACAAAATTAATGCAGCGCCATCTATTGTTGAGTAGCAAATACCATTTGGCTGATCTACCTCGCCATCTATTGCACTTTTTAAGTATTTTTGAAACATTATACTGTCACTAGATGGCACTAAAAGTTTCAAAACTTAATTTATGAACAAAGTTTCGTTTAACTTTGTTGTTTAGCTTCGTTTTATTTTCAAATGAAACTCACAGGGCAATAAACAAAGAACTTTACTTAAAATATATCAAATTACAGTACGTAATAACATAGTAGATTAATAGAGCTAGGTACTCGATAACAGTGTAGACAAACAATTTAGAATCATCATTAAATCTAATTCGAACTCCAACAAACAAAGTCCCTAATTGCACCAACCGAAACAGTTGAAATTCCATAAACAAGACAAACAAATTTCCATATAGCATAAGCATACAATGCTAAATAAATTGCATTTAAAACCGCCAACACGTAATATCTTTTTGTAGCATATTTAGTATTCCGAAGGCCGTCTTTCAGTACGTATTTCCGGGTGCCCACTGTTGAATTAACTAGATAATCTTCGTATATGCCAGCCATGTCACAGTTGTATATGACGTTGTCTGCTGGGCTGAGGTTTTTACGCATTTCAACCAGATTGGAGTCATCGAACTTCCAGTCATTGCTCAAAAAGAACTTGTATACTTTGTTCTGTTTATACGCTTTGTCGAACAGCCGGATGACTCTGAAAATAAGGATTTATTTAGAAAAAAAACGCCTATAAAGTTATTTCTATTTAAATTGCAATGTTTGTATATGTGTACGATTCTTTTCTTGGAGAAGGGGGAGCAGTGGACGTCTTTCGGCTGAGATGATGATAATGACGGTTCATATCTTGTTCTACCTAAGTACACAACATTGAACTACATGTAAAGTATAGTAGGTACTTGGGTCGACGATAGCGATTTAAATCTTTTTAAAATCCCTGTTAGCACAATAAATGTAAATGAAAATGCGATAGAGCGTGTGTTGGCCCGGGTCACCCGGGTCTCAATCCGGATCCAAAGAGATTGGGTCCCCTTCTGTCCCTAAGTCCCGAATACGGTAAGGGGCTCTACCTCTACTATAAGCAATGCAATCGCAGCGACTATTCGCTGTGTGTGACAGAGGCTTAAGTATTTTTTTGCTTGGACGTGAATAGGCGCTACCGAGTAAAATAAGCGCGCGGGCGCGATACGAGTATCCAGCTATATCCCTGATATCACAAGCAAACAAAATACACAAAATTTAATTTTTTTCAGAATATAGTTTACTTTTTCTTCTTTCCAGAGAAAGCGAGGATTTCGTCGACGATGTAGCCGGGCAGGAAATGCAGTAGCCAAGTGATCAGGGAGAAGGCGAATACATTGGTTGTCATCAGCACGTAGGGAAACCACACCATACGTGGCGACGCCAGTCCCACCACTCGGTCACTCTTCATAAGTGCGATCAGCTTCTCTGAAAAACATCGATAAGAACATGGTCTAAGAAAACAAGGTCTAACCGTTAGACCACGTGACTGACACAAGCCTACGTCATTTTGCTCTGTTCATTACATGCATTCGACTAGGATGAATAGGCAAAATGACGTAGAAATGACGTAGGCTCGTGTCTAATGGTTAGACCTTGTTTTCTTAGTTAGACCATGGTTAAGAAGTATATTTTTAAATAGGCCTTCACGGTCGTTATATAATTACAAAAACAACGGTAAATCCCCCTTATTGAACCACTAGCTTTCTGTCCTGCGGCCCCGCCCGCGTTAATTCGTAGCCCGTGGTAGGTCCTGTGGTAAAAGGTAGCCTTTTGTTACTTCCTAAGGTCTATTCCTTCTTTATACCAAATTTCAAATCGCTGTGATATTTCGGAGCCTATTCATGCAAACATTCAAATATTTCCTCTTTATAATATTAGTAGGTATCTTGTTCTACCTAAGTACACAACATTGAACTACATGTAAAGTATAGTACTTGGGTCAACGATATCGATTTAAATCTTCTATTTATTTCTCTAATTAGATACTATAATAAAACTGAAGAATCGGCGTGTTTGTACATTGATTTGTTTTTCAAAAAACTGATTGTAGGTGATAAAGGGAGTGTAGCTGAACACAAAAATACAAGTTTGAAAAAAAAATTGTTGTTGGACCACGGATTATAGGAGGTCCTCCGTGCGTTGGACCGATTTCAATGAAATTTTGCATGGTGGTACCTTAGGTACATCCCCGGTCCAACAAGTTTTACCACGGAAAAAATAAATAAACGTGGGCTGACAGCTAGTATTATAATAAATATGATGTTGCTTACTAAGTTGCAGCGGTGCCCTGTACCGGCTGACGGTGTAGATCCTGACGTCACAGTGTCCGCGCACGCGCCGTGCGGCCGTCTCCCGCGCAGCCGCTATGATCGCGTTGTTCACGATGTCCACCGGCACCAGGTCCAAGTAAGTGTTGCCACTTCCCAACACGGCGTGGAGACCGCCCAGGCCCAAGCCTACTATGAACTGAAACAAATACAGCTATTTTTATAATGATTTAGTCTTCTATAACAAATTCTAAAAAGTCCAGTGTCTTGTTTTATTCTAGTCTAGGTATGTATTCATTATTAATGGGAGAAAAATGCCTATTGCTGCACTAAGACCTTCTCTAAGGAGTAGTTCTATAAACAGTAGCTTTCCGCCCCGCGGCTTTGCCCGAGTTAACAGTTTTTCCCGTGGGAATGAGGTATTTTCCCGCGGCAAAACGTAGCCTATGTTCAAAGATCGAAAAAAATTCAAGTCGATTGGTTGCTTAGTTAGGGCGTGAAGGAAGGACAAACAAACACACACACTTTCGCATTTATAATATTAAGTATGCGGATGGATTACAGTACTTAAGTAGGTAATAATTTACATCAGATATGGTCGCTGAGAAGTGCTAAAAACCAGATTAATCGTAACAATTGAATATAAACGTGAACTGATTGAAGAAACTGCGTGTAGTTTCTAGTATATACCTTTTTTTATTCTGCAACAGACTGTTACAACAACTATGTCTAAACTACATCTTAACACTACATATACCACAGAATACCAAATAGTAGTCCTTACTCATACAAAGTGTAGCAAAAAGTATACCCACTATTATTAACGCAGTAACTACCATTGTTCTGAAGGCGTATAGCCAATCTCAAACCACAACAGTTACCTACCTGCTACGATCTTGCTACGCCCATCGTAGCACAATCCTCTACGGGCTACAGCGGTGAGAGCTTCAATTAAAGCCCAACCAAAGAAATATGACACCTCGCCATATTGCGGAATTTCAATGGAACTAATTTTATAAGGGAAATTGTTGCCATAGTCGTAAAAATAAACACATGGCGCCCTCAGAGCAGGTTTCTTATTTCTTTGGTCAGGCTTTAGCAAAGTTAACAGTTTGTTGCAAAATATAGGTATAGCCTTTGTCCAGCATAGGGCGCCTTACGCCTTTCGGCTGAAATGATGGTGTTAAGCAAAATAGGTATCTCACCCCATTGAGGAATAAAGTACAAGTACTAGAGAAGACATCTCGAATACATTCTATGCGCCAATATGGCGAGCGGGAGGCGGGCGGAGTGCGCGGCGAGAAGAAAAACAAAAGACAAACGCCATAGAAGTTGGAGGCCAATTCATATTATGAGTACCGTTCGCGTTCAGTGTTCTTTCTATGCCTACGCCAGTACAATAACAGTCCAATGTCTCACCCCAATGACGCTGTTGTGTACGCTGTTCCGGTCCGACCACCCCACCGGCTCACGAAATGACTGCGTCACTGGAAATCAAGGAAACACAATGAAATAATATTTACTTATTATTTATTAATGAATGAGTGAAGAGAGATTGACTAAAAAGATTTATAAGGCGAGAGTGGAAGGAAGCGTTGGAAGGGGAAGACCAAGACGAACGTTTCTTAATCAAACCGGAGACGTTCTGACAAAAGGTCGGGTCAAGAGTACTCTAAACCGACGAGCATGCATGAGGAGATTAATGAGTGTGGATGAAGCGAAAGAAGTGTTATGTGTTTTGATCGTAGCAAGTGGAAGGAAGTGGTCTCTGCCTACCCCTCCGGGAAAGAGGCATGACTTTATGTATGTATGTATGTTACTAATAATATTTAGTTATTAAATAATATTAACGTAGTTTTAAGAACGTTACCGATAGCTGGCCGCACGGGCCCGCACGACGCACAGAGGTAGGTTATGTTCCTGGGCCATGGAGCGAACCAGCTCCTCAGTTACCGCTTTGGTGAACGCGTAGGTATTCGGCCAGTTCTTCAATATGCTGAAAAATCAAAATGATTAATTGCTTGCTTGCTTTTTGTGTGGGTTTTAAGGTCCTCACAAACCCTGGTGTCAGAATTATTGAGCCGTCTAAGGTTTCTGACATGGCTCCTGTGACGACTATATCCGTAGATCATAGCCGAGACCAACGGCTTTAGATATTACCTAATAGGACCTTACTATGGAGTGATCTTTGTGATCGTTTGTTCGTCGAGGCCGAAAAAGAAAGAGGACCTTACTATGGACACAGAATATATTAGGTCCTTACATATGAAATTGCCGTTCAGTATCAAAAAAGTGAAACAAGTTTTTTTTAATGAAATTATTATTTAATCAATCGAAGTATATGCGCCGTTGTTATCGATACACTTCCGCCATTTTATAGGCAGACCATTGATACCTTTGGAAAAAAAATCCTGGGAGCGAGAGTCTATGAACTGTTTGAAGGCGGTTTTGACTGCTTCATCAGATTTGAAATTTTTTCCTTGTAAAAAGTTATCCAAATTTTGAAAAAAGTGGTAATCGGTTGGGGCAAGATCTGGAGAGTATGGTGGGTGACGCAGATCTTGCCCCAATCGATTACCAATTTTTTCAAAATTTGGATAACTTTTTACAACAAAAAATTTCAAATCTGATGTGGCAGTCAAAACCGCCTTCAAACAGTTCATAGACTCTCGCTCCCAGGATTTTTTTTCCAAAGGTATCAATGATCTGCCTATAAAATGGCGGAAGTGTATCGATAACAACGGCGCTTACTTCGATTGATTAAATAATAATTTCATTAAAAAAATCTTGTTTCACTTTTTTGATACTGAACGGCAATTTCATATGTAAGGACCTAATATAATAGTACTAGGTACAGAAGGCGCACTTTCTGATATCAAACGTGCGAATTTACACGCCACTAACGTTCAAATTACATTGAACGCATCGAACGTGACCCTAGCTATAATAGCCTACCGTTTGTCGTTGCGCTCGTATTAAAACAAAATGCACCTTAAAACCGCGCCGCGAGAGTCCGTATCACGTCCAAGCGAGCGCGTTTTTCCTACTAAATGGCCGCGAAATCGGGACCGCCCGGCGTAGGTAGGTACATTCTGGAGCGAGGGCGCGGAGTGCGTCGGGCCTACTTTAGATGGAGTGATCTTTGTTGTGATCGTTTGTTCGTCGAGGCCGAAAAGGTAATAGGACCTTACTATGGAGTGATCTGCGTGATCGTTTGCTCGTCGAGCTGCTCGACTAGCTCGATCAGCATGCTCGGGGGAATCGGGCTCGGGTAGAACTCCTCTAACACATGCTGTCTCACTCGCTCTTGCGTCGCGTGCGTATATGCCGTCGACACGTGCACGAAGGATCTGTGACAGAGAAAAAATTAATAGCACACAAACTGAAAGAAGACTTTATTTTAATTCAAATAACTATTAAAACTGTATTCATACATATTTTAACAAAAAATAATCCTTATGATGAAGCCTTTCGCAGGGTATTTTTTTCTCGTGTAGCGGGTTCGATTCCCGGTTCAACCGTTGTAATTATTAAAAAATATATGAATGCAGTTTTAATAGTTATTTAAATTAAAAAAGTCTTCTTTCAGTAAAATGTTCTACGAGTATCAACAATATTTAAGGTACTTTCCCTCCATGTGGTATAGCCGTGGGACGCCTTGTATAGTGTTTATTCTAAGTATACTTACTTGAGGTTCTTGCAGGCCTGGGCTAGTTTAAGCATCTCCCGGGTGCCGCGGACATTCGTCAGGGTCGCTACCTTTAAGGGTTCCAGGAAATTGACCGTAGCAGCCGCATGGATAATTACGTTCACCTTGAGAAGAAGAAGAAAAATTCAAAATTCAAAAATATTTTATTTTTATTCATCATAGGTTTCTTAAAAAGAGGTAAACACTTAATGACGTCATATAAGAAGCTAAAAAGCTTTGTTCAAACCAAGGCCGGTTCTCGTCTCAAACGAATGTACCTATAAATCTAAGCAATAAAAAGAGATTAAACAATCTAAAAGAGGCGATGCGATATCAGTTTGAACAGAACTGGCAGGTTCTCGCAATGTGTGTGAGCTCCTATGGAGAAGAAATCGCCGAAGACTTGATTCATCATCATTAACAGCCTGCGGCAGTCCACTGCTGGACGTAGGCCTTGGCGCGCCATATAGCCCTCACTCCGGCCGCACGCATCTACCTGCTGCTAGCCACTTTCCGTAGATCGTCACTCCATCTAGCCTTGCCAGAGCGTGGGTGTAGTTACGTACTGGGCACTTTAAATAATGAAAGGCAACTATTATCAGATAATCTTTTCTCGGAAACGCAAATAATATTTTGACTGACATTTAATTAATGGGAAAAATCAAATAGTAGGTAATTATATAAAATATAATAATAGGACAGTTTAAATAAAATAATAGGACAGTTTATATAAAGCCCGACCAGAGAAATAAAAAACCTCGCCATATTGCGGAATTTCAATGAAACTAATTTTGGGGAATTGTTGCTAGTCATAAAAATATACACGTGGCGCCCCCAGAGCAAGTTTTTTATTTCTTTGGTCAGGCTTTACAAGAGTTTATTTGTGAATTCATTGACCATGTGCTCTGACTGTATGACTGTAATAACAAATATTGATTTCGTCAGTAGGCCTACTATGTAAGTAGCGAAAGACTCGAGAAGCTGTCAAACGCGACATATTGACAGAACTGCTATGGCTCTAATGTCACTATGTCGCGTTTGGCAGCTTCTCGAGCCTGTCGCTACTTACATAGTAGGCCTAAAGGAAATCCACAGATAGATAAAATCCATAGAGATCCATAGATCCGTAGACAAGACGATTTACAATTAAGGTAGAATTTAGGGTAGGCTCGAGTAGGGGCTAGTTGTAGATGTATGAGAGCTGATAACGTACCTCTTCAACGAGGATATTCCAGCTGTTCTCCGTCAGCCCCAGCCGGTGATCGGTGATGTCTCCCGCCACCGGCGCCATCTTATCCTCGAACCCTGGCTGGTTTTTGTGCAGATATTCGTACAGCTGGAAATGGAAACAAGATTGCTATTTATGACAATAAGGAAGTGTCCTAAAAAATCTAATTAGTCCGTCAGTTAGATTACTAAAAAATTGTGTAGGTACACTTTTTTTTTTGTCTGGTAAACGAAAAATGCCGACGATAGGTACAGCACTTTGAAATTTCCAGTGACGACACGCGGCTATACAAATTGTACGGAAAAAGTGACGTCATAGCACTCTTCTCCTACATTTTGATGCGATATAACTTCGTCAAATTAAAAAAAAAACGTGTTAATTTTTTAAATCTAACTGACGGACTAATTATATTCGATTTCTTTTAAACTGAAATAACTTCTGCTTTCTTTGTTTGATGTTATTTTTATGTGTAGCGTAGTAAGTTTCATTTTGAATTAATTATAATTACACATATTATGGTATTATTCATCCATTTATCATAGGTAAAGTTTAATAACTATTCACTCCAAATTTACTTGCTAGATTTTAATGTAGGATCGCCATGAAAGTGATAGATATATATTTTTTAATTTTTACCCTCTATGTGCTTTTGTTAAAGCTGTGAAGTTTTTATTAATAAACTTTATTTTTTATGTAATAAATAACCTACCTAGTTGAATGTATTCTCTTATTCATAACAATGACAAGTAGTATAGATGTATGCAATGAACTGCTTGTTAATTTATTTTGGTGGAGTCATTACTCCCTACTTATAATTTATAAATAGGTATGCATCATACCTACTAAATTCTTTCGATCACTAAACTTAACTTAGTTTTTTGTAAGTTGAGTGTGAATGAACTGTGTTACAATCTAGAAGGTAAAAAAGATACATACAAACATACACATACAGTCACGTCTCTATCAAGTAGGGGTAGGCAGGCCTCTCTCTTACACTACAATCTAGACCTATCTATTTCTTTCGCTTCATCAACATCTTATCATCATGCTCGTCGGTAACAAAGAAGCTAAAAATAGTAGCAAAAAATTTTCCTAAGGAGTTACTGAAAAATCTCCCCAATTCTCCATACATTTAACCACCATTTATTTTATTTCACCACGGTTAGTAACTAGTCGCCTCAGATGAAAGCCTCTTTGAGAATGTATTTTTGCAGTGACGCTCAAAAGTAATAATTTTTTATCCACCTGAAGAAGGAAGGAAGTTAAATCATCATTTTTTCAGAAGAGTAAGGCTTAACTCACACTGGCGGCGGCGCGGCGCAGAGTCGAAGTAACGCGACGCGTCATATTTTTCCACCCACAGCATATTCATCACTATTGCTCCATTATTAAAGTACACAGTAGTAATACATATTATGCTGAGGGTGAAAAAACATAACGCGTTTCGTCGCTTTGACTCTGCGCCAATTGATGCGAGTTAAGACTGACTCTTTCCTTTACTACAGTAAACCATTTCCATCCACATGTTTAGTTTAGTCAGTCTCATTTATTAATTTATATAAGCAAGCTAAGCAACGTAACAGATTTCAGTACTTTTTCAAAGGAATTTGATGAAAACGTACCTCATCCTGCAATATGTAGTCTACCCTCTCTTGCAATGTCTTCTCTTCCTTCGATCGTAACAACAGATAAAGTTTCTTGATCCTACATGATCTGCAACGTAATTGTATACAATACCGTATTACCACGGAACGTACCTATTATGTAAATAAAAATTATACTTATAACGGCATCTCGGGTTATCTTGGACCATACCATACCATAATAACTTTTATGATTACGTCTATCAGAAAAGACTGAAAGACTCAGAGCGAAAGGATCATGATCATCATGATACGGAAGGTCACAGTCGTAGTTTACAATTTATACTTAGAAAAAACATGGATGTAAATAATGGTAATGTACATCTGAAAACCAACTGACCACAAAACACGCGCTGCTTAGCGGTGCTTTTTAATGTTCTCCCTGAATATTACACTGCAAAAAAAATGATCATCGAATAGGTATAGTGTCATCTACTACAAGCAAGTTATTACTTATTGCAATCTGTCTCTATAGCTTGTTTTAAAAAAATCCCCATGTCTGTCTGTTTTTTTCTGCGGGTCGCATTCCTAAGCGATTCTCGGGAAATTTTGGTGAGCAGTTTTATTATTTCGATTTTTTTAGTCAGACTCTCCATGACTTTTTAAATTGCGTTATGGGGGTTTGCCATCTTGCATATCTATGCTGCATGTAGGTATGGAGTTATTTGGTTTAACTGACTCGCTAGTCTACATTGTGTGTTGCTTTCCTCCTAACACAGGCTGTTTTAAGCTTAAAAGGAGGTATCATCCCTAAGTATAAGTAAAACCTGGAGGGCGATTCTGTTTAACGAAATAAAGTTTTTTTTTTTTTTTATCATTGCTTGCCTATCGCATGGGCTTGTACGGTACCTGAACAGTTTCTCGATGAGTTGTTTGCCAAGAAAGCCGCTTGCGCCGGTGATCAGCACGACTGCGTCTTCGTAAAACTGTTGCACACTTGAATCGCCGCGCGCGATGGTCTCATTAATCACATCTTGCTTGGCCATCTCTGCCAAGAAAACCGATTCCGCGGGGTCCATTTCCTCTTCTGGTCTTATTTCACCCATTGAAGATTAATCTTGGGAAATAAATATTGTCATCATTATTTTAGCTGAAATTAGTTCACAAAGAGACACTAAAGAGCTCGAAAAGAATCCCAAAATGGAACGGAGACCGTCAATATATCGCCAAATTGTGTAGGAATCTTGTATAGTAGGTTAGTATTTTTGTTAGAATCTTAGAATTGAACCCAAAAATTCCGTCCCACTAATTATTATACGGAAGTTCTAAACTGACTTTACATGATAAACAAATGTATCTAAATAATATTTACTAACCCAGTTTAAGAGTTCGGGAACCGAGATATAAGATATAGGAAATAAAATTGTATAAAAAAATAATTTATAATTTTATAACACCTATTTTGAAAAGCCTATTTTCCTATCTAACCTATTTTCTTCCGGCGAGTCTTCTCCACAGAAGACAGCCAAATTGTGAACTCGCTTCGACGTCGAAAAGTGATTTGTAAAATCTTACTTCGAATAAAAAACTTTGACCTTTGACTTTTTTTTGTGGACCTTTTATAATGTAAAAATAATTAAGATGTGCTTGGATTATCATAGCAGGGGGATATCAAAAAATAAATAAATAAAAAAAGTTGGTCCTTACTTTGACGAAGATTGGTTCTGTAAAAATTTTACTCAATTATATCTAAACTGGCAAAGTGATAATTTTACTTACGTCTTTATTTTATTTCTCGAAAAGTATAGTTGAAAACTTCTTATTTTTATAATAAAAGACCGGCAGTAAAAGTGTACACTACACAAAAAATCTACAGTGAATGCGCCCAGTAGTTAAATACGTTTGAACAATCGGTTCATGGTTCTACATAAATTAGCGAACTCGTGACGAGTCGATGACTATTTCTATTTATTTTATATAAAATAAAGTACAATAATCACTTTGATTGTATACGAAATAAAAAACAATTCAAATCCGCTTACTAGTTATGTGAAAAAAATAGATTAAAAATATTCTAATACTAGCCTTCCGCTGCTGCTCCGCCCGCGTCAACAGTTTTTCCCTTGAGAATGAGGAGTTTTCCCGCGGTAAAAGGTGGCCTATGCTATTTCCCAAGATCTATTCTACCTTTGTGCCAAGTTTTATCAAGAACGGTGCTGTAGTTTCGGAGCCTACCGTTCCGAATTCGAGAAAATCCATACTTTTTTTTTTTTCATGATTTCTTTCTTTCTTTCCGAGGTAGTTTGTGTGGACGTTCTCGGATTCGGAACTGAATCGGAAGTGGTGCACACCTATCGCCCTAAATCTACGGGGTTATTATTTAATCAGTGCACAATAGTGCACATATTTTAGGTAGGCATAAATGAAAGAAAATAAAAAATCCCGTATATTTTTATTTTATCACGTTTCAGACAAAAAATTGAAATATCGCCATTTTATTTATAAAATTGGTATCAAATTTTGTATGGAGAGTTTAATACCCGCCAATTTTCTTGATACTTCGTACAAACACTCATTGGCATAATTAATTGGACACGTATTCTGGCGTTTTTTGAAATTCGTTCCCTAAACGGGTTAAAAATAGTATCATAACTTGAAAAAACAAAAAAAAAAAACATTTTTTTTGTCACATACGTGCAAAATTTAATTCAAATCGGTCCAATAGTTTCAGAGATTAGCCTGTACAAACAGATAGAGAAACAAAAAAAAAGAAAATCGTCTGGATATCTTCACTTCCTACATCCTCCTGACTCGCATTTTAGCTTTTTTTTACAGACATTTGACCTCTACATTTTTATTATATACATTACTAGCTTCCCGCCGCGGCTCCACCTGCGTTTAAAGTTTTTCCGTGGGAATGAGGAATTTTCCCGCGGTGAATCGTAGCCTATGTTATTTCCTAAGGTCTATTCTAGGTATCTTTGTGTCAAGTTTCGTCCAAATCTGTTAGAGTTTCGGAGCCTATTAAATAAAATTGCATTATTAGGAATATTTTAGGTTTTTTTTTACTTCTTACATACACTACATACATACATAAAGTCACGCCTCTTTCCCGGAGGGGTAGAGCAGAGACCACTTCCTTCTACTTGCTACGATCCAAACACACTTCTTTCGCTTCATCCACATTCATAATCTCCTCATGCATGCTCGTCGGTTTTTTTACTATTTGGTTTACATTATTGAAGTTTTAGTAAGGATCCCAATTTTTTTGGAAATAAAATAAGTATAGCATGTTACTCAGGATAGCGACTAACAGCGAAAGAATTTTTAAAATCGGTTCAGTAGTTTCGGAGTCTATTCGATGCAAACAAACACAAACAATCAAACCTTTCCTCTTTATAATATTTTTATACATTTATTTAATATCTAGGTATTTAGGGTTTGTCATCGACTCGCAAAGAAGAAGAATATCAATTAAACATTGAACTATAAATTTACGTAAAATCATTAAAGAAAACTAAAGAATGTGCGGCTCGGTCGAAATGACTAGGTACACTACACGGCTTATTAAAATTGCAATAAAAAATTGTATGTGATGCTTACTTTAAACAAAATTCATATGTTGTCTTTTAATCGAATTTAATGTGGTCACTAAACCGACGACGACGCGATTTTAACACTGGTGTTTTTATTTGACATTTCATGAATAACTTGGTTGTGTAAGTAATTGTTCCAGAATTGATTGCAGAAAAGAGCACGGTAATTACTAAATTGTATAATTGTAATTCATTAATTTAAAACTGTATGGTAGAATGCAAAATATGGCATGAGGTCTTACTACACTACACACACAACATCGCAAATGGAAATGTCTAGAATTTGTCACTAGCAGTCAACCCCGATTTCTTGTGACTGAATTTCAATTTCATTGAATTTAGGTACCTGGGTAAAAATTGTTTACGTACAGAAGACAGCGCATGCGGCTGGACATTCGCACTGCGAAATTCAGCCCTCCCGCCACGGAATACGAGCGCTTGAAGGTCAACATGTCCAGTCACATGTGTTGAATTATATTAGGTCCTTACATATGAAATTGCCGTTCAGTATCAAAAAAGTGAAACAAGTTTTTTTTTAATGAAATTATTATTTAATCAATCGAAAATTTTTCAAAATTTGGATAACTTTTTACAAGGAAAAAATTTAAAATCTGATGAGGCAGTCAAAACCGCCTTCAAACAGTTCATAGACTCTCGCTCCCAGGATTTTTTTTCCAAAGGTATCAATGATCTGCCTATAAAATGGCGGAAGTGTATCGATAACAACGGCGTATACTTCGATTGATTAAATAATAATTTCATTAAAAAAAACTTGTTTCACTTTTTTGATACTGAACGGCAATTTCATATGTGCGCATGTGCATTAACAATTAATGGAGTAAAAATATAATGAAACTAGCTTTCCACCGCGGCTCCGCCCGCGTTAACAGTTTTTACCATGGGAATGTGGCAATTTCCCTCAGTAAAAGGTAACTTATGTTACTCAGGGTGAATGTAGCTTTCTAATGGTTAAATAAATTTTGTAATCGGCACAGTAGTTTTTGAGTTTATTCATTACAAACATACATGCACACAAATTAACAAATCTTTCCTCTTTATAATAGTAGTATGATAGGTGTTATAAGTATAAGATTCTCAATATAGTTTACCACTCTGTTCTTGGGAGGATATTTTGATAAAATAAAGCTTTTGATTTTGTCAACCGCTTTTAATATAATTCCTGATTTATAAATAATAGTTCACTACTGATGCGGACAGTAAAAATAATGACTTGATTAAATATATTAAAGTGACTACAATAGCTCAAAAACAAAATTCATGTAAACACTCCATAGGTCATGCGTTAATTACGAAGCATTGGTAGAAGTTACGAGTAGGTATATTTTACCTATTTACTAGTAGTACATCCTAGAATTGTTACATTTCAGACTGAAGAAAAAGCCCTTTTTAATCCCCGACAAAAAAGAGGGGTGTTATAAGTTTGTCTATCTGTCTGTCTGTCTGTCTGTGGCATCGTAGCTCCTAAACGGATGCGCCGATTTTGATCTAGTTTTTTTTGTTTGCAAGGTGTCACAATCGAGAGTGTTCTTAGCTATGATCCAAGAAAATATCTTCAGCCATTTGAAGATTATCAGCTCTTTTCAAGTTGTTGAAAGGATCAAATAGCGGTTTTATGTCGGGAGTTATTAATTTTTTTAATTTAGTGTTATATATTCTTTACTTGCGTTTCTGTTTAACCGTCTGTTTCCCAATTCAGTGAAAATTTACGGCAAATCAATAAAAAGCAAATCCACAATAAACCTTGGTAATTTTAATACTTACCAAAATTTTAAATAAATTTTAAAATATTTTTCGACTTTGCTTATAGTCAAACCGCTTCCTTACTAATACAATATTTATAGGTATAACGCGAAAGTATCTCTTTGTCTGTTTGCACTTATTAAAAAACTTTAATACCTAACGATGACAGACGAAATCATTGGAAAGGCTACTTTTTTCTGTTTTAAAAATACCACATTTCCACGGGAAAAGAAAAAAAAAGTGGTTGAAGTCACAGGGCGGACCAAATTTCTTTCTTTCCAAATAAGTCTTTTAGAAAATGTTTAATTTCAGATTTCGTCTGTTATTGTAAGTTTGTAAGCATTATAACATTCATCATCATCTCAGCCTGTAGACGTCCACTGCTGGTCAAAGGCCTCCCCCAAGGATCTCCACAATGATCGGTCCTGCGCTGCCCGCATCCAGCGGCTTCCCGCGACCCTCACCATCGTCGGTCCACCTCGTGGGGGGCCTGCCCACACTACGTCTTCCGGCGCGCGGTCGCCATTCAAGAACCTTTCTGCCCCAACGGCCGTCGTCGGTTCTACGCGCAATGTGCTCAGCCCATTGCCACATTATAATATTAATAGCAGCATATTATAATATATTAATAGCAGATATTTTTATTATGCAATCAATTTATTTTCGCATCGCATCGTAGTCAAGCCGAGTCTATCGGTCTTGTTTTTATTTTATTACTAACCCACATTTGTGTTGCAAATTTCTATATATTTGTAAGTCAATTGATACAGTGCATTTATACCATTCTAATTATTAGCAGTGCATTTTATTCATACATACATAATTTAAGAATACAAGGACGTTATAGTTAAAGCGATTCGCTTCACTTCGATTCAGTTCTCATGCACCAGTTGACGTTGAAAAAAAAAATATAACTAGCTGAAAATATTTTTTTTAATTAAAAATAAATAAGTTTTGTTTTTTCAATGGACCCGGCTCAAGCACTGGAAGCGCGGGAGATAGCCAGACACCGCGTGATCAATGATACGATCGCGCGAGGGGATTCCAAAGTGCAGCAGTTCTATGCAGACTCAGTTATCTTAGTTACTGGCGCGAGCGGCTTCCTGGGCAAGCAACTCATTGAGAAACTCTTCAGGTATAATAATATGAACAAGCTTTCACAATAAATTAACGTGTGTCAAGCCGCACTGGGCCAGCGTGGTCGAAAAAGAAAAGCTGCCTTTCGGTAAGGACGTAAGGGCAGTTAATGATGTAATGTGCTTTATTTTTTTAAGTTAGTTGTGTCATTTGTCATGGAGTTTAATATTCTCATCTTTGAGAGAGAAGATGTCGCCTAGCGTGTAACTTTTTAATACTTAACATTTTTCTTTTCTTCGATCGGTTGTCTTTTTGATTTTCTTTTGTTTCTTTACTTAATTCGCAAAATTTTTAACATAGTTTTAATCACATTTTATGTATATACCTAAGTAGAGGCCTAGTGCCCCAAATCACAGGGTATCCTAGTTTAGGCTCCAGCTTTACATATATTATATTATAATTTATTAAATAGTCCTAAGCTAATGTATAATACAAGACTCTGTTATTTTTAAAGTAAATAAACATTTTACTTACTTGAAAAATCTGTAGTGCTCATGACAAGAGCCCAGTTACAATAATATGTAGGTATTTATATAATGTGTAGCACCTTTTGGTAAATGAATCATTTTCTCTCTTTCTTCTTCCTTATTAACACTATTCCAGGTCTTGCCGAATAAAGAAATTGTACATATTGTTGAGATGCAAGAAACAAAAATCTATTCAAGAGCGGATGGCTGCCGTGATGGATGACGAGGTAATAAATGGATTTCCCCTAACTTCTAAGAATAGTGTGAACTACATTTTCATACAAAAGGCGATAAAAGTTCGCTCCCCGTAAACGTAGCCCAATCATATCTTTTGGAAGTGTAAAGTACATGACATAGGTAAAATCATGAAGGAAATAAAAAATCCGCGCCCAGGATTTTTTTTTCCTTCATGGGTACAGTACAGTGAAAAATCATACGTACTTATCATTTAAAAGAAAATATTAATCACGATATAAGATTGTTAGAATGTGAATAGCAACAACGAAATATTTATGATGTTAATAACTTTCCTAGGTACTAATCAATATTTCTTTAATGAAAATTTTTCACTCAATCTAAAAAACTCCCAAAAGTTATAAAAACTTTAACCATGTTTACGGAAACAAAACTTTCTCTTTCATGTATGAAAATGTACATGTTCACAATAAAATTATATCTAAGTAGTATCTAAATCAGAAATGTCCTTAGAAAGACAAAATAATGTTCTTTTAAGGTCTTCGCGTACCTCAAGGAGACGCAACCAGGTTTTGAGGCCAAAATAGTTCCAGTGGAAGGGGACATGACCCTGCCTGGCCTGGGCATCAATAACAAGGACTGGATCGGCATTACTGATGAGGTCAGTAACATTTAAATTGTTGTCGTAGAGCAGCAACAATAATTACTTTGTAAAACCGCCCCGAGGCTCGACCCGCGTTAACAGTTTTTCCCGTGGGAGTGAAGCATTTTCTCATGGTAAAAAGTAGCCTATGTGTTTTTTTTTGTTTTTTTTTGTTTTTTTATTTATTTATTAAGGACAGCCAGTAGAAGTTACAATAAAACTTACAATCTACGAATAAACATTCTTAAAATTAGAAATAAATGCACTCCTTGTGAAGGCAGCCACAACATCTTATTATACTACATAATTATGTAAAAGTGAAGTGTTAATCCAGGGTGTCAGCTAACTCTATACCAAATTTTATTAAAATTGCTCCAGCCGTTTAGACATGAAGAAGTAACTCACACACACAGACAATCGCAAACTTACGAGTAATATTAGTGTGATGTGATATTGGGCCCGTTTCTACATTTTACGCTCTACTTAAATTTAAAAACCATATGTCCCTTTCACGTTCTTAATAACGAAAAGGGACGACAGGTGATTGCCAACCTACATTTAGACACGTCAAACATCGATTTTACGCGGAATTAAGTAGGAATTTTAAAAACACCCCGACTAAATTAAGCTGAATTTGACAGCTGCGCTGCTTAATAGGTATCATTAATTAAAAATTAAATTCATTCATCTTCCATCCTTTTCGATTCCCATATGAATGAAAGAGACCAACAACATAAATTTAGAGATTGTAACGGCCACGGCAGAATTGAGCCCTTTGTAGGTATTTACTACATAAGTATTTCGATGGCAATAATATTTAATGACCTATTCCCTCGTCCACCGTGGTACGCTTGTGTTGTTCGCTCGGACTATTATTTCTATGCAAATTCAGCACAAAGTTAACAAACCTATTGCGCAGTGTCACCTTACTGACGTAACTTTGATGAGTTCAATGGATCGAAAATAAGTACAGTAAAGAGCAGATGAAGCTTTACAGATAATCACTTTGGACTATGCACCGTTATTACAATTTATTGTTTAAGGGATAGAATTGTGTTCAGTATGACCTGCTCTTGACTGTACAAGTACATTAGCCAGCACATGCGAGGATACTTTGACTTTGAGAGCGCCGTTATTCCGTAGGGGCGAATGTCGTAAAGCAAGTGTCGCTGAAGCATGCGCTGGCTCCTGTACATAGTAATTGCAAATATTTAAATAACAATGGACATTATAATGTACGTGGCGATGACTTCTATCGTGATTGCATGTCAATGAAATTATGTGAACCATATGGACAAACAATTACAGTTTTATTGACTTCTTTTTAATTGTTTATTGTATTTTTCAGAATGTTGTAGACTTAGTTTTATAGGGGGAGCGACGACTTAGTAATTACTGAAAGCAATGAATGGATGTTAATTACTTTTTTACGCAAAAACTACTGAATGTATTTTAATAAAACTGTACATTAATATAGCTAATACATCAGAATAACACATAGTCTACCTTTTACCGCGGGAAAATGCCTCATATCTACGGGAAAAACTGTTAGCGCAGGCGAAGCTAAGCTAGTATTCTATAATCACTAGTTACATAGTATGGACGTCCAGCAGTGGACGTCAACTGGCTGAAAATGATGATGATGACATAGTATAAAACAAAGGCCGCTTTTAAATAATTAAAACTACGCAAGGGATTTTAATGCGGTTTTGTGTTTGCCTTGTGTATGAATGTTGTATATGACACCATAGTACTACTCTGCCTAGTTTGGGGTCAGATGGCTGTGTGTTCTTCAACTTATTATGATGGGCAAAGTGAGGGAAAGAGGCGTGTTGGAAGACGGAAGAAATCTTAGAAACATTTGCGAGTGGACCGGGATTGCCAGTATTGAAGAGGTGTTCCGAATGGCAAGGGACAGGGATACTTTCAGGAAGCTGACGGCAGACCTCCAGTAATGGAGTGACACCTGAAGAAGAAGAAGGGCCGTGTGTGAGATGTCCCACATTATTGGGTCCGGCCGTTAGGGCTCCATTCCGGTACGCCCCCGGCCGTGACGCCACTACAATCTAAAATGTTTTGGTCGGAAAGCCGCCGGTTTTTTAGTGGCCGGACCCTCATTATTATTAATTGTTATACAGGTGGATGTGATCTTCCACGGGGCTGCGACGGTCAACTTTACGGATCCTCTGAAGAAGGCCACGCTGACCAACGTTCACGGAACTATAGAGATGCTCCACCTAGCCAAACAGTGTAAACGACTCAGGTGAGAGGCATCATGTTTGGTTTACGCATAAAATTACATTTTTTTACTTAGGTACAATCATGGTCTAAGAAAACATGGTCTCCTTTGTCAACTTTGTTTATGTACTGTATTATTTATGTGTTTTCTGAATTGGTGTCAATAAAGAATATTTGTATTGTATTGTCTTCCATTCGGACCACGTGACTGACACAAGCCTACGTTATTTTGCTCTGTTCATCCTTGTTTATTAACACGCATTCGACAAGGATGAACAGCGCAAGACGATGTAGGCTTGTGTCAGTCACGTGGTCCGAATGGAAGACCTTGTTTTCATAAAGCATGGGTACAACACATTGATTTATTACAAGGTCTAAATTATTGTCTAAAAAACAACGCATTAAAGTCTTGAGGACCGAGCATCCATTGCAGAGAATCCTACCTCATCCGATTTCAACAAGAACTTTATATAACCTGACGTTATCTTTCACTGCATTATGTGTCCTTGTTGAAATCGGATGAGGTAGGATTTTTTGCAATTGGAGATCGCTTCATTATTGGGATTTTATGAAGTTGTTATAAATAAAATTGGTAGGTACAACACGTCAAATATTGGTAGGAGAAATAATCTATAGTCTAAAATCCCGCCCCAACCAAACTATTTCTTTTTTCGTTCAACTAATGACAATAGCGACGCAGACGCAGGTTTGAGTCCTCTTGTCTGAGCTTACAGAATTTTTCAATATTACCTATTTAAAAAAAAATATCACTTTGGCGTATATCAGTTTGGGTTACATAATGGCGTAGACTGCACAGACAAGAGCGCCACTATATTTTGATCAGGTCTTGCAAATTTTGGCCATCTCTTTTCTGTGATTCACTTTTTTTATTAACACCTTAAATATTGTGCTCAGTGTTATAGGGCCTTGGGCTATGTCTTCGTCTTCAATGTCAAAAGCCACATTCTCCTCGATGGAGTCTACGGAAATCTATTCTAATAGACCATCATAGACCGTAGCCATATTCTAAATATGGAAATATGGAATATGGAAATGTTCCCACCACCCGTGCACTGCGCCTTCTAAACGAATTGAATGCCCATTGTAATAATTTAGATGTATTTGCGGATAAAATAACAATATTTATGTCTAAGTTATATGTTTATTTATGTACGTTATGATGATATTAGTTATAAATTGTATATTAACCAAGAATTTGTGAAATTACACTTAAAGTAACTATTCTGTTTCATTCAAAACTACTAACTGAGGTGCAGGTGTTTTGGATAATATTTCTGTAAACCGCATGTATTTTAATAAATAAATAAATAAATAAATAAATGTTTTCCTATTCTTTACCTTTTATTCATTTTATACAACGCTTGCGCAGGTCGTTCGTGCACATATCTACTGCGTACACGCACGCGACGACGGCGAGCGCGGATAAGGATGTCTTAGAAAAGTTCTACGACAGCCCGATCACAGCTGACGCCTTGATCCAGATGATTCAGGGCACTGATGAAGAAATACTAGATGTCATGACGCCTCAGTTAGTATTTAACTATTGTTTGCTAATTTGCTACATTTCCTCACATGGTGGTCACGCTATGGTTTAACAAGACAAGGTCTTTTAAAAATCACATATCGCTGGAACACATCTACGTCATCAGCGGTAGACAAAGAGTAAAAAATAAAGAGTAAATTACAACCAGCCAAATTGTCGATGTCGAATTTTGATGACGTAGCGTTTATTGTTCCACGGTCTTCATTATGTACCTTCATTATGTATATTCGTGGGTTCATGACTAACAATAAGGATACAATTCTACTACAATAATCTCTAGTAATATAACATAACAGTCCACAGATGGACTAAGCCGCCGGAAACTGTTTTGTACAGAAGCTAGCACGTGCGGCTGGAAACTCATATTACGAAACTCGCCTCTACTACTACGGAAAAACAGCGCTCTCAAAAGCAAAGCTCTAGCCACATGTGCTGGATACTGTACATAGCATCGTTTTTTACCTTTTTTAACCCCCGACAAAAAAGAGGAGTGTTAACTTATAAGTTTGACGTGTGTGTCTGTCTGTGTCTGTGGCATCGTAGCTCCTAATAGTCCGGGAGCCGAGGGCCTAAACACCTACCTCATCGAGTACCCCAACAGGCTATCTCTAGGTCGTTAACCGTCACTTAAACACTGAAAAAAAAAATAGTCTGCCAGAGCCGATCCTGCCGGGTCATCGAAATTTTTGACGTATTTTTTTCGTGGAACTTACCTCATAAAGTACCCGAATGAAAGTGGTGGCATCAGTTAACCATTGATTAATAATGTATAAAAAAATTGGTCTGCCACTGCGCAACCTGCCGGAAGTACTTGGCAGACGCCCTGAAATGTGCCCATCTGACACCCTTCACTTACCTCATCGAGTACCCCAATAGGCTATCTCTAGATCGTTAACCGTCACTTAAACACTGAAAAAAAAAATAGTCTGCCAGAGCCGATCCTGCCGGGTCATCGAAATTTTTGACGTATTTTTTTCGTGGAACTTACCTCATAAAGTACCCGAATGAAAGTGGTGGCATCAGTTAACCATTGATTAATAATGTATAAAAAAATTGGTCTGCCACTGCGCAACCTGCCGGAAGTACTTGGCAGACGCCCTGAAATGTGCCTATCCGACACCCTTTGACAAGTTTTGACCTGGCAGACCTTGTGATCCATTATCACAGGCATTTTGGTTATTTTTCGGCGTTGGTCCCATCGAGGTACTCGATGAGGTAGGTGAAGGGTGTCGGATGGGCAATAATGGGCATATTTCAGGGCGTCTGCCAAGTACTTCCGGCAGGTTGCGCAGTGGCAGACCAATTTTTTTATACATTATTAATCAATGGTTAACTGATGCCACCACTTTCATTCGGGTACTTTATGAGGTAAGTTCCACGAAAAAAATACGTCAAAAATTTCGATGACCCGGCAGGATCGGCTCTGGCAGACTATTTTTTTTTTCAGTGTTTAAGTGACGGTTAACGATCTAGAGATAGCCTATTGGGGTACTCGATGAGGTAAGTGAAGGGTGTCAGATGGGCACATTTCAGGGCGTCTGCCAAGTACTTCCGGCAGGTTGCGCAGTGGCAGACCAATTTTTTTATACATTATTAATCAATGGTCAACTGATGCCACCACTTTCATTCGGGTACTTTATGAGGTAAGTTCCACGAAAAAAATACGTCAAAAATTTCGATGACCCGGCAGGATCGGCTCTGGCAGACTATTTTTTTTTTCAGTGTTTAAGTGACGGTTAACGACCTAGAGATAGCCTATTGGGGTACTCGATGAGGTAGGTGTTTAGGCCCTCGGCTCCCGGACTATAAACGGATGCGCCGATTTTGATTTAGTTTTTTTGTTTGTGGTATCTTATCGAGTGTTCTTAGCTATGATCAAGAAAATATCTTTAGCCATTTGAAGATTATAATAATATCAGCTCTTTTCTATTTGTTGAAAGGATCAAGTAATGGTTTTGCGGCGGGGGTTTTTAATTTTTTAAATTTAAAGTTATTTATATTAAATTTAGGATAATAAAAGGCTGGCCAAACACCTATGCGTTCACCAAGGCGGTGGCTGAGGATGCAGTACGTACTATGTCGGAGGATCTACCGATCTGCATCGTGCGCCCTTCTATCGGTAAGTTTACTTCAAAATTCAAAATGTTTTTACTCGAAGTAAGATTTTACAAATCACTTTTCGACGTCGAGGCGAGTTCACAATTTGGCTGTCTTCTGTGGAGAAGAACTCGCCAGAAGAAACTCCACAGACGTTGCATCATTTCCAAATATTTTACAAAATTATAAATTACTATTTTATACAATTTTATTAATACAACAAAGAGTAGTACAAAATATACAGTTAGAGGAAGGCAACCAGTCAAAGTAGCAAAACTAAACTATATAATATAACCAATCAATCACAATCACAACCGGCAATCGACTAGTGCAGGCAGACCAGTCCCTAAGCAGCACCCATTTACGAGTTTGACGTATATGTATGGGTTAGCCATCGCCGGGCTCAACCATATTACAGGGGGAACCCAACGACCCAATACTTTTTATACAACCCATAGCCAGCCTAATATTGTGTCAAAAATCAAGTCAAGCTTCAGGAAAAGAAGGCTGTTATTTATCCAAAGTAATCATGGAGAGGGAAACGTTGGTATCAAGGTGTCCTGTTCCACCGCAAGTCCGGAGCTCTACTCCAAGCAAAGCAATCGTATGGGCGGGGAAGGGAAACGTTGGTATGGAAAACTACTCGAAGGAAACGTCGCTTATCCTGCTTGTATTCATTCATTTCAGCCGAAAGACGCCCAGTAAAGGATAAAGGCCCCTTAATAACTATCTATTGGTTTGGGAAATAAAGGTATCTTGCTAGTGTTTGGCTGCTTTAACTGCATAGGCGATCTCATCATCTAGGTCTAAAAGTAATTTACCCACTAATATACCACCACCGTCACAAACTTATTTGTTTTTTTTTTCAGTTGTCTGTGCTTACCGAGAACCAATGCCAGGCTGGATCGACAAAAGCGCCGCTTATGGTCCTAGTGGGGTAAATATTTATTTTATCTTGGCGGATTTTTTTTCAATGACGTATCAGGTATTCTTACTTATTTTGATCTAGTCAAAACATGGACGAATTACCATAGTTACACTATGTAACTATGTTACTAAGTCCATGAGTCAAATCGGAACTGACACGTAGTTTATAACATTAAATAAAATAAAAAAAAAACCCGCCACCAAACCGTTACTTGATCCTTTCAACAACTAGAAAAGAGCTGATAATCTTAAAATGGCTGAAGATATTTTCTTGGATCATAGCTAATACCACATTTACACTCAGCCCTGTTGGGCAGGGAAGTGAGGAGGGAAGTGGGCAGCGTGAGTATGTAAATAGGTGACTCGCGCTGCCACTGCTCCTGCCGCTGCTATTGCCCGGCGCTCCCTCGAGTGTCGGTTTTTCGGGCGGAAGTCAAAGGACGGGCAGCGCGAGCGCGAGTGAGTGTTTACACTCAGCCCTCGAATTTGTAGTAATAGGTACCTACGGCGTTCTATTTCTATGAATTTCTCTCATGTACAATTTATTTTTAACGCCCGACTAAAGAAATAAAAAACCTCGCCATATGGCGGAATTTCCATGGAACTAATTTTATAATGGAAATTATTTGCCATAAACCTTAGAGCAACGCCGGCCTTCCGTACCGGAAGCCCGCGTTGCTCTAAGCCATAAACATAAAAAAATATACACGTGGCGCCCCTCGGGCAGGTTTTTTATTTCTTTGCTCAGGCTTTACCCCGACGACTGCGTCTTCGATTCGATATGTTTTGATTTCTTTTTAAAATATGCATATAGTTATATATACTCAGCAGACATAATGTTGTCGCCGCAACAGTTTCGATATCCGCCATCGTTACGAGTCGTTGGGTAAAAGAGTACGAGGGCTGAGTGTGAACACTCACTCGCCTTGATAATGCCGCAGAAGTATTTTAGGCAATATTTCCGACAACGGCAGGAGCAGTGGCAAGGGCTGAGTGTAAATGTGGTATAAGATCACTCTCGATTATGACACCTTGCAAACAAAAAAACTAGATCAAAATCGGCGGTTCCGTTTCGACTACGATGCCATAGACTGACAGACACATACGTCAAACTTATAACACCCCTCAATAGAAAAAATTCTGGGAGCACCCCCCCTCTTTTTCGTCGGGTGTTAAAAAAAGATTGTATAGCGAGGCAGAGATATATATCTAAAAAATATAACATTCTATATGATTACAGTTCGTAGTTGGTTCTGGCCTGGGAGTCCTGCACGTGATCTACGCAGACAATAATACGAAACTGGACCTTGTGCCTGTGGACATAGTGAACAACGCGGCGATCGCGGCTGCGCCGGAGACGGCTGCGCGGCGCGAACGCGGCCTCAATGACGTCAGGATATACACCGTCTGCACCACCAAGAGAAACCCCATTCTATTTGGTGAGAAACAATACCTACACACACCATTTTTAACCCCCGACGAAAAAGAGGGGTGTTATATTATAAGTTGACGTGTGTGTTTGTCTGTCTGTCTGTGGCATCGTAGCTCCTAAACGAATGCGCCGATTTTGATCTAGTTTTTTTTTGTTTGCAAGATTACACAATCGAAAGTGTTCTTAGTTATGATACAAGAAAATATCTTCAGCCATTTGAAGACCATCAGCTCTTTTCTAGTTGTTGAAAGGATCAGGTAACGGTTGTGATGTGAGGCGGGGGATTTTTTATTTATTTATTGTTAGCTTGAAATGAAAGACGTAAATTAGTGGACAGAGATCTCCATCAAAGACCTGGGGGCTACACTTGACTGCGATTCCGATCCGTTAACACATTGAGATCGGACGTCTTGTACTCTCGAATGCCACACTAGCGCACCTTGGTTTCATATTGGGCGGATATTGAGTAAACTAAATGAAATCGGACATTGGTCAACTCTTGGCGGGCTGATTTTCTAATAGAACACTAGCTCCATTTTGATGCAGTATTGCAGAGTTCTGCTGTACTACTACTTACAGCGGCTGAGATGAAGATTACGCGCTTCAAAAAGCACGTGAAGCCGTTTACTCGCGGCTACTACAGATGTATTGTATGTACAAGCCATGTCAGAAGCCTCGTGGGCTCTATAATTCTGACACCAGGGTTTATGAGTTAGGTTAACCTCGAAACCCACTCAATAAGCAAGCAAGAGTCATCTGTACTTCGTCGTCTGAGCGTCGGTGGCCAAGTGGCTAGGGATGTTGACTTAATTTAAAAGTTCGCGGGTTCGAACCTCGGCACGTACCAATGTGTTTTCGATTTTCGTATTCACATGTACGTTTATTCGACGCTCTTACGGTGAAGGAAAACATCGTAAGGAAACCTGCACACACCTGCGAAGCGCACTGGGCCAGCGTGATCGACTAAGGCCTATTCACCCTGATTTCAGGGTAGGCTCGAGCCCCTCGGTGGGGACATATATGAGCTGTCAATGAGTCATCTGTACACTATCCTCCGCAGTAGTCATCATCGTCATCATCATCATCTCAGCCGAAAGACGTCCACTGCTGTACAAAGGCCTCCCCCAAGGATCTCCACAATGATCGGTCCTGCGCTGCCCGCATCCAGCGGCTTCCCGCGACCCTCACCAGATCGTCGATCCACCTCGTGGGGGGCCTGCCCACACTACGTCTTCCGGCGCGCGGTCGACATTCAAGAACCTTTGTGCCCTAAAGGCTCGGTTCTATGCGCAATGTGCCCAGCCCATTGCCGAAGTATACTGTAAATAACTGATGGATTCAAGTATAATGTATTTACTTTTATTTCACTTATTGTATTACAGGAACGATTGTAAAACTATTAACTCATGAAGGACGGAAGTTTTCAACCATGTCCAGTATTTGGTACGGATTTGCTGTCACCTTTAAGAGCAAGTTTATGTACAACCTTTTGTTCCTGTTCTTACAAACTATCCCTGGATACATAGTTGACGGATGCCTTTGGTTCGTTGGGAAAAAGCCCATGTGAGTTGGCCATAATTATTTTAACAGTATTTAGAAATATTATGTTAAGAGTTAAGAGCTATAATAGTTTAGTGCTTCAGAAAATCTATTACAGATTCTTTAGGTATGATGAGATTTATTGTCAAGCAATCCAAACATTACATACTTAGAACTCGTGGCAACTTTTCACTCGTAGCTTATTTTTGAATTGCCAAATTAATATATTTATAAACAGTTATTGCGGGTGTTTGTATACTGAAGTACTCTTTCACATTCATAAGTATTATAGTACCTTACTATATTTGTTCCAAATATTACCAATTATGTTAAAGAAAAACAACAAAACTTGTGTAGCTTAAGAGGCCGTCTACAAAATTATCGCCGCAAGTGGCGCCGCCAATTGATTTTTCTCAATTTCTTTTAACACAGAGCGAATTTAAATAAAGTAATTCACTTATTTGATGTATAAAATCATAAGCTTTTTTTTAAACTGGCAATATTCTAACGGCAATATTACAGCTAGATACTTTTATGAAAATCGCCAAAAGTGGCCGTTTTTGGCGGTTTTCTAAATTATAACCATGAGGACTATTGCAGTTAGAATATTGCCTGTTTAAAAAAAAGCTTATGATTTTCTACATCAAATAAGTGAATTACTTTATTTAAATTCGCTCTGTGTTAAAAGAAATTGAGGAAAATCAATTGGCGGCGCCACTTGCGGCGATAATTTTGTAGACGGCCTCTTAAGTGGAAATTCATGCCACGCGGCATTCTTTGTATTTGTACAATAATGTTTAGTCTGGTGATGTTGTCAATCTAATAAAAATTTTTCCGTTTGATTTAAAAATATGTAAGTTTTAGTAGTAAATTATTGTAATTGGACGACCACGACGACGTATTAGTAAGTGTTTCTGAAAAAAATAAAATAGTAACTTCATACCGGTTGTCGTCGTAGCATAGTCTACGGCACTCGTAGCAGCGTAGCAAGTGCTACGAAGTATTTCGTTTTATGTCCTCTTTTTTGTGTCGCTCTTTAAATATTCGCGAAATAATCTTGAATAGGATAAATGTATGTATAAAATAAAAACCATGAGAGCTAACCTTTTTTTGTAAAACAGTCGCCTCTACTTACTACAGTTCGGGCGCGAGTTGAATGCAGAGTGCGTTTCACTTCATTTTGAGTTTATAACTATACTATAGTAGGGACTACTATTTGGTATTCTGTGACTATAGTTTGTAAATAAAACTGATTATACTCTCTGTTAGAAAAGCTGCTCTTGTAACAGAGGCTATATAATTTCGCGCGCGAACTGTAGTCTTTCACATAAGACTACAGAAGTGAAGAGTGTGAGTGAGTGGTGAGTGTGTGTGAAGATGTGTGTGAGTGTGTGTGTGTGTGTGATGTGTGTGTGAGATTCTTAGTAACGATCATTTATTTTATTTTGCACTTAGCTATTTTAAAATGTAGACGTTATTGTTAAGTTAGTATAAGCATTTGGTATTCTGTGGTATAAGTCCTTCTTTTTTGCCCATAACACAGGGATTTATTTACCCCAGCTGGGGCACATAAATTATTTTGCTACAACTGTTATTTTTAGTCTAAATTATTATTTTGTACAATGAAATTTGAAATAAATTATTATTTCTTTCCTTGCAGCCTTTCGAAAGTATACGACAAAATCTACAAGTTCGGCGACGTACTCGGGTTCTACTTGACACACACTTGGCACTTCGACGATTCGAATCTATGCGAGCTGTATTGGAGCTTGTCTCCCGCCGACCGCACCATATTCAACTGTAACGTGGACAATATAGATTGGCTTCTGTTCATCCTCCTATGGTGCATTGGCTGCAGGAAATACGTCATCAAAGATGGCCTCAAGAACACTGAACAAGCCGTCAAGAAGCAATTCATATTGAGGATCTTCCATTATTTATTTGTATCTGGGTATTTGTATTTGTTGTATAAAGTTGTAGCTATTTTATGTAAGGCTGTGGGGTATTTAGGAAGTGTGAATTGATTTGTAATCAGAATATCTTAATTTATGTATCAAATTGTATTTTTCATAGGAAATAAATAATTTTACAGTGCGAATTAAAAGAGTAGATTATAAATGATTGTCCATGTTTTACAAAATCAAAACTAATATTCAGAGACGGAGCCCCTCAGGCGTTGTCTCCTTCTAGGCTTAGGTTCGAGGCTTCGTTTTTCTAGAAGCGTTGGTACATGACTACTTTTGGGTAGACCCATGGTCCAAGAAAACAAGGTCTTGCAAATAGACCACGTGACTGACACAAGCCTACGTCATTTTGCGCTGTTCATCCTTGTCTATTACACGCATTCGACAAGGATGAATAGGCAAAATGACGTATGTGGCAGTCACGTGGTCTATTTGCAAGACCTTGTTTTCTTGGACTATGGGTAGAACCTTCCGCTCCCCCGCAAGTCCGGTAAAGCTTGATTCGTCGTACTTTTTCGACACAAGCATAGGTAACACAAAAAAGAAAAGATTGTCCTTGCAACTTTCAGCAAATATTTCTCTTCCGGTGGATGTTCACAATAGATTTATGGTGGTGTGGTTACTTGCGACTTTTTTTAACCAATCATTACTTCTTTTTATTTTGTCCTGTAATATAGTGGTTGAAATCGATTGTTTTATATTTTTATTTTCATATCTTCCAACCTATCAGCAAGCGAGGGGATTACGACAACAACGCCCCTCTACCAAGAGCATAGAGTAAGAAAAAAAAATTTTTGACCAAGAGAGTGGAGTTTGCAGATTGAAGTCGATAAGGAACTATGCAGGGTTTGAAACTCTAGCATAGACAGTTTTAAGCTTTTATTATTATTTATTTTTTAATGGGAAAAGTACTAACTATAAACACGCTTAACCTGTCAATAAAAATTGGAGATGATGGGGCGACGTAGGAAATTAAACATAAAAAAAAACACAAATGATCTAAAATATAAACAAAGTTATTAATTACAACAAAATTAAAATAATAATAACAATATTTGCTTGTCATATATAAAATGAATGCAAAGAAAATCTTGGCACAATTTTATTCCATAATTAGTTCCAGGAATTTTATTATTCATGCTATAGGTACATACATACACCAACCGATAAGTAAGTTAGTAGTACTTTTCGAATACACATAAATTACCATGTAATATTTACAATAAATAATAAAGCCATTATGATCCTCTTGGCAATGACATAAGTCTTAGGTAAATAAATAAATGAAGAAGCTACATAAAGTTCGAGACTGTCTCGAGGTTTTGCTCTAACTCTAAAAATGATAACTTATACAGAATGAGTATAAATAGGTACCTTCATGAACTTATTTTTTCATTAGTTCAGTTAGCTTGAGTAAGTTTTTTCAAGAGTTTGCCTTACTTTATAGTGAATGCAGAAGTTCACATTTTTTTTGCCTCTTTAAATTTTAAGAGTTCATTTTCTTCTTCAGTGTGAAATGAGAGCCAGCCTTGGTTTAAGCAAAACTAAGTAACTTAATTAAAATTTGACGTCGAAACATGATTTGTGCAATCTTACATCGAATAAAAAGCGTGTTAAAAACATTTTGATTGTTTTTTTTTAATAGGTCCGTGATGAAAATTATAAAATTAACAAAAAAATAATTTTATAAATAAAAACTTTACACTTATGCAACAAAATTTAATAAGTCTAGTCTACCTTTGTAACCCTAATATCACAAACATTGATTCCTCCTTTAATTAGTTCCAGTACTGGTTATCTTCTGGACGTATTTTCCTTTACCGTAGTCATCGAAAGCTTTGTTAATGATTTCAGCACATGCCTTTTGTTCAGCAATAGTAGAATGATTAGCATCTATATAGTGCACCTTCACAGCATTCTCACTAAACTTATCCAATCCATATGTTTCGTTGCATTTTTGAACTAAAGGAATTTTCTTTCCTCTTATAAGAACAATCGGTGATTTTAATTTATCAAGAGTATTCAAATCTACATTCAATACCATTTTAATACGGTCGAATATTACTTTTGCTGCCGAAAACATGAACTCATCTGAATAGCTCAGTTTACCAGGAAACATTTCTTTTGCACAAATAATTCTGTCTTCCAACGATTCTATGTTTTTCAGTTTACTCATTAGCTTTTGATTCGCGTTAATGCCAGGACATAGTATGCTAAAGCTATGGCAGATGATGTAATTCTGAAGTTCGTCATCGTTACTGAACTTCAAGTATTCTTTCACGAGCATTTTTAAAAACTCTGGTGATCCATCTATAGAGAACATTATCCCTTTGTGTCCTGAAAGGAGAAAACAAGTTATAGATTTGTACCACTAACGCAAAACTAAAAATTTCCGCAGATTAGTTAAAACATTCTATAAATTAGAGTTATGGATTACAAATCCACAAAATATAAAAATAGTGTTACATTCACAGACACAAATATATCTGGAGTACCACAGGGCTCTATACTAGGGCCTTTGTTATTTTTAGTTTACAGAAATGACTTGCTCTGTATAGTAGTACAAAACCCGCCCAGAATTGCGTTCACTGATGATGATACAAAATTTATTTATGGTTTATGCTTTTTCAGCTTTTGCATAACATATGTTTGCAAGTTGATTTAAATAAAACTTTATGTGTAATATAATAGCTATGTTGTCTCTTACCTTCATTTTCAAGTTTAGCCGCTAGTTTCATCACGGGCAATGAGCCAAAACTGTAGCCGAGAAGAAAGAACGGTGCTCCAGGGCGAAGCGTTGGTTTTACAGTCTACAAACAATCGAGAGTTTAATGCAAAAATCCTGCTCTGCCCAAGAGATTTGCCTACTATAAGGCATCTTAGCAACAATAGAAAAATTTTTGGCAGAGGGTTATTTTACTTACTTTATGCAGTTTATTGACTGTTTGCTCCAAGTCTTCATTGCAGTCGAGACCCAGCTGCAGCACACAGGTCTTGACCTTGACTTGGCTGCACAGCATCTGCAATGTAGCTGCACTGCTCTCGATGCCCGGCAGCATGAACAAGACCCTTTCGTCTGTCGAGTGCAATAACTGCAAAAGAGCAATGTTTTTTGTTAGTCCGAAAATAAAAATATACATGGCTGATGTTTACGCTTAGTAAATATATTATGAGCATAAAATGCATAGCAATGATTGACCGCACTAACCGCTATCTAGAGGTTAGCGTCAGCTAAGTGGTCAAATGTTCGTCTCACATTAGTAAGGTTTCGGATTCGAACTCCGATAAAGCACCGCCGAACCAATATCACTCTAAGAGAGTTTTCCCAGCTTGGTTAGGACGTTTTAGGGTGAACAACCTGATAGAAATATAATAATAATTTTGTAATTCGAAAGGCAAGTAAGCCGTTGGTCCCAGTTTTAATCAATATACGAGTCATGTCAGACGCCTTAGTCGGTTCTATAATACTAGTAATTAGTACAACACACCTTATGTGCAATAAATAAAGTGGATATTTTAACCTTGTTTTCATCTGAATTAAAGATAATGTAGGGCTCGCTAGCCAACTTCTCATCTCCGAATTTCCTGACAAACATGTCAAGGCCAGCTGCTGTTAATTCTTCATTAGACACTACTGCGCTGGGAGTTTCTGTGGCAACTTGTCCTTCAGAGTCCTTCGCTGCCAATTCAGTTAATCTGCAAAAACATTTATCATGCTAACAAAGGGGAATTGATGTATTTCCGAAAATTCAGAACATGACAAAATTGATTTAAACGCCAATTTAACTCTTTGCCGATTTAGTTACGTCATGAAGCGTCTGTCCGACTTTGGTAGTAGCTAATTGTCAATTTTCGAAATCACCCCAATGCATGATTATTTCTTCTGCAACACACTTTTTTTAATTTTGTTGTGTCGTTTTTCACCAAATTGCCTTATCTCATTATCTTACTGAATCAACCTTGCAAATGTCAACATCCGTATCTCCTGCGCAGTGAGGAATATCTCGTAGTCCCTCTCCAGCGTCTGCTTGATCTCCACCGCCATCACGCTGTCCATGCCCATCTCCGACAGCGGCGCTTGCTGGGAGATCATCTTCATGTCGGTTATACCTGTTGAATCTACCTTGCAAATGTCAACATCCGTATCTCCTGCGCAGTGAGGAATATCTCGTAGTCCCTCTCCAGCGTCTGCTTGATCTCCACCGCCATCACGCTGTCCATGCCCATCTCCGACAGCGGCGCTTGCTGGGAGATCGTCTTCATGTCGGTTATACCTGTTGAATCTACCTTGCAAATGTCAACATCCGTATCTCCTGCGCAGTGAGGAATATCTCGTAGTCCCTCTCCAGCGTCTGCTTGATCTCCACCGCCATCACGCTGTCCATGCCCATCTCCGACAGCGGCGCTTGCTGGGAGATCGATTTGACGTCACTAATACCTATTTTGAGAAGCACAGTAAATAGATGTAATACAAACAAGATTCAAACCTAGTCTTTTAATATAAAACTTGAACTGTATGAGCCTATAGATTCATTCAGTAACCGCAGATTTTAAAAAAGATGGATCTATGCTGTGGTGATATTCACAGGGAGCTGCGAGATGCGGGCAGCGCAGAACCGTTTACTGTAAAGATCTTTGGGGGAGACTTAGTCTAGCAGCGGACATTTTTCAACTAAAATGCTGATGAATTTGGTGAATGTTATGGAGGTAAGTACGTGCTGAGGTATGTATATCAATCCTATCTATCTTAACTACCAATATAGGTCAGTCAGACACAGATAATCTTTTATACACATAAAATAAATGCAAAGTGTATTTTACCTAAAATATGCGCAATGACGTCAACAATGCTATCCGCTCCAGCATTAGAAGACCGCTTCTCCGCGACCACAATGGACGACACGACGGCGGCGTCTTGTTTCAAGAATTTGTCCAAAACTTGAAGACAGGAAGTAATTCTTTGCTGAAGAGTACCACCTATTTCGAGCTGCACATTCTCCTCTTGCATATCAGCAACTAAACCAACCTAGAAGTTTACAAATAAAAATAAAATAGTTTCATGTTTGGTCTTTCTCGATATCAGCTCATACGTTACGAATGAACGTACGTACGTTGAGATTCGTTGGGAACGTATTTATCACCCAGATTTCAGGGTGGGCTCGAGCCCCTCGGTGAGGACATATATTATGAGCTGTTCACGAACTCTACATTGAATTAAGGTAACAAGGCCTTACAAAAACTTTGGATTTCTTCGTAAGGGCGCGCGGGCTTCATCACGATTTTTTTCTTTATGGTAAAGCGTTGTATTTTAAAATCCAGTGAATAGCCAAGGCCTCCTACTATATAAACCTAAGTTCAAGATCTATACTCACGTCACCGATGGCTCCCCACTGTATGGCCAGGGCCGGCAGTCCCTCCTTCCTCCTCTCCTCGCAGATCCTCTCCATCACCGAGTTGGAGAAGCCGTAGTTGGTCTGACCGGCGTTGCCTCGCCCGCACGACACCGACGAAAATATTACGAAGTCCCTATAAGTACATGCCACTGTTAACATTGTAAAATAATAGTTAGATTTTCAAGTCCAGTGAAGCTTGATTGGTCATACTTTTTCAACTCAAGCATAGGTCAATTAGAAAAAAGAAAGTTAGATAGATGAATAGAAAAAAAAAACTTTAACAATCATAAGAATAACATTAACGTATATGAATGTGAGTGACTTTGTCTGTTTTCGAAATAAACTTATTGTTTTATTTTTTTTGCAACAGAACAAACACAATGGTATTTAGTAGGTATTACAAATTAAAGAATCCCGTGTATTTATGGCAAACTAGCAAACAGTTTTTCCCCTGAGAATGAGGCATTTTCCCGCGGTAAAAGGTAGCCTATGTTACTTAGGGTGAATGTAGCTTAATAATGGTGACAAAAATTTTGAAATCTGTTCGGTAGTTTTTGAGTTTTTTCATTACAAACATACACACACACCAAAATACAAATCTTTCCTCTTTATAATATTAGTATGACGATAGTATGATTCACCCAAGAGTAATAAATGAATTTAAACCTTGCTCAGCATTCAACGTCTTTCAGCCGGTGAGCTTGTGGGTTACCATATCGACGATGAAGTGTAATGACCTCCTATCTAAAAAAAGTAGTTTTTCGAGGAAACGAAAAAAACGTTTAATTATTTTAAACAATTACTAACAAAAAATTTTTTTATTGTTATTTTATAATCATCAGAATCTTCAATTTATGACATCTTGTATATAATGAAATCATGTGTTTTTTTATGTATTTAGGTAGTTAGGAGATATTGTTTTGAAATTATGGATAGTTTTGGGTAAGTAAGGAGGTATTGCAAATTCAAACAATCAGAAATCCAAGGAGAAAATGGTTATCTTCAAACATTTTTATTTGTTTACACTTCTTTCTTTGATTGATTCAATAAATAGATATCAAAGTCTTCGACTCGCGACCTTCACCAATTTAATACGGATCTTATTGAAGAGGCCATTAAGATTAATAAGATTTGTAAGGGATCTGTCGATGGGGCAAAGCCAATTGGCGAAACTGAAGACTGCAGACAGTAGAACTGTGAAATCTAAGCCTGAGCTAATGGAGGAAATCGAGGGGTTCTATAGACAGCTGCACATGACAACACGGACAGCTGTCAGCCAAGCTGCAACTGGTCCGCCAGAGCTAGGCTAACCCGACACTACTCCCAAGACATCCCGGACGTCAGCCTGTACGAGATTAGGATGGCTCTCAAACAGTTAAAGAACAATAAGGCACTAAGTGATGACGGAATAACTGTTGAGCTTCTGAAAGCAGGTGGAATACCGGTCTCGGAAGCCCTTCAGAAACTGTTTAATTCCGTCAAGAAACAACGCTGCAGGAGAGGCGTTGTAGTCCTCTTCTTTAAAAAGGGCGATAAAACCATTTTGAAGATTTACAGACCCATCTCTACGAATTGTTTACGTTAGTCATCACGAATCGTCCCACGCGCAGGTTTGAAGACTTCCAGCCTCCCGAACAAGCCGGTTTTCGAAAATGGTTATACAGAAGAACGAAGAGTATATCCAGCCTCTATGCTTAGTGTTCGTAGACTATGCGTAGGGCTTTCGATTTGATTGAGTCTAGGCCGGTTCTGCGATCTCTTCAGAGGTGCAAAATTGACTACCGATACATTGTGGTGCTGAAGTGTTTGAACGCCACCATGTCAGACTCCAGGATCAGAACTCCATGACCAATGCAGCTTCAGCGAGGTGTGAGACAGGGAGACGTTATTTTTTCGAAAATGTTCATCTCTGCACTGCTTTAAGCTTCTAGGCCGGGAAGGCCATGGCATCAATATCAATGGGGAGTACATCACTCACTTAGGTAGACCTAACTTCGAGAAGGAGGTCAATCGTCGAACCCAACTCGGCTCGTCAGCGTTTGGAAAGTTGCAAAATATATTTTCGTCTTAAATACACCAGTATCTCAAGTCAAAACTCTTTGACCAATATGTGTTGCCAGGGAAGACTTACGGATCTGAGGCGTGGTCGCTTACGATGAGCCTCATAAGAAGGTTCAAAGTCACCCAAAGAACAATGCAAACGCCTATGCCTGGAGTTTCCCTAGATAGACGATCGTATCAGGAATGATGAGATCCGCAGGCAAACCAAAGTCACGGACATATTACGAAGAAATTGCTAGACATAAGTGGCAGTGGGCAGGTCACACTGCGCGTAGAACCGACGGCCGTTCGGGTAGAAAGGTTCTTAAATTTCGGCTGTACGGTGAAGGGCCCCAGCAAGGTGGGCGATCTTGTGAATGTCCCGGGAAGTCGCTGGATGTGGGCAGCGCAGTACCAATCATTGAGGAGATCTTTGGGGGAGGCCTTTGTCCAGCAGTGGACGTCTTTCATCTGAGATAAAACATTAATCAACTTAGAGTACACACGGGTGAGACGTAGATAGGAGATATTGGCAGCAAAATTTACACAAATGAACTTAGGAGCTATTTTCATTTTTCAATAACTCATCATAAATTACGAAATGTAGTTTGATGGTCTTGCCCGTACATGCGAATTTGTATTTTAAATCTATATACATAAGAATCTCAAAATTGCCAAAATTGTACTTAGGAGGTTCATACACTTCATCGTCGATATATAAAACCGTCATTTCCGGCTATCCAATGGTAGGAGTTGAACACAATAACTAACAACTTACTTTAAAATTGGGCAGTATATCCTCGACATCTTATCCAAATAGATTGTCGTTAGAGCCTTAGGTCTGTACGAAACTCCGAAAGTTTCAGCCGTTTGATTTTGGAAGACTGCATCATTCAAAACGACTGCCAAGTTGAAGATTGCTTTCACCGGCCCCATGGTCGAAGCCACCTTGAGCATTTCTTCACATCCTTGCTTGGTTGTCACATCTTGAGTGAATATTACTAGTTTGACGCCGTAAGATTTCCAAATTCTGCAAAAGATAAAACTAGATATTCTAAATATATGATAAAGGAGATTCATAGAGAATACTTACGTTTGCAGAAAAACTTGAAAGAAGAAATTAAACTCACTATGAATCTTTAGTTTGAGGCTGCCATTAAGTCCACGGGTTTTGATTTTAACATATTATGAATCTGTGACATATACAACGTACGTACCTACGTTTGTCGGCCCCCTAGCCTTGTTGGTAGTACGTCTGCCTACGAAGCACAAGGTCGCGGGTTCGAATCCGGCCCAGGACAAACAATCGTGTGATGAGCACTTGTTTGCCTTGTGTCTGGATGTTGTATATTTATACGTATAAGTATGTATATCAGCTGTCTGACACCCATAGTACAGGCTCTGCCTAGTTTGGGGTCAGATGGCCGTGTGTGAGATGTCCCACATATTTATTTATTATTACAACAAATAGAATAAGAATAAGAATAAGAATCATTTATTTGCGGGACATCACAACACAACAGAGAATACAAAAGTTAACAAGGAAGACAAAGAAAAAAAAAATTCATGGAAAAAAAAAGAAAAAACAATTTTTACAGTAGGTACATAATCCGTATGACGTGCTGCGACACCACACAAAAAGGGCCTCCCTCAGCGAAAGCCGCAACCTCATTAGGCTACAGCGCTGGTCTTCCGGGAGTCCTTTTGAATTGCGTCACGGTCAATAGAAGTGGCAAATCAATATTTTACTACTTGCCGAATTCGCAGCGATTGGTATCCCTTAGACACTCCTTTCCTAGATGAGATGAGAATTTTCCGCGCTCCTCTGAGCACTAACCAGTCTGCCAGTTCCAGGCCAAAGCCTCCGAGACCGCCCACCAATACGTAAACATCTTCTGAACTGCACATGTACCTGACACAAGGTAATGTGGACTTAAGCACTTGGACTTAAGGTACAGAAGCCCGCACATGCGGCTGGATTGTCGCATTACGAAGTTCGCTCCTGCTAATACGGAATAGCGACACTCTTAGGCAGGTATTTCACTGGCGACAGAAGACAAAAGACGAAAGGGACGCAGTTATGCGCGAGGGTGAGCGCGGTGTTTTTGTATCTCATTCTAACGCATATCTGCGTCCCTTTCGTCTTTTGTCTTCTGTCGCCAGTGAAATAGGTGCCTTAAGGTCAAAAAGTCCAACCGCATGTGCTGATTACTGAATATAGAATGAAGCGATATTAGAGCGATTGAATTGAGTTATCTGTAGGACGGTAGGATAATTATACATTTAAATAGACATATTTGCATCTAAAAAATCGGTAAAAGTTTTTGGAGTAACCTTACTGCAATTTTTTTCGGCTTCTATAATAATAATATTATTGCATTTTCGCGGTAACATGGTAACTGCCGTGTCCATGATCGATGTAACCCGGTCGAAATATCGGTAAGCTCAATTTAAAACTAAATCGTGGAGAAAACCCGTGAAAATCTGTGTTAGTGCAATAATATTATTATCACAAATTAAAAAAAAAAATCACGTGACTAGTCTGTTCATGTACTAATTTTATATTACCAGTGAAATCTATTAGCCTACCTTGGCACAGCATCTATCAGCTCAGGTTTCGGTTTTACGCATCTTCCAGCTGGTTCCTCGTCTCGCATCTTGATTATAACCTGCATGGAGAGATAACAAGTTTCATGTACATTACAAATTGCCTCCAAAGTTGACTAGATTCTTAGTAGAATACGCTCAAAAATTACGCGCGCAGGTTTTCTGCCGATGGTTCCCTCGCCAATAAGGAAAGCTATAAACAGCGTAAATTTGCATGCACATCACAGTATCTTTACGTAATCTTGAAATCCAAACAAATTATCTAATATTTATTTTTTACAATGCACAGAAACAGAATCATCCAGGAACATGAAACATACATAAGAAAGAGACTTACAATTAAAGAAAACAATAATAATTATAACAATAAAGACTCAGTGATTAAAAGAGATATTTAATCTGTGGCAATGTTAACTTCATCTTCACCTTTATTATCATTATAACAGTGAGTGTCCATATTTACCTTGCCGATGTGTCTGCCAGCCGCCATGTACCGATAAGCTGTCTGAATGTCGTATTTATCAAACGAGCAATTGGTGAGAGGACGCACAGCACCTGTCCTAATACCATCCATGATCAGCTCTCGTAGAGTCTGCAATATATATTTTTTTATTATATACTCGTAGTATAAATATTTATGCAGTAGTCCACCGTGAGAATTATAATACGTAAACATCTAGAAAGACTAATAGAGTAAGAAGTGAGGCTTATTATAGGAGCCGGGACATTTCTAGTCTCCGTTTCAAAATAACAGCCTCCGTGGTCCAGCGGTCGAAACTCGTCGAACAAATATCACTTTGTGAGACTTTCCCCAGTTTGGTTAGGACATTGCAGGTTGAATCACCTGATTGTCCGAAAAGGAAGTTGATTCCGTGCTTCGGAAGGCACATAAAGCCGTTGGTCCCATCTACGGATGTAGTCGTTACATGAGCCATGTCAGAAGCCGTAGGCGGCTCAATGATTCTGACACCAGGGTTGGTAAGGTAGGTTAACATCGAAACCCACACGCTAAAAGAAAAAAAAGTTTCAAAATTATACATGAAATATGTATAAAAGAAACTTCGGTGTCAGCAAAGATGATGTATTTCTAGAAGATATTGAACCTGATAGGAAATAAACCGATTACTTCGAAACTGATTCTTCAACAGCAAAACTAACCTTGCAATTAGCGCTAGCATTTTCTTCTTGGAGGAAATCCAACATGATGCTGTGAAAAGAGATCTCCTTCTGCAAGAAGCACGTCTCGATGGGCGTGTTCATCGTGATGTCGTACTTGCCGATTTCAAGGAACCTGCCGCAGCGACGCAAACACTTCACAGATGCCTGGAATCAGCGAAATTACGGAAGGTTCATAGATATTTAGTCAAAAGTCAGGCTAAGGCCACATTAACAAACTATTTAGCCTAGAGATTTTTGACGACCGGAATCTTTCTTTTTTACATTATGTTCCAGGAGGTATATTTATACGAGTATATTGAGATAGTATTGCCAGTAAAGGTAAATAAGATGGTAAAGTACGATTAGGTATATTCGGTCTGTAATAGTCAAACAACTCTCAGTGTCTATATAGGTACCTGAAGTTTTTCGTCTGCCAGAGAGTTGAGTACGACATCGACGCCTTCGCCATTAGTCTCTCGCCGGATCATGTGCTCGAACGAGGTGTCTCTTGAGTTACCAATGTGGCTGTCTGTGGAATGAAGATAAAATACAAATATTTTTTATTGACACCAAAAGAGAACACAAATATACAAGAACACATAAGATACATTTGTAGAACCTGGTCAGATCCAGAATTATAATGATCATTGTTTATTTATCATCGGATCACCCATCCGGTGATGAATAAATATCCTTTTGATGGTTCAGAGAAAATGAATAAATCTGAAGTTACTTTTCGACCACATTTTTCAACTCTTTTGATGTGTGTCATTACATTAATATCATGCTGCAAAGCAAAGGCTATAGTGGCCGACAAAACTGAACTACTTCGATTGGACAAAATCCGCAAAAAATTAAACACCATTAATTACAAACCAATCAGCTATTCTACCTTTAAGTTGCGGAAATAGTCTTTTTATAAAAGCTCTTTTGGCTGGAGTGCCAACAGTGGTGAAAACTTCAAGTCCATAATGTTGGGCCACATTGATAGCTGCCTGGCCCACACCTCCTGAACCCGCGTGAATCAGGATCTTCTCGCCACGACGAACTTTGGCTATCATCACCTGAAGGAGATATAACATTTGAATTTTGATCCTTTTTTTTCTTTTCTATAGCTGTTCCAGCCTGCAAAAACTTACCAATGCCGTGTACACAGTTCCATAAGCAACTGGTATGGTGGCTGCCTCTTGGAAACTCCATTCGTCTGGAATTGGCCAAAATAGAGTACGGTATCCTTCCACTAAATTACTTATGCCTTTAGTACAGATTCCCATGACGCGTGTTCCACTAAAAAGAAATGAATAAACGAGTGTACAAAGTGAGTCTTTGCTTCACAGAAGAGAATTGGAAATACATCACAGAAATTTTATCGTAATAAACTCGTATTTACAATAACATAGGTCTGTAATTCACATTCTCATGTCAGTGCAACTCTAGAAGATCTTTTCATTGAATATGTTGCACTCTGTTTCTAGTTCTACAAACATTGATGAAAACGTAGTTAGGGCATCATAAGGGGCCTACAGGAGTTAAGTGGCACCGCCACTCTTTAAAAAGTAATAACTCGAAAAGCAATCAAAGTTTCAAAAATCTAAAACGACGAAGAACTAGACGGTGCTCTGTAGGATATATAGAAGCCATTAACTTAATTTATTATATCTCGCTAGTAGTTAAAGATGGAACAATTTTTCGAGTTATTATTTTCTAAGGAGTGGGGGCGCCACTTAGCACCTGTAGGCCCCTTAAAGTTATCCTGTAGTAAGTGTTGAGTGTCAATTAATAAAGAAAGTGGATTAAAAATAATAAAGTCTTATATTTCGGAGGGTGCTACGACAACTTCCTTATAATACGCACTTGGAAGTCCTTCCGGCTACTTCCAGGCCTTGCACACACTCCTGCTGGATTCGGCCGCGAGCCACAGAGTCCACCGTCACGCGGCCCAGCGCTGTCATTGCATCGCGAAAGTTCAGAGCTGAACAATATACCTGAACGAGCAGAATTATGGTGAGACCATCAAAATTTAACACACATTATCATTATACGAGTATTCCATCGCATCACCCCATGCATGGGGCATAGTAGAGGTGTTGCTTCCGGTGTTGCTCTAATCTACAGAGCTTTCAGGTAAATGGGTGAAAATATCTGACAATATTATATCAATCCAGTACCTATTCCACTTTCTATTCTATTTTAAGGCTGTATAAATTTCAAACAATAAGTAAAGCCTGACCAAAGAAATAAGAAACCTGCTCTGGGGGCGCCACGTTTATATTTTTACGAAAATGGCAGCAATTTACCTTATAAAATTAGTTCCGTTGTAATTCCGCAATATGGCGAGGTTTCTTATTTCTTTGGTCGGGCTTTACTTAAGTAGTTTGAAAATGCAAACATTTCCTAAAATTTTACAGAAACCGTTTCTTGCTAATAAATGTCTAGAGCGTCGGTGCCCAAGTGGCTCAGGCCGTTGACTTCCATTAGGAAGCTCGCGGGTTCGTACCTCGGCACGTACCAATGTGTTTACGATTTTCGAATTCATATGTACGTTATTCGACGCTCTTACGGTGAAGGAAAACATCCAGAGGAAAACTGCACACACCTGCGAAGCAATTCAAGGGTTGTGTATGAAGTTGACCAACCCGCACTAGGCCAGCATTGTCGACTAAGACCTATTGACACTGATTTCAGGGTAGGCTCGAGCCCCTCGGTGGGGACATTTATGAGCTGTTAATGATGAAGTATGCTGAGAGCCCTATGTCCCTAATTAGGGCACTGGGCGGTCACTCCATACAGAAAACACATTTTGACAACCTACTTCTTTTTGAACAACAACTGAATATCAACTACAAGTCAATGGCGCTAGGCGCTATGTAAAACACCCCCGAACACCACCGGCGGAGTCCCGCGGCGCCTGCGGGGTGCGGGGTGCGGGGCGCTTTATCGGGCGGGGAACTCATTTTGACGCGGGGCGGTGAGTGACCTTTCTGTACGGGTTAGTACTATAATTTTTTTCTGTGATTAGGGACTACAGGATATGATGATGATGAATGATAAAATGTCTTCGATATTTCATGTAGATTTGCGTTTTCATACTTACGTGTACTAGCATCATGTCAGGATCTAAACTCGATTGGCTTTGTGAATGTCGCCCTTCCCAATATCGCAGCGAATTCAAGTCCCCAATGGTCGCCGTGTTAGCATAGGCGTGCGCCGCTGGAATCGTCGCCAGTTCTTCAAGTAGAGTGTGCCGATATGTACCCCATTGACCCTGGGATTATAACAGTTCACTTTTAATATTTTCATACTAGCTTTCTGCTTTATACTAGATAACAGGTTTTCCCGTGGGAAAGAAGTATTTTCACGCGGTAAAAACAATCCTATGTGCTATTCTGATCTATAAGCTATATTATTGCAAAGTTTCATTAATATCCGTCCAGTAGTTTCAGAGATTAGCGTGTACAAACAGACAGACAGTAATTTTTTCCAAAACTTGTATTTTTGTGTTCAGCTACACTCCCTTTATCACCTACAATTAGTTTTTGAAAAACAAATCAATGCACAGACACGCCGTATCTTCAGTTTTATTATATGTAGTAAAAAAAGAAGATGTTATTTTCATCTATATAGCAAAAATTTCCATAATCAAAAAAACTTATTAGAAAACACTTACATTTTTAAAAACGTTTAAACCCAATCCCTTATCTAGATGTTCTTTATAGAATTTACAATCAGCTGTGAATGTTGGAGCAGTGCGATCGGCTATTAGCAAACCTCGTACCATCTCACCACCAGGTTCTTTTCTTAGACAGTTAACTAGACCAAGCAAACCATTTACTGGTTCAGCTTCACTATATAACACTAATTTCTGTTGTTCTTTACGTAATTCGTTCTTGACTTCTTTAATCCACGAGAAATTCAAGTCTTCACTATCAATTTTTATATACTTAGTTGATTTCGGAATAATTTTACTTCTTAACAAAACAAAATGTTCCTTGTCCGTAAAGAATACTGTTATTACGTCATACAATGGGTGATCATGTTTAAAGCTGAATGTATTTTCACGGCTTAAAATAAAACATTCTTTCTTAAGACTGGAAAATGCTTCTTGTAATACCTGAAATTTATAGATAGGTATATCTATCACGTTTTATATATATTCATCAATTTACTAATGCAATTTTTGTATAGGTTTTTTAATACTTACAGATTCTCTTTGCAACAAATTTGCTCCTATGAAAAGGACAGTATTCGTTTCTCCAGCTATCTTTTTATTAGCAACAATAATATTAGCTGGCATCGTTATAGGATCACTGCTTAGCACTAACATTTCTGCTTGCACCAATGGCAAATCTGCTAAAATATCGGCGACCACTTCACTAACCGGTTCAATATTATTAGTTTTATAATCTTCGTCAACCAGTTCTATTGTTTTAAACTTATATGATTGTATATTCTCATGGATTAGCTGAAGGTTGCAACGAAGTACATCTAAAAGCTGATAAAACAATTTAAATAAGTATAGATTTTATTTAAGATAGCATTAAATTAAAAATTTAAGAAACCCCCGCCATAAAACCGTTACTTGATCCTTTCAATGACTATAAATGAGCTGATAATCTTCAAATGGCTGAAGATATTTTCTTGGATCATAGCTAAGCACTCTCGATTGTGACACATTGCAAACGAAAAATTTGTATCAAAATCAGAGCATCCGTTTAGGAGCTACGATGCCACAGACAGACAGACAGACACACACGTCAAACTTATAACACCCCTCTTTTTCGTCGGGGGTTAAAATTGATGGTCAAGAAGGTATTTTATTTATCTAAAAGATCTAAGCCGCGTAATTTTTAAGCAAACAGTAGCTCTATCTACCTACATTCGGTCATATAGGCAAAAACAAAACTACGTCTTACTGTCATCCGATTTCGGCAAAAGTTAGCAATGAACTGATTCTTCTCCAACACGGGAATTCCTCGCGGAGGTTTCTTAGATATTGAAGAGACGTGAATCCCCCGTACTTCTACGCCACCGGCCCTGAGTTAAATTAAAACAGGACAAAAATTTCTTATTACGTTATCATACATGGTCTAAAACAAGGTCTAACACTCGGACTATCAAACTTGACACAAGCCTATGTCATCATGCTGTTCATCCTTGTCGAATAATACGCATTCGACAAGGATGAACAGCAGATGACGTAGGCTGTGTCAAGTCACGTGGTCGGAGTGTAAGACCTTGTTTTTTTAGACCATGGTTATCATAGAATTTGGTTTATAGATCCTACAGTTAACACCTGTTTGCACTAACCTTGCCTTAGGCTTTTCGTAGTTAAGAAAGACCTAAGCTAACTAAAGCTTAAAAAACAAATTGGTTTTCACTAACAGTCTAATTGGGCTCATAAATTTAAAAAAAGTCTGAAGGTTACTAGCAAACAGAATTTTCACCAAATCTCACCTAAATACTTTAGATGCAAAAGGGTGTAAGTCTGAGAGGAAATAAAATCCATCAATCAACCAATATAGATATTGGGGACCATAAGTACTTGAAAATCCATATGGACGGGACCAAGCGATAAAACCAACCGTCCGAAATGGAAATATTTACCTTGTCATATCAATTTCAGGTACATTTTCAAATTCCAAAATCATATCGCCACCCTTTTTCTCTTGCTCATCTATAAGTGTGTTATGCTTAGTAGTGTCTATGGTTATTTTCTCGATTCTCGTGGGCACGTAGAGCACGCGAGTGTCCTGGCTCACGATCTTGACTTGCAGCACTGTGTCGAGGAAGGTGACCCAGTTGTGAACCCATGCCAGCTGCCCCCGAGTGCCGTCGACTGTACAGCTGCGAACTCCTCGGAATAGACCTCTAAAATTGATGCAAAATGAACCGTATATTTAGAGACATAAGTTAAATGGCGTCGATGGCCCAGTGGCTAAACCCGTTGACTTTCATTCAGAAGTTCGCGGGTTCAAACCTCGGCACGTACCAATGTGTTTTCGATTTTCAAATTCATATGTACGTTTATTCGACGCTCTTACGGTGAAGGAAAACATCGTGAGGAAATTTGCATACACCTGCGAAGAAATTCAAAGGTTGTGTGTGAAGTTGACCAACCCGCACTGGGCCAGCGTGGTCGACTAAGGCCTATTCACCCTAATATCAGGGTAGGCTCTAGCTCCTCGGTGGGGACGTATATGAGCTGTTAACGAAGTTAACATTGGACATTCAGGTATCAAAAACTTCGTAAAAAATGAATTTTATTTAATACGGAGTTTAAAGATGTCTGCAGTCTGCAGTAGACTTACTACGTAATGCCCGAGAAGCTCGAGGAGCTGTCACTATGTCGCGTTTGACAGCTTCTCGACCCTGTTGCATCTTACGTAGTAAGCCTGCAGATATCTACATGTATAAAACTAAGCTGAAAATAAATTGAACAAACTTAAATTTAAAACAATGTCTGATTGTGTTCCTAAAAGTGTCTTATAATAAGAATAAAACAAAAAGTTATCTTTATCCAACCACGGCCACTGTATACAGGAAACTTGTTATTGATAAGTTTATTCACTTTAATATAATAAAATAAATAATGCTTTAATACACATACTTATATTGGTATCCCCTGATATTCAGTTCTTTGTAAAAATCTCTAGAAGTCAGCACATTACAGGGTCCATCTTCATCGTTGCTTAGTTTTACTTTTTTAAAGGGGGTATATGGTACATCTTCAGCATCGTTCATGTCGCGTATACAGCCCGTAACTATTGATACTTTATTTTCTGTTATCTGAAAAAATAAATAAACATGCGATTGACAAAAAAAATAATATTTAACATCGTTAACAGCTCATATATGTCCCCACCGAGGGGCTCGAGCCTACCCTGATACCAGGGTGAATAGGCCTTAGTCGACCACGCTGGCCCAGTGCGGGTTCACGATGTTTTCCTTCACTGTAAGAGCGTCGTATTTTCACATAAACCAAGGTATTACTGGCAAAAATTTTCTCATTGTTTGCATCTGACTTCGACCTCAAATCCGGTGAAGCTTGATTAGTCGTACTTTTTTCGACACAAGCATAGGTCAATTAAAAAGAAGCAATATTTAGTTGGTTTAAAAAAAATGGCTAGTTCGACATTTTGACACTGAGAGCGCCGTCATTCGTATTGCAAGACGTCACATAAATTGTTTGAAATAATATTTTATTCTATTCACCTCAAATTTTCCGCTTCCGTTATGAATCGTGATTGTAAACTCCAGCACGCCGTCCTTTGGTATATTCGTGGCCCTCTGAAGGTACACGTCTTCGAACACAACTGAAGTTTTGGAATACAGCCTGCAGGTCATACAGGCGTATGCCTCCCACACCAGCTGCAAATACCCCGTCGCGGGGAATATCACTCGGTCTGAAAAATACTAAAAATTATACACCGGGTAATTTAACAGTAGGCTTACTACGTAAGAAACGACAGATGTCCGGTAATATTCCCACCATTTCCGAGAAATTTCCGTTCCCAGGAATATTCCTAACGAGCTGTTCGAGCTAGTTAGATGTGGTAGACCAGCCCTTCTAACATGCCCGGTCCACGCGTGAAAGACATAATTTTGTCGTGCGTATTCTCTTATCATGTTAGAGGATATTTCAATATGACGGGTTTCTCGCGCGACAAACTTTTGTCATAGCACTGCATGTTACGTGTGCTGGTTGGTGTTTTTCGTTGGTGTGTAATATCACAAATTACTTAATAATAGTTCCTAATTTTTTTCTATTGACTTAGCTCCGAGTTCAGCAACAAGCATGACGGTTGGTTATGTATAAAAATCAAATGTCAAATGGCCGTTTAAGCACCATATTGCCTTGGTTATGTATGCTGGTAAACTCACTTAGACACACAACACAAGACAATAATTATTAGGAGTACAAAAGGTACCGTCTATAGTGTGTCCTCTTAAATAGTCGTGTCGGTCCTCCGTCATGTAGAACTTCACTGTTCTTTGTCCAAACGGTATTTTTGTTATGAAGAAATCTCTGAAGTGAGCCACGGTCCTGAAAATTGCAGTATTTATTTGAAGAATTAATTATACAGAGATTACCCGATTGCAACGTTCTCTATGAAAAGGGAATCTGTTGTCAGTTTTTGTTTCTGCAACATTTAAATACTTTTGGTTAGCTTAGCTAGATTATCGAAACATCGATAAGTCCATTTACAGGTCCTAAAGACTGAACCCTTTACTATGAGAACGCTATATAAGTTTTTGAAGTCAAAAGTACGAAAAATACAAAATACGATATCACTTATCAGTTTCACAACGTTTCTAAAATTAAAATACGGAAAAATACACGATGATTGACTTAAACACACTAACACCATGAAAAAGTAAAAAAAAAACTTGTCTAAAAAGACTTAAATGAAAAATCTCAGAGAAGACTATTTAGACACCCGCATAACGCCTATTTAACTTTTTTGTGGTAAAACAACAGTTTTATTTTCTGCAATAAAATTATAAAACTGATTTAAAAAAAAAACGAAAATGTAAAAGCTTATACTTACCAATCATCTGAGTGGTCCCACTCCACTAGATGAGACATCATCGGTGTGCCCTGTGCTACCGGCAGCGAAACTGGCGGGTACATTTTCGATAACGATGGGTTTAATCCTTCCAAGTATAGTCTGAATAAGGAAAATAATATTAACCGCATTGTAAATTTACGTTCTAACGTATTACACCACCGTTTCTTACTCAAGAGCAAGCGTAGCTGCGTGAAAAAAAAAACGCTATGCAGAAAATTTTTAAAACGAATAAATAACTACAAAAAGTCTAAATAATCGGTCTTTATTTATAAAGTGATAAATGAAAGGTTTTTGACTCAAATAGTTTATAGTGACTCATCAACTAGATTGTAGCAAATAGTGCTACGGTGCTACGGCGTAGCAGAATCGTAGCGGTAGTAAGTGTGCACTTTTTTTTTTAATTGACCTATGCTTGAGTCGAAAAAGTACGACGAATCAAGCTTGTGAGGGAGCGGATAGCTCTACCCTAAAGTAGTCATGTATCAACGCGTCTAGGGGCGGCTCGAGGGAACCTTGGACCTAGGCCTAGCGCGTTGATACGGAAAAACATCGTGAAGGAGACGACGCCTGGGGGGCTCCGTCTCTGATTATTAAAGTTGTGCACAAACTACATTTTATTGATGATCTGATCTGATCTAACAAGATTAATATTACGAACGCATTGTTTCTTTGCAACCTGTTATCGAGTCGCATTTTTATTTATTAAACCATCAAGTTAAAAAGAACTATTTGGCATATTTTTAAAATTGCTAGATTTAACCACAATCAACCCTAAGCTTTCAATTATAAAGGAACTTGAATAACTTACCTTCCAATAGTCGTTAGCAGAGATATAACGTGATTTTCACTATGACCAATCAGTGGGAGATATGTGTCATTTCTCCTGAGCGACTCCCAATTGCTAATATTCGGGTCTTTATGGAGTCCTATCTCTATGATTATAGAACTTTCTTTACGAATAGATGTGGTTGAGAATGCATCTGGTGTGGATGAGGAGCGTTTTAAGTTATTTTGAGTAAGCGGCTTATTGTTGGAAGACATGTTTATTTCATAAGCGGCCAAGACTGTCTGTTCTATTGTCAATTGGTCTTTGGCGTAAGCACTGCATATTTGGTTCGTTGCTCCGCTGGTATGACCTTAAATAAATGAAGAGCAACATTTGATAATACACTTATTTTTATACCATAAATTAAATAGTTGTAATTACGTAATTGTTTCTTGTGTACCTACTGTTTTATTTTGGTGTCAATTAAGAATATTGTATTGTATTGTAAATAATATTTACAACGTTGCTGTAATCGTGCTAGCCAAATTGAGTTCTATCGTGAGTGATCGCTTACGAAATAAATGGGTTATCGGGCCCACTTGACTTGATTTGTGAAGGTGATGCAACTGAGGGACTCGACCATACTATGAATCAGGGTGACCAGGCCTTAGTCGACCTTGCTGGCCCAGTGCAGATTGGTCAACTTCATAAACAATCTTCGAATTTCTTTACAGGCAAGTTTCCTTACGATGTTTTTCTTCACAGTAAGGTAAGAGCATCAAATACACGTATATATTGGTAATGTGGTCCTTTTATTGTGACGCCAAGACGCATCGTTGGGCACTTTTCTTTTTTGTTGTTAATTTGTACTGTTTTTTTTTTAATTTCTTTTATTATTGTGCAAATTTTTTGTATTTTATTAATTGTTGTGGCGTCATTAATAATAAATGTTTCTTTCTTTCTTTCTTTCATCATCATCATCATAAATTCCAAAACGAAAACATATTTGTATGTGCCGAAGCTTGACGCCACTAAAAAACGTCACAAGGTGAGGGTTAGGAGGAAATCGCTGGATGAGGGTTCAGCCGATCGAGGGATTGGCAAGATTCTTGCAGGAATCTTAGATGATATAATGTTAATGATAACGACAATAAGGAAGTGTCCTAAAAAATCTAATTAGTCCGTCGGTTCGATTTCTAAAAAATAATATACACACATTTTTTATTCGTCTGATTTGTCTGGCAAATGAAAAATTCCGACGATAAAGCACTTTGAAATTTCCAGTGACGAGACGACACGCCGCCATACAAATTGTACGAAACAAGTGACGTCATAGCACTCTTCTCCTACATTTTGATGCGGGTTCAAGTCCCTGCCCAAGCTCAATGATCTTAATTTTTCGCTTCGATTATAATTTAATATGCGATATATCTTAGTCAAATTGAAAAAAAAAATTGTGTTCAATTTTTTTCGATAATCTAACTGACGGACTAATTAGAATCCGTTTTTTTTCAGGACACTTCCCTATTATGCTTACTAATAACATGTTGAGGCTTAATTCCAACGGCTTTCAGGACATCTGTCAGTCCAATAAAGACTGCTGCCGCTCCTAGTATGGCGAACTCTTGCTGAAGAGGTACATCTTCGTTGAATAGTCGAATCAAATCAACGCCTTTTGACATCAATATTGAGGAACATCTGAAATGGTGTCCGACTTGAAATTCTAGAGTCGTGAAATAAATTCCTTTAAGAGAAATAAATGTCAGGGGTTCTTCGCAATACCTGCTGAATAATTTCATACTGAACAGTTAGCTATCTAGTAATATTTTGAATGCGAAAGTATAAATTACTAGCTTCCCGCCGCGGCTCCGCCCGCGTTAATAGTTTTTCCCGTGGGAATGAGGTATTTTCCCGCGGTAAAAGTTAGCCTATAATCTTCCGCCAGTGTCTATTCTTTCTTTGTGCCAACTCCGCCCGCTTTAAAAATGTTTCCCATGGGAATGAGAAAACTTCCCGTAAATTGTACCCTATGTTCTTTCCCAAGGTCTATTCTATCTTTGTTCCAAGTTTCACCAAAATCGGTTCAGTAGTTTCGGAGTCTATTCAATTATAAGGAATATTTTAGGTATTTTTTGTACACCTTGGGTTACATTATTGAAGTTTTAGAACAGATCCCTAATTTTTTTGAAAATAAAATATAGCCTATGTTTCTCAGGGTGAATGTAGCTTTCCAACAGTGAAAGAATTTTTGAAATCGGTTCTGTAGTTTCGGAGCCTATTCGATGCAAACAAACAAACAAACAAAAAAACAAACAATCAAACCTTTCCTCTTTATAATATTAGTATAGATTAAGTACTTTTCGGTTTATCAGCTTGTTAACAGACTGGCGTCTTCCGAACGTCTTTCCAGCGTCGTCGTCCATACAATCATAGGGAAGCGAGCGAAACAAAAGGATGTTGTGTTCGCGAAAAAAAAAAGACCAAAGAAATTAGAAACCTGCTCTGGGGGCGCCACGTGTATATTTTTACGACTATGGCAACAACTTCTCTTATAAAATTAGTTCCATTGAAATTCCGCAATATGGCTAGGTTTCTTATTTCTTTGGTCGGGCTTTAACACACTAAACTTACGTTAGTAACCATTCATTAATCTGTGCCTAAACAGCCGGCATAAAACGATTTCCTACCTTTGTATGGCGTTGGCGAATGCTGGTAGGATCATGCACTGGCCGCCGACCGCCGACCAATGGCGGCCCAGCTCGGTGTATTTAAACACCAATGGCCGCTGCTTCGGCTTTTCCAAAACACACCCTATTTTTTTAACCAGGGTTATGTTTTCTGTTCTCGTAGGATCTGGAGGAAGAATTGGTTTTTATCGATCTTTAAACTTATTATAATTTGACTTTTTTGGTTCTGATACCTATTTTCGTATTAATTAAAGACTTGAAGAGGTTTTTTTTTTTTTTTAATTATTTGCGAGGATCCAGTCCGGTGAAGCTTGATTTGTCGTACCTTTTCGACACAAGCATAGGTCAATTCAAAAAAATAAAAAAAAAAATAAAATATTCGCGAGGCTAATATGTGAAGTGGGGATATAGGGACTCAAGTTTATCCTTAATTAGGTTTAGCAGTTCTTAGTTAACTACGCTAACCGCTTGCCGGTTCGTCGGCCCAACATACAAATCTATGAATTAATATATTCCCAAGTGATTCAAGCTGTATGATTTTTTAAAAATAATTGAAGAGAATCGAAAATTTTTGATCACAATAACAAATCTATTTCTATCGTCAACCCTAATGGCCAAGCCCTGTAGACTTACTACGTAAGAAGCGACAGGCTCGAGAAGCTGTCAAACGCTACATAGTGACATTAGAGCCATAGTAGTTCTGTCAATATATCACGTTTGACAGCTTCTCGAACCTGTCGCTTCCTACGTAGTAGGTAGGCTGAGTGGGAAGAAATATATATTATAAGAAAATAACAATGAATTACCAACCCAACAAAATGAATCCTCTGAAATCGTGCCGCGGAATGTCCCTCTCATGTACAGCGTGCCACAGATGTATATACTCCACGTCCACAGGCCTTGACGCCAGGTCTTCCAGGATCTTGGAGACGGAGGAGTCCTTGCGACCTGACACGCACACCAGGCGTGGTATGCTGTCACTTGGTAGGCCATTGTTCACCTGGCAATAACAGATTTTTCAAGGTACCTGAATGTGTCTAAAAATAATTTAACAGACCGCCCCCTCACACGAGCGTCTTTTCAGCATCAACGCGACGCCACGCCAGCGCTGCATTTTTAGGAACACAACTTCCTTTTGTTTTACTTGCTTTCCTGCCTATGATTGTATGCGCGACGCCCAACGCTGGCGTCGCGTCGACGATGACGCTGGAAAAACGCTCGAAAAACGCTGGTGTGGGGGGTCTGTTAGGGTCTATAACTATGAGTTTTTGAAAATTGCTGTAAACCATTTAGATCTTGTTAAATGAGTAAAATATTTTAGTTCAAACAGAAGTTACTAAGTAAGAACATCGCTAAACTGTATCTGTATCTATTCCTTATTTTCGTACAATCCGACAAAAATGCTCAAATAGTGTGCAGTAATTTTGAATTCAGAACAATCTATTTCTAGAAAAGCCCCTAAAGACAAATTAAAGTGCTGTGAAAACAGAATTTAAGGTTATAGTCATTTAATTGTTAAAAAGATAAAAATAGTAACGGTACCCTCCAAAATCTGATAAGTTAGGAATCTGATATGCTGGTCATCAAGTATTTTGGGAATCTATGCTATAATGGGAACAAGGGCATTATACAAGTTCTATGGGTCAATTTCGTAAGAAAATTAATGACTTAGTTAATTTACAAAAATTGAAATCCCCCGCCACAAAACCATTACTTGATCCTTTCAATAACTAGAAAAGAGATGATAACCTTCAAATGGCTGAAGATATTTTCTTGAATCATAGCTAAGAACACTCTCGATTGTGACACCTTGCAAACAAAAAAACTAGATTAAAATCGGTGCATACAAAAAAAACTAGATCAAAATCGATCCGTTTAGGAGCTACAATGCCACAGACAGACACACACGTCAAACTCATAACATCCCTCTTTTTCTTCGGGGTATAAAAAGAAATCACAATCACACATCGTACAAAATTACCTTGGTTTTCGGGAAATTCTCCAACAAAATGTGGGCATTAGCCCCGCCAAAGCCGAAGCTGCTCAGCGCCAAGCGTCCTCTGTTCCAGGGCGTCTTCTCAGTCACCACTCGGAGACGACCCTCCATGAGACTTGGGCACGACTCGCGCGGACTTATGAAGTTTATATTCGGTGGTATGTAGCCAGTATTGTATGCTATACACGCCTGGAATCAAAATTGTCGTTTTCATTTCATAGATGTCAATTCGCGCGCCGGAAGACGTAGTGTGGGCAGGCCCCCCACGAGGTGGACCGACGATCTGGCGAGGGTCGCGGGAAGCCGCTGGATGCGGGCAGCGCGGGACCGATCATTGTGGAGATCCTTGGGCGAGGCCTTTGCCCAGCAGTGGACGTCTACAGGCTGAGATGATGATGATGATGATGATGATGAGATGTCAATTCTATTAATGTTATCAGTCTCCATCAAACTGGTTTCCAGGAAAAAATTGCTATTCAAGCAATAAAGCCGCCAATTGAAAGAAAAGAAAGAATTATTTATTTATAGGACATCACAATACGACAGATAAAACAAAATTTAATAATAATCACCTTATAATCACTACATAGTATAAAACAAAGTCGCTTTCTCTGTCCCTATGTCCCTTTGTATGCTTAAATCTTTGAAACTACGCAACGGATTTTGATGCGTTTTTTTTTTAATAGATAGAGTGATTCAAGAGGAAGGTTTATATGTATAATACATGCATAATATACTTAAGAATAACCCACAATAACCATTTTCCCGTGCGGAGCCGGGGCGGGTCGCTAGTAAAACAATAAAACAACAACAACTAAAACAAAACAATTTGGTAAGCAACAATTGTACAATTTTCTCTGTTTTATTATGTATCTGTATACTTGTGTTTGTGTGCACAATAAAGAATATTTCATTCATTCATTTTAATATAGCTAATAAAGTAAATCACTGAATTCATATGCACGTTTATTCAACGGTCTTACGGTGAAAGAAAACATCATGAGAAAACCTGCACACAACTGCGAAGATATTTAAAAGTAGTGATGATGACCAACCCGAATTGATACAGCGTGGTCGTTAAGGCCTAGTCACCCTGATATCAGGATAGGCTCATGCCCCTCGGTGGGGACAAATATGTTCTGTTAACGAAAGTCATTTAAAGGGCTCAAATATGCTAAGTGGCGCCGCCACCCTTTAAAAAATAATAACTCGAAAAATAATCAATATTTCAAAAATCTGGACGACAAGATTGAAGACGGTGTTGGTCGGTCACTCCATACAGCAAACGCGTTTTGACAAGCTATTTCTTTTTGAATAACAACTGAATATCAACTACAAGTCAATAGCGCCTGCGGGGTGCGGGGCGTGGGGCGCTATATCGGGCGGGGAACTCATTATAGCGCGGGGGGTGAGTGTCCTTTCTGTACGAGTTAGTACTATTATTTTCTTCTGTGACGGTGTTCTGTAGGATATATAGAAGCCATTAACTTTATTTATTATATCTCGTTGTAGTTAGAGATCGGAAAATTGCGAAAAACGGCCACATTTCGCAGTTTTTCTTATTATTTTCTAAAGGATGGCGGCGCCACTTATCAATCTTATCATATGTAAGCTTCTTAAAAAGAAAGTCAAATTACTTTAGCTAAAGAATTGGTTCCCGAACTCGCTTCTGAATGCCCTAGATTGGACTTGACAGATCCGATCAGGAGAGGTTCTTTGCGGTTCTTGCCGAAGACATCGTCGATTGCTCGCAACTCTTCGGGATCGCCGACAGATGTGCCTAAAACAAAGCATTATATTATTTGTAAACATTAAATTGCATTTAAAAGTAAATTTTTTCCAAAAATCCACAGTGGAAGAAAGTATCCCACAGACTTTACAGAATGGTTTGCTTCATATTAATCCGGACAAAAGGTCATTGACGCCTGCATACAATGCGCACATTTTTACAAGTCCCGTGAAGCTTGATTGGTCGTACCTTTTCGACACAAGCATAGGTCAATTAAAAAAAAGCGCACATTTTTTTCAAACGATACGATAAAACTATAGGAAATTATCGCAAAATACGTAATTTGGCATACCGTAGTAGAAGGCGGGGTGAGCGTGTGACCTTGCAGACAATTTGGCGTTACATTATTTTTAATAATTTTCAAGAAAAGAAAGAGGCCAATAAACGTTTTCCGGATTTATATGAATATATGTTTAATTTTCAATCCAACAGTAGGTTTCACGAGTCGTTTGTCGTCGTAAACAGCTCATATTGTCCCTACCGAGATCGACCCTACCCTTAAGTGGCCCAGTGCGGGTTGGTCAAATCAACTTCACACACAACCTTTGAATTGCATCGCGGCTGTCTGCGGGTTTCACGGGTGTCAAGACATAATTTTGTCGCTTCTCTATTTTATCCTATTGGAAGAAATTTGGCGTGTTTCCACAGCATTTAGACAGTTAACGTGAGATAATCTCTTCACACCGAATAACCGACGGCCGTTGGGGCAGAAAGGTTCTTAAAGACGTAGTATGGGCAGGCCCCCCACGAGGTGGACCGACGATCTGGTGAGGGTCGCGGGAAGCCGCTGGATGCGGGCAGCGTGGGACCAATCATTGTGGAGATCCTTGGAGGCCTTTGTCCAGCAGTGGACGTCTACAGGCTGAGATGATGATGATGAATCTCTTCACAGTGCTTCATGCTATAGGGGTTAGTACGACATGTTCGTCGTCTTAATAGCTGTGTAACGTGGTGCCTTGCATGCCACCTCGTTGCTTCATTCTCATCTCATTTACTATTTCTTTTTCGTCTAAATTTGAATATTTAATTTTGGAATTCAATCGACAATCATCCGTCATTTCATCCATTTTTATATTCACTTTTCCTTTACCTCTTCTACATCTCGGCCGATATCTAAACTCAAGTGAAATTCCTAATTTTATACAGGGCGTCCCACGGCTATGCCACATGGAGGGAAAGTACCTTAAATATTGTAGGTAGAACATTTTACTGAAAGAAGACATTATTTTATTTTTAAAAACTATTAAAACTGCATTCATACATTTTTTTATAATTACATGGTTGAACCGGGAATCGAACCCGTTATACGAGAAAAAAATATATCCTGTAATTTTATCATACCGATCAAAAGGCTTCATCATAAGGGTTATTTTTTGCTAAATAACATAGTGTCAGAAATAAAAGGAAGACTATGTATTTTAACATTTTTAGTACAAAATTTATCAATTTTATCAAATGGTCGAAATGACCCGTTGAATACAAATCACACTCTTTATTTCACTCCCTGTCGATTTTTTAACTTGTTGTGGTGGATATTTAGAATAATACGTCTAAGTTCTGTTTGTAGCTCGTGGACACTTTCATACCGGTTCTTGTCAACTAAATTTTTTTACATAATCCCATTTTAAAAATCTAACGGGTCTAGATCTGGCGATCTCGGCCGGCCACATCAAATGTTAAAATTCATAGTCTTCCTTTTATTTCTGACACTATGTTATTTAGTAAAAAATAATCCTTATGATGAAGCCTTTCGATTGGTATGATAAAACTACAGGGTGATTTTTTTTTCTCGTGTAGCGAGTTCGATTCCCGGCTCAACCATGTAATTATTACAAAATGTATGAATGCAGTTTTGATAGTTTTTAGAAATAAAATAATGTCTTCTTTCAGTAAAATGTTCTACCTACAATATTTAAGGTACTTTCCCTCCATGTGGCATAGCCGTGGGACGCCCTGTATATACCATTTGTTATAACCTCGTACCAATATACTCGTATTTATTAACCAGTGATGTTGTGTAATTATTACTATCAAGCACCTCCTTCTTCATTTTCCTGTGATATTTCTTTACCTGTGCCATGTGCCTCCAAGAATTCCACAGTGGAAGGAGACACCCCGCATTCTTGGTAGAAATGCTCCAGTAGTAGCTTTTGTATGTGCCCAGCTGGGTAGGATATCCCCTCCATCTTGTAGCCGTCGCAATTGGTTTTCGTGTGAACTAGCTTTGCGTAAACTCTGTAATAAGTTAGAGCTCGTAAAAAGAGGTGCATGCTAAAATTATGCAAGTAATGAATGGTAATTCAGCTGATTTCATGATTTTACTTAACTAAGTGATGTAAAGCCTGACTAGAGAAATAAAAAACATACTCTGGGGGCGCCACGTGTATATTTTTATGTTTATGGCAACAATTTCCGTAATAAAATTAGTTTCATTGAGAATCCGCAATATGGCGAGGTTTTTTATTTTTCTGGTCAGGCTTTAAATATCCAGAAGTTAAAGAATCGTTCAAGAGTTCAAATAACTCAAAAAATGTTTATCTCAATTAAAACCTGACCGAAGAAATAAGAAACCTGCTCTGGGGGCGCCATGTGTACCTATATTTTTATGACTATGGCAACAATTTCCCTCATAAAATTAGTTCCATCAAAATTCCGCAATATGGCGAGGTTTCTTAATTATTTTTGGGGATGGGATCACCCTCTAAGCATATATTATGCCCGTGCTGGGAGTAACGACATTTCACAAATTTTCTCGAAAGCAATATTTACAAAATGCATCCAACAACGGTGGGTTGTCTTTATGTTCCCTTCAAGTCAATATTATACCCGTGCTAAGATTATGTAACGACATTTCAGAAATTATTCTTACAGCGAGATTTACAAACATGCTTCCAACGGTGGGTAAATAATATTGTGTACAATCTTCTTATATATAAAAATGAATTGCTGTTCGTTAGTCTCGCTAACACTCGAGAACGGCTGAACCGATTTGGCTAATTTTGGTCTTGAAATATTCGTGAAAGTCCAGGGAAAGTTTAAAAGGTAAAAAAAAATGGAAAAGAAAAACTACGCGGGCGTATAGCCGCGGGCGGACAGCTAGTAAATGATAAATAAAAAATAAATAAAAGATTTTATTTTTTGTCTTTTTCTCTTCCTTTTTGTCTCTTTCTTATTTATTAGTTGTCTTACCTTCTGGAATCCTTAGCTTTCTGAAGGTAGCAAGCCACTATTGACTCGGAGCGAGCGTACCCATCGGCGCGGTTATCGAAACTCTTGCATCTACCATCGTCAGACAGTATACCCATTCTGTAAATAGGTATATATAATATTCATTTAATACTAGTCCAATCCTGTATTACATATTGATTAATCTCGCGTCAGAAAAAATGCCCGAAAATAATTATTATTTTGGTACTTTTAATTAACGCTGGCAACCCCTTCCCACCACCCGATCGATTTAAATTTTTTTTTTGGGTGCACAGAGTACAGAGCAACTGTTTGAAAAAAAATTTAAGTCGCTGAGCCCTCATTTTTTTTCTTTTTTTTCCCCACCCCACTACACCCGCACCCACCGCCCGCGGTCTGCCAGCACGAAGATTATAGGAAAAGGTTGTTCAGGGAAATAGCTAACGGAGTTTCAATACAGCTGAAGCCACATGACCGATTTGGTCGCTAGCTCTCAGTCTATTAGTGTAAGATAATTTATTTTGAATACAGTCAACAACCTTATTAGCGTAAATAAAGACTTATTTTGTCTCGTTTCACCTGTAAAACATAAGTGACATGGACGGGTGCAAACAGAGGTTGACTCCGCCGACGATGGCTGCGTCACAATGGCCGTCCCGTATCGCCTTGTAGGCGTGGTCTAGAGCGAAAAGCGAACTGGAACACGCTGTATCCACGGTGTATGAAGGACCCTTCACGCCCAGGAACTGGGATATTGAGTTGGCGACCAGAGAGTGGAATAAGCTGTGAATAGTTTAATTATTGTTAAGAAAAATACAGGGGAAAGTACAGAAGATGCGACCCTGTAGTTTCTTCGGTGGGTAATGCTCCACAGCAGCGCACACATTGCGCGAATCTGCCAGTTCTGTTGAATTATTTTTAATTGGCCAATCTGGAAATCCCTCGACCCAGGTGGGTCGGACTAATGATAACTTATACCGATGGGGTTTCATAGGTGACTCTACTGGGAGTGTAGGTGTGGTATGGTTCCCCAGAAAATGGACCATCTCATTAGCTGCCCATCTTGTCCTGTCACCTGCACGCGAGAGGACTTGATGAAGGCTACTGACGACGCTATTCGTGTGGCTGGTTTTTGGGCCGAGACTGTCTGAGTTCTGCTGTCGACTCGAAAAGAAGAAGAAGATTGACCTATGCTTTTAGCTGAATCAAGCTTCACTGGACTTAAAAAGTTCTGTTCATCTAACGACATCGCATGGTCATTATATTGTTCAACTATTTTTTGTTGTTAAGACATTTATTTGAGAATGGAGCCGGCGTTTCTTTGGTTCAGCAAAGTTCCTTAACCTTTGGTAGAACGTCATTTACAGTTTTTTTTTAAACATGTTATTACAAGTAATTTGGTATCGACATGTACGCGGAATATGTCATCTTGTATTGGCAAATGCGTACCTACCAAAAATATGCATATACAAATCAAAGTCAAGTGACAATCGTAAAATCGCCGTTGTATTATATACGAACCCCTTGCCAACGTTGCCTCGAATTTGCTGTTTTTCATAAATCCACATTTTCTCGTTTTCAGAAGTGCACGCTCCGATAAATACGCCAGTTTTAGTATCACGCAGCTCCCAAGGATTCACGCCTGTAAATTACACTGACTTATTAGCAACAAGCCTTCACTTTTTCCTACAGTTTTTCTTATGGAAATGAGGTATTTTACCGCGGTTGAAATGAAATGAAATCATTTATTTTTAACTTTTGGATACTTTTTATAATAATATAATAATAAAAATAATAATTTTTTTATTTAAAACCTTTTACAGAACAATAATAATACTTATTCTAATGGTAACAGATTGGCTTGTTAGGTAGGAACAGAGAAAAAGTAAATCCCTGACTTTCATGCTAGGTAACCCTGTGTTATGAAAGTCAGTGACACCGAGTGACACGGTGCAAAGACATGATGACTATATTTAACATTTGCCAAATTATTGGTGAGACGTTCTGTACCGAGGTAATAATAATAGCAAAAGGAAAGTGAATAGATGTGAGTGAGTGTATGTGCGTGTGTAAGTGAGTGTGTGTGTGTGTACAGGTGTGTGAGTGAGTGAGTGTGACGAAAATTACACTTTTATTTTATCACTTAGTTAAGTCAAATAAAGTTATATTTAGTGTCGAGTTTAGCAAAGCAAAATGTGCGGTCTTTTGTGGAGAAGAGCTCGCCGAATAAACTCCACAAGCGTTAAAAGTAGCCTATATCCTTCTAGTGTATTCATTCTAAATTTTTTTGCGGCAAAATTTATAATTTTAATTTATTGCTGCTATGTGATACCTATATACGAGTATATTAAAATACACGACTCTCCCTCCCCCCCCGCAATCCGTTTCACCCCTCCCCCCCTTGAAAAGTGTCCCATTTTACAGATTTTCTCAATTTTCAGGAAAACTATACAAGCTAGAACAAAATGGTCAAAGACAGAATTATTTGTCAATAAACTGCCTACCAATAAATCCTACATTCATTTTGATACGATTTATAGTTTCAAAGCTATGGTGCATCAAAGTTTACTAAAAATGTGCGCTTAGCGGAAATAACACATAACATACTTAGAAAAGCAACAACAATATTTATTATAATTTTTTACAAGGAATGCGTTTAACTAAACAAAATAAACATTTTTTTTTTTTTTTATATAGTAAGTACTTAATATCTAACAAAAATCTGTATCATCATCATTATCTTCTAAAGACTTGTTGAAACAACTAAGGCCCTGGCAATGGTTGCACATGGTGGAACAACGTAATCCAGCTTGATGCACCATAGCTTGGAAACTATAAATGGTATCGAAATGAGTGCTAGTACTTATTTGTAGGAAATTTATTGATAAATAATTCCGTCTTTGACCATTTTGTCCTAGCTTGTATAGTTTTCCTGAAAATTGAGAAAATCTGTAAAATGGGACACTTTTCAAGGGGGGGAGGGGTGAAACGGATTGCGGGGGGGGAGGGAGAGTCGTGTATTTTAATATACTCGTATATAGGTATCACATAGCAGCAATAAATTAAAATTATAAATTTTGCCGTTTTGCCCATACATTGAAATCTAGAATGAATACACTATTCCCCAAGGTCTATTCCACCTCTGTACCAAGTTTTTTCAAAATCGTTTCAATGGCTTTGGCGTGAAAGCGTAACAAACAGAGTTACTATCGCATTTATAATATTAGTAGTGTTATCAAACTTCACTTAATTCTGAAGAGTAAACATCGCATAATATATACTTCCTATATTCTTATCAAGTTAGGTAGGTCGCTAGCACAGAAGAAAATAATAGTAGGTAGTAGGTAGGTACTAACCCGTACCATACTATTTGGTATTCTGTGCCCGTACAGAAAGGACACTCACTGCCCCGCGCTAAAATGAATTTCCTGCCCGATAGCCCCCCGCACTGCACCCCGCAGGCGCCGCGGGACTCTAACTGGGGTGATTTACATAGCGTGTCAGTGTTTCACTTGTAGTTGATATTCAGATGTTATTCAAAAAGAAGTAGGTTGCCAAAACGCGTTTGCTGTATGAAGTGTCTGAGGTGTGACGCTAGGTACACCGTTTGTATGATACCTACCTGCATCTATAAGGCACTCGTAAGCCCTCTCCATAAGCAGCCTGGATAGCGCATTCATCGCATGAGCCTCCTTGTAGTTGACGCCGAAGAAGGACGCGTCAAACTTCTCCACGTTAAAGACTTTGCCGGTGCGCTGCGGGATCTCAGGGTGAGACTTGTACCAGCGGCGTTCGTCATCCGTTATCAGATCCACCTTGCATAAAGATCACTCATGGTTAGGTAGTTATGCATACCTATTCTATTCAAATCTATTATATTCTATGCCTAGTACTATTATTTATTCTGTGTCTAAACCACCACGGGCCACTTATAGTACGGCTTGCTAGCTAAAAAATATAAGGATATCGGTCCCATCTGGCAGAAAGTACGAAACTTGGCATGAATGTAGCTGTCATATATGTGCTTCAATATCGATATGGAAACACTTCGATAAATTATTGTTTCCCCCCTTTCCCCCCCCTTTTATCTCCCTCATTCTGGTTTTTTGAATTTTATACTAAAACAGTACGTCTGAGGAGTTTACTTTTCAGAGATCAAATCATCGTCGATAAATTGCCTACAAAATGATACTAAATTTTATAGTGCTAAGATTAATATATTTCTATATACAGCCATCAACGTATTATAAAATTTTAAAAACAGGCACACTTTTTTCTTCCTTACTTCATTTATAGGAAAACGACAAGAGTGGTGATAAAATGGACTAAAGAAGTCAACTACCTTATACATTAAGCTGAAAAATGACATTTATTTCATAGTCGTAAAGGCATTACTTCTAGAGTTACAGCTCACCGCGTCTGACTCAAGTACTCTTTTTTTTACCTTTTTAGAATACATCTTTCTGTTAACTTTGTTTAGCGTAGATTAGATTCAGATTTTCCAATTAGAAATAAAACAGTCCATGTACTAATCCAGGCCACAGTCTATTTACATGTAAAACTAGCTTTCTGCCCGCGGCTACGCTTGCGTTGTGTTTCGACATTTCCGTATTAATTTTTAACTATCCCACTTTTTTCCGTGATTTTAAAGTATCCAACATGTTGACCGAGTATATTAGGTACCACCATGCAAAATTTTATTTCAATCGGTCTAACAGTTTCGGAGATAAGCCCGTAGAATGTACTGCGCCGTATGAGTTACTAAAGTTTTTTAACTATCCCACGGGAACTTTTTAATTTTCTGGGATTAAAAGTATCTAAGATGTTGACCGGGATATAAGGTACCACTATACAAAATTTCATTGAAATCGGTCGAATAGTTTCGGAGATTAGCCCGTACAAACAGACAAACAGAGAAACAAAAATATTTAAAAAAAATCTGGGTATGTACTATATCGCTTCTTACATCCCCTTGAATAGGTTTATAGCATTTTTTTTCTATGTACAGATTTTATAGATTTTTTTTTTGTTTTTCTTTGCACGGGCTAATCTCCGAAACTATTCGACCGATTTGAATGAAATTTTGTATAGTGGTACCTTATATCCCCGGTCAACATCTTAGATACTTTTAATCCCAGAAAATTAAAATGTTCCTGTGGGATAGTTAAAAAACTTTAGTAACTCATACGGCGCCGTATATTCTACGGGCTTATCTCCGAAACTGTTAGACCTATTGAAATGAAATTTTGCATGGTGGTACCTTATATACTCGGTCAACATGTTGGATACTTTAAAATCACGGAAAAAAGTGGGATAGTTAAAAATTAATACGGAAATGTCGAAACACAACGCAAGCGTAGCCGCGGGCAGACAGCTAGTTTTACATGTAAATAGACTGTGGCCTGGATTAATACATGGACTGTTTTATTTCTAATTGGAAAATCTGAATCTAATCTACGCCAAACAAAGTTAACAGAAAGATGGTATTCTAAAAAGAGTACTTGAGTCAGACGCGGTGAGCTGTAACTCTAGAAGTAATGCCTTTACGACTATGAAATAAATGTCATTTTTTAGCTTAATGTATAAGGTAGTTGACTTCTTTAGTCCATTTTATCACCACTCTTGTCGTTTTCCTATAAATGAAGTAAGGAAGAAAAAAGTGTGCCTGTTTTTAAAATTTCATAATACGTTGATGGCTGTATATAGAAATATATTAATCTTAGCACTATATAATTTAGTATCATTTTGTAGGTAATTTATCGACAACTATTTGGTTCTTGAAAAGTAAACTCATCAGTCCTACCGTTTTTGTAGAAAATGAAAAAAACCAAAATGAGGGAGGTAAAATGAGGGAAAAAGGGGGGGGTAATCATTTCTCAGCGTGTTTCCATATCGACATTGAAGCACATATATGAAAGCTACATGTATGCTAAGTTTCATGCTTTCTGCCAGATGGGACCGTAATTCAGGTTAACAAGCCGTACTATTAATAATGTGGGGACATCTCACACACGGTCATCTGGCCGCAAGCTAGGCAGAGCCTGTACTATGGGTGTCAGACAGCTGATATACAGCATCCAGACACAAGGCAAACACAAGTGCTCATCACACGAATGTTTGCCCTGGGCGGGATTCGAACCCGCGACTCTGTGCTTCGAAGACAGACGTACTACCAACTAGGCAACGGGGCCGTCAGCACTTTCTCTAAATAAGTAAGTAAATAAAAACACCTTAATCTGTTAAAAACTGCTTGCACAAAACTGCTGGTGCTGCTGTTACTGCTAATTAAAACTGTTGGGTTGCTCCAATAAATCCCATTGATTTGTCCCATTGATGGAGATTTCTGGATAGTTTCCCAATATCCCTATCATATGCTCAGCCAGTCTATGGAAATTATTGAAAAAAAATCTAGTCAAATCAAACTGTGAGTTTGGAGGCCATTAGACGAAGGTACAGTTTACAAGTACAACTTGGTGTTCAATGAGACTGCGTAAAGTACCTAATATCGAGGACACTTCCGCCTAACCACAACTAAGTCTATTTTTGCTTGTAAATGAACAAGCGCTAACATGGTCTAAGAAAACAAGGTCTAAGAAGAAACCACGTGACTTGACACAAGGATGAACAGCAGATGACGTAGGCTTGTGTCAAGTTTGACAGTCCGATTGTTAGACCTGGGACTCCTTGTTTGAGTCCGAGACTGAATTCCAAAAGACACTCAATCGAAGAATGCTATATCGAAAGAATTTTTAAACGATACCCTACTAGTTCAAACGGTTTTTTTAAAGCATGGGCGCTGCCATGGTCTAAGAAAACAAGGTCTAACCACTAGAGCACGTGACTGACACGAGCCTACGTCATTTTGCCTATTCATCTTTGTCGAATGCGTGTAATAGACAAGGATGAACAGCGCAAAATGACGTAGGCTCGTGTCAGTCACGTGGTCTAACGGTTAGACCTTGTTTTCTTGGACCATGGGCGCTGCCAAGTAATAATTAAAAAGCGCGGGTGCGATATTAACCGATTTTTTTAATTGAGAAGTAGGTTAAATTCGAAATCCACACGACATGTAAGGAAGGAAGATATATCCGATTTTGTATTTTTTATGGGTATGTCTAATCTATATGATAAAACTGTAGAGGTCAAATGTCTTTACATAGAAAAAAAAGAATGAAATCCTAGTCAGGAGGATCTTAGAAGTGAAATAGAACATATCCAGACTATTTTCTTTTTTTTTCTTTTCTGTCTCCCCAACCATTGGACCGAATGAAAGTTTGCATGGTGGTTCTTTACATCCCTGGTCAACATCTTGAATACTTTTAATCCTGGAATATTCAAGAGTTCCCGTGGGATAGTTACAAATTACTACGGAAAAGTCGAAAAACAACGCGGGCGTAGCCGCGGGCAGACAGCTAGTCTAAGCATAATCACTTGCCTTGTTAAAAAGATTATCAGCCAGGTGCTTCACAGAGTAGGAGTTGGGGAAGTACCCCGCTATGCCCGTGACGCAGATGTCATGCCCAGGGTCAATCGACGCAGGCGCAGACGGAACACCTTCCTTCGGCGAGGGAGCCATCTTGAAAATTAAACACAGAATCTATAAGTACTATAATGCAACTGAAGAATCGGCGGTAACAAGGGTCGCTAGTCTATAAAAAAAATGAATCGCTGAATGTGTTGCTAAGCGCAAATCTCGAGAATAGCTGAACCGATTTCGCTAATAATTTTTTAGAGTATTCCTTGAAGTACGAGGATGGTTCTTACGGAAAGAAAAAATAAGTAATAAAAACTACAAGTCCGGTGAAGCTTGATTGGTCGTACCTTTTCGAAACAAGCATAGTTCAAAAAAATAATAATTAAAGAATCGTTAGGCGGTTCGAAGTTCGCTGGATCAGGTACCTAGTTTATATAATTTAAAAAAAGTTTATATAAATAATAATTATAATATCACGTTGCTGATACATACATACCTTACAATTAGGAATAGTAGAGTAAAAAATATTTCAAAACAAGCGACCTTCTTGTAGAGAATCTGAATCGGAAGTGAAGGAAAGAAGGCAATTTTACACATAATATAATTCTTATTATAATCATGTTGTTTACACTATAATTAATTCGTTTTGGACAATGGATAGCGTAAATCGTATTCAAGAGAAATTATTTAGGTATGGGCTATGTTATTTTATAAAACTCATATAAAGTAAGTTTATACAAAACTAGCTTTCCAACCACTTTAATTGATATTGCCGTGTGAATGAGGTATATTTTTACGGGCACCTATATTTCGGGTTGGACATCCAGAAACACTTTTAAATGCACCTAATTTGTGATGCTGCAGTAGTGATGCAATTCTAAATAATCAATCACACTAGAGTTAACCCTGGATTAACACATAGGCCACTTTTTACCGCGGGAAAATACCTCATTCCCACGGGAAAACCTGTTAACGCGGACGGAGCCGCGGGGCGAAAAGCTGGTTAAATATATTAGGGTAGGGCACCTTATATTAGGGCACATTATATTTCTCACACATGCATCCGACCCCGAACTAGGCAGAGCTTGGGTGGTAAATATACATAATAACATCCAGACACAAGGCAAACAAAGTATTCATCACATTATGTTGGCCCTGGGTGGGATTCGAACCGCGACCCTGTGTTTCGAAGGTAGACAAACTACCAACTAGGCTACGGGGGTGTCAATATATTAAATGCTATTAGGGTTCTTAACACGATTGCTAAGACAGAGACACAGCGAAAGACAAGCAGTAATCTAGAGTAAGAAAGAAGGAAAAATAAAAAGTTGGAAATTAAAAGAAAGATATAATGAAGAGTTTGAGGTTGGTTTGGCAGCGGGCTACGTGGACAGAATGAGCGTAAACAGTTAGGCGAGAGTGGAAGAAAGTGTAGGACTTGGAAGGGGAAGACCAAGACGAACGTTCCACGGTCAAATTGGGGACGTTCTGACAAAATTTCAGGTCTGGAGTAGGTACCTGCTCTAAAAACCAACTGGCATGCATGCATGATGAGTTTAATTAATGTAAAACACTAAATTAAAAATAATAATAACCCCCGACACAAAACCGTTACTTGATCCTTTCAACAACTAGAAAAGAGCTGATCTTCAAATGGCTAAAGATATTTTCTTTGGTCATAGCTAAGAACGCTCTCGATTGTGACACCTTGCAAACAAAAAAAAGTAGATCAAAATCGGCGCATCCGTTTAGGAGCTACGATGTCACAGACAGACCGACAGACACACACGTCAAACTTATAACACTCTTCTTTTTTGTCGGGGGTTAATGAAGCGAAAGACCTAGGTATGGCTGGGCCGTAACAAGTGGAAGGAAATGGTCTCTGCCTACCCCTTCGGGGAAGAGGTGTGACGTTATGTATGTATTTATTATATATATAAAGTTAGGTAGGTATATAGTTGTAAAATGTGATGCCCATAACTCGTATTACCAATGATTGACATACCGCTACGCTTGTATCGAAAAAGTACGACAATTCATGCTTCACCGGACTCGGAGCAAAAGGTCGCAAAATCGCCATAGTACAATATACAATACAAATATTCTAGAAACCAGTAATATAATAGGAGAGTTACAATTTTCGTAAGTAAAACAAGGAGTCAATAGGAGACCTTATTGCCAAAGTAGCAATCTCTTCCAGGCAACCAAAAGAAAATGAATTACATACAAAACGAAAATGTTTTGTTACCCGTAAACGTGGTCCAATTTTTCATATCTCTTGGAAAAAATAAAAAAGTTTTGATGATACAATAAAAAACTATATTCATACGTTATAATTGTAAAGAAAGCCTTTTGCTAGGTTTGTTATAGATATAATTATTACTTTAAATTAAAGTCGTCTATTGCATGAGCCCTTAGCCCTGCATTAAGTGTTCAGGGCCAAATGAATAAACATAAATAATATAATACATTATTTAGCGATACACATGATTAATATGTATTTACACGATGTGGGTAAAAAAGGTGTCGATTTGCATTACGCTACATATATAAAACATGTTAAGAATTAATGAATACTTTTGATATCACTTCTCGCTGCGGTTGCTTCTAAAAAAGGTAAGATCTACGAGCATTCTTGCTAATATTTTTTAAATTCTATTCAATTCTTCTATGGTACTTTCTATATATTTTGTGTTCATTGTCAAAAAGTCAAAATCAAATTGCTTTATTTATCATAATCATAGGTTTTTAAAAACACTTAATGACGTCATATCAGAAGTTAAAAGAAGCTTTGCTTAAACCAAGACCGGCTCTCGTCACTAATTAATTAATGTACAAGTTTAAGCAATAAAAAAGAGATCAAACAATCCAAAAGAGGCGATGCGATATCACTTTGAACAGAACTGGCAGTTTCGCGCAATGTGTGGACTGCTGTGGAGAAGAACCCGCCGAAGAAACTACAGATCGCATCTCTTATTTTCCTTTTTAACCGACTTCAAAAAAGGAGGAGGTTCTCAATTCAACGCGTATGTTTTTATTGTTCAATCGAGCGTCGGTGGCCAAGTGGCTAGGGCCGTTGACTTCCATTCGGAAGTTCGCGGGTTCGAACCTCGGCACATATCAATGTGTTTTCGATTTTAGAATTCATATGTACGTTTATTCGACGCTCTTACAGTGAAGGAAAACATAGTGAGGAAACCTGCACACACTTGCGAAGTAATTCAAGGGTAGTGTGTGAAGTTGATGTTAACAGATTTTAGATGTGAAACCCTTTCGGCTCATAACCACCGACCACTTTCCAAAAGTTTAACTTCCGATATTGTCCACTTCCCATATTTGTGAAACATCTAGATAGGCGAGGGTCAGGCGAGGGGTAAAAATAATGAGAGCCGCGACTCCTGTCATAATCAGTTCTTTTTTGCATATAACTTGTACTAAATAAGTTCGATTTTTCACATCTGCCAGGCGTCCCGTGACGGTTCAATTTTTTTTTGCCACAGGTTAGATCCACCATGGTATCAACTCCTCAAGCCGAGCACGCGACTTCCAGGCCTTCTGGCTTCAGTAGTGATGCCATTGTCATATCAGGAATATCTGTGTCTGCCTCAAAGTGCCTACACTTGAAGGACTTTTCAAATGTTTTATACAACAAGGTAGATTTTTTGGAAACATATCTGCTTCTCCAGGATAAAATGTTAATGAGGCTAAAATCACTTATTTTTCTTATGGGTTGTAAGGTCATCGACCGACCTCATTAGCCCTATTAGCCCTAGTATAAGAATTGTTGAGACGCTTAAAGGCATCTGTGACGTGATTCCGTGACACATCCTTAGATAGTAGCCTTAGCAATAACTCCGCTTTTTGACTCCTGTATGTATTTTTCTATTGTTTCTTGTATGTTTTTTGGTGTCAATAAAGTATTTTGTATTATATTGTATAGTAACGGGACCAACGACTTTGCATGGCTTCCGAAGCGCGGAATGTCCTGACCAAACTAAGGATAGTCTCACACAGTGATATTTTGTTCGACGGCTCCCCACCGGAATTTAAACACTGAACATTAGTGAGACGAGCGTTTTACTACTTAGTTACGTAGGCTGTTGAAAAGAAGTGCAAACTAAATAGCCTAACATATATTTTTAGATCAATCCCATAGAAAACTCCAAAGTCCGCTGGGACTACAGACACCCAGAGGTGCCGAAACACCACGGCAAAGTTCCGAAGCTGGTGTGTTTTGACGCGCAGTTCTTCAAAGTGAGCAACCATCTTGCCAAATGCATGGATCCTATGGGGCGGAAACTACTTGAGCAAACCCATAGAGCTATTTATGATGCAGGTTGGTAGGCATTTTCATCATAATGTTCATATCAAACCTTTCTCAACAATTTTGATGTAGACCTCCTTTAACCTTCTCAATTCGTTTCTGTTTTGGGCAATGATCATCCAGTTCTTGCCCGCCTGAAAAATGTTATGAGCCGCGGAGCTGTAAGTTTTCTACATAATTTTGAATCTGTTTAAGGTTTAAGCGCTGATCACTTTGCCGGGCGCAATGTCGGAGTGTACATCGGGTCGAGCGTGTCTGAGAGCGAGAAGGTCAGCATCTACGACCCTCACGTGTCCTCCCACAGTATGCCAGGGTAAGGGTTTGATTACTGGAAGGTTCTACCAATCACAAAGGTTTGACATGCACCAGTTAGCATGTGCCTCTTAAAAATGCCAATGCACAGCCAAGCACAAAAATGCCTTCTGGGTCGGGAAGAATCTTAAAAATGAAGCACAAATTGAAGGAATTTGTTTCAACTGCTCTTGCTAAATTTCTATCGAACGAAACATTTGCCATATTTCTTACAGATGCAGTAAGTCTATGTTTGCTAACCGTATCTCATACTGGCTGGACGTGAAAGGTCCGTCGATGGCTTTCGACGACGCCTGTTGCAGCTCTCTAGTTGCCTTGGAGCAGGCTTACCATGCCATTAAAAGGGGGGACTGCGAGGCCGCCATAGTGGGGGGGTCTTATATAGCTCTGCATCCACAAACTGTCCTTCAGTATGGAAGGTATGGTTCCATGTAATATGTTTTCTTTGGGCTTGTGCCTCTTCAGAGCGCCTCTATTCCGTCTGTCAGTCCATGAGTTGTTGTAAAATTTTGCCTGGACGATATTGCTGGGTAGCGACAATTTCCCTTATTATGCAATTTTACACTATTGTCTTGTCCGATGTGCAAACAATTCATTAGGACGTTTATAAAAAAAATCAAAGATATCTGAAGGGATGTAATAAGAGGCGGCTAAAGATTAATGGAGATCAGCGCAGCGTTTACCAGTGTGACCCACCTTAGGTCCATCTGTGGGCTATTGTAGAATTAAGTGGTTTTTTTTCTTCATCTCTCTTTTAAGTTAATTTCCATTTTGATATTTTTCAGAATCATACCATTTTGTCAAGATGGAAAGGTAAAATCATTCGATGAGAATGCCGATGGAAGTATTATGTCTGACGCTATCAGCGTCGTTCTTCTCCAAAAAGCCGATGACGCAATGAGGTATGACGTAGGACAGAATTACGTAGCCAGATTAGAAACAGAAAACTTTCTCCTAATATATGATAGACAAACGATGTAAAATAAATTAAGTTTCTGTTTTCTGCATTTTAAAATTAGGTGAAGTCAAAATGCTGGTTTGCTCTTCTTTCTCTTGCTAAACTCTTAATAAATATTCTATCAACAACGGGTAGTGCTATATTTTATTTCTGTGGGAACAATTTAATAATAATTGTCATTTATTATTCGCAGAATATACGCCGAGCTGGTGCATGTACAATCTGAATACGATATCTTGAACGCGGGTCAAAATCATGAACTTGGTTTCAAACGCGACTCCGCATATTTAACAAGATTTCTACAGAATTTTTACCAAAACACAAATGTGTCCCCTAACGAAGTCAAGTATGTGGAAGCCTTCGGTTCTGGTAAGAGGTTTAAAGTATCATATTAGATACGTATTATAATCTCTAAAGTTTAAATATCTAAGGTCTAATGCCTATGAACGAATGGCCAAAATTTTTAACACCTATAGGATGAAAGGTGTAAAGTAGATTCGACTTTACTACAGGTGTTGGTTGAGATAAGAAGAAATTTTCAACCCTTATGAATAGTATTATGGTTTTAGTGAAATGAAGTGAAATCGTTTATTTTTAACTATTGGACACTTTATTTTGATCAATTAGTTAAGTCAAATAAAGTTACATTTAGTGGCCGTTCAGCAAAGCAAAATGTGCGATCTTTTGTGGAGTAGTTTTGCACACATGCAATCCGATTTATTAACTCTAAGGTTTAGTTACACGGATTTTCTCAGGAATATCCTCCATGGATAAGGTCGAGTTAACAACGATCGATGAAGTATTCTGCAAGGAGAGGAAAACCAGCGATGCACTGATGGTTGGCAGCGTCACGTCGAACATTGGGTTCACAGAGGCCGCTTCAGCCCTATGCAGAATGGCTAAGGTTGTATCATCTTTTGTTTTGCTCAAGTTGTTTATAAGAGCGGATCGATGGCTTCTAGCTGGAGCATAGAAGTCCTTGAGAAGCGACCACCATATTCAAGTCCGGTGAAGCTTGATTGGTCGTACCTTTTCGACACAAGCATAGGTCAATTAAAAAAAAAAAACACCATAGAGGTAACGTAGACAGACCCCGTATAAGGTGGTAAGACCATCCATAATAAAAGCACGTTTGGGGAAGCTTTTGAATAAAATGATGATCATTTGTAATAAAAGGCTATGTTGACTCTCTACTCTAGGTCTGAAGATTGCCAAGATCGATTAATAAAGAGTTGTTGTTCGAATAGGAGTTAAGACACGAAACGAATAAACACAATAATGCATTAGTACTTACAATCACTACAATCTATCTTTATTAGGATCAATATTACCCTTTACCATCTTTTAACTGATTATACGATTCTCCAAAGATCCTACTAGGCTACCAGAAAGGCCAGCTAGCAGGGAATCTCTACTGCAACAGCCCCCGGCGAGACATAGCGGCTCTGCGCGATGGTCGTATGCGCATCCTAACCGATCATGAGCCTTTCAACCAATCATATGCAGCTATCAACGACTTTTCAATCACTGGGGTCAACGGTCATATTTTGTTACGAGGATTTAACAAGCACAGGGTAAGACATTGTTCTCACCTTTACATTTACTGATACTTTGCCTTTTTTTTTTCAATATTAAATATTACGGACACAGTACGAACTTTCTTTACTAATACATAAACTTCTCAAAACTTTAAGTTTGAACTTTTATATGGCTTTTATAAACCCACATAATAACAAACAAATAAATAAAAAAGGAATTGATTTAGTTGATTATCTCTCTTCAGTTAAATATTATAGCGATGCAAAACCTAATAACGACTCTACTTTTCAGGAACAAATTCAGAAACCAAGTATACCATATTTAGTGACAATCTCCGGCAGGAATGAGAACGCAGTGCAAAAAATTATTGAAGATCTCAAAGCTAATCCAGTAGACCACCAAGTATTTGCTCTACTGCATAACATTCATGAAGAGAAAAACAGCAACCATTTAGCTAGAGGATTTGTTATACTAGGTAATTTACTAATTGCTATTTTAACCACAAACTACGAAACATTAATAGACACAAATCTATGAAAATCGTTACATAAGTTTCTAAGGTCAACAAAAAGTCTCTATCAACTTAATTAACAGAATAATGAAGCATAAAACTGAACATTTACTTTCCTTTTAAAATTTCATATATACGTGTAGGCTAGGCATAGGCACACATATACTTCCTAACCGTACCTTATCGTTTTTCAGATGCTAATGAAGTAAAAGAAACAGTATGCCTGTCTGAAACTAAGGGTTACTATGACGATGTCAAAAGACCCCTGTGGTTCGTCTACAGTGGAATGGGCTCACAATGGGCTGGTATGGGAACACAACTCATGAGGATACCTACCTTCGCTGCTGCTATTCAAAGGTTTCTTTTTAACATTTCTCAAAAAGAAATCACTTTCAGCTCATACTTCACAGATCATACATGCCTCTTCAAATCTAAGTATTAATTTATAAACTTGAAAAAGTGTTTCTAACTTTAAACATTGTTATTCCGCCTACAAGCTTTTAACTCAACGGATCTGAATAAATTATTGGATTTTAAATTACGTTGTACTCTACCTGGATTAACGTATTTTTTTGTTGTAGATGCGACAAAGCTTTAGCTCCAAAAGGATTGGACATCATCCACATTTTAACGCATGCTGATAAAACTATCTACGACAATATTTTACACTCGTTTGTCGGAATAGCTGCAGTTCAAATAGGGCTAACTGATGTTCTGCGCGAATTGGGTATGGTCCCGGATGGCATTATAGGTACGAAACAAGAGAATTTATAGTAGCTTATGTACGGAAACAGAAATGATTAAGGGTATAAAAAGAGGGTTTGGTTTTCCGGGTATTTCTTTGTTAGAGACCAGAAGATATATATCAAACAAAGTTCAAGATTATTCCTCATTTTGATTAGAACATAACAGGCCAATTATCTTTTGTTCAAAGTGCAAGATTAATGCGTAATTTGGATCAGACGTTAATCCCGACATCTAAGATATTTTGAAATTGTGGGCACTGTTTGATGAAAATTCATTTAATGAACTAACAACGATAACCTCTTGGTAGTAAACTAAATACTGAAATGGCTCTTTTAAGGACATAGTGTGGGAGAGCTGGGATGCGCGTACGCTGACGGTTGTTTCACTGCAGAAGAGATGATCTTAGCAGCTTACTACCGCGGATTGGTCTCCGTCCAAACTAAATTCATATTTGGATCCATGGCAGCTGTCGGCATTGGATATCCACAAGTACGTTTATGAACGAAATTCATTTACACACAAGCTATGGATATCATTGTTATGATCATCTTCTTCGAGTCAAGGTCATATTTATTTTGCCCAGTACTCCGCAACAGAAATGGCGCAATCTCTTGCCCCAGACAGATCCTTTTTGGTGCAGTTGGCCGTTGTCGAATTGTTATGATAACAATCCCTTATCTACGTCGCCATGAAGATTGTTTGGTTCATCAGGTCAAATTCTTAAAAAAAAAACAATCGTGGAACCCATGACATTTTGAATTGCAGGCAGTAAAACTTTGTCCAGCTGCGATAGAAGTGGCCTGTCACAATGGACCAGAATCCTGCACTATATCAGGACCTGCAGAGGTGATGCGAGAGTTTGTTGCTGATCTAACAAAGCAAGGTATCTTCGCCAAAGAAGTGCCTTGCTCTAATATAGCATACCATTCTCGGTACATTGCACAAGCGGGTAAGTTTTTCAAACAATTCTTTATAGATAATTATGTTAGTTGTTACATCTATATCTAGGTTAGGTATATAATAAAACTGTAGAGGTCGAAAATCTGTACATAGACAAAAAAATATAAAAATCGAGTCAAGGAAATGAAGAAGTGACATCTCTATAACAAAACTGTACAGGTCGAAAATCTGTACATAGAAAAAAAAGCAAAAATCCGAGTCAGGGGGATGTAAGAAGTGACATAGAACATAATCCAGATTTTTTGAATTTTTTTGTTTCTCTGTTTGTCTGTTTGTACGGGCTAATCTCCGAAACTGTTGGACCGATTTGAATAAAATTTTGCATGGTGGTACCTTATATCCCCGGTCAACATCTCAGACAATTTTACCGCGGGAAAATATTTCATTCCACGGAAAAGTCAAAATACTACAAAATATGGGCGTAGCCGCGGGCGGACAGCTAGTTATACATAAGATGTATATTATTTCTAGGACCGAAGTTGTTGGAGCATTTGAGCAATGTGATTCAGAATCCTAAACGTCGCAGCGAGCGTTGGCTTTCTACATCGGTGCCACAGGAGAGGTGGAGTGAGGAAAACGCGCAGTATTCATCAGCTTGGTATCATACCAACAATTTGCTCGTAAGTCATTTGAAGTTATACTGGTACATCTTACATTTGCAATATTTTCTCTCTTCACTACAACAGACAAGCTAGAAACAAAATAAAATTTCTACACACCTATTTCGATTTCATCCAGAGCCCAGTGCTGTTCGAGGAAACTTCACGGCTAGTACCAGCAGGTGCGGTGTTAGTAGAAGTGGCTCCCCACGGGCTGCTGCAGGCGATCCTCAAGCGCTCGCTGCACCCCGACTGCCGACACATCCCGCTGACCAAGCGAGGACACGCCGACAACGCGCTCTTCTTCCTGCAGGCTGTTGGCAAGTGAGTGTACAGGAACTGGTGGAGGTGGCTCCCCACGGGCTGCTGCAGGCGATTCTCAAGCGCTCGCTGCACCCCGACTGCCGACACATCCCGCTGACCAAGCGAGGACACGCCGACAACGCGCTCTTCTTCCTGCAGGCTGTTGGCAAGTGAGTGTACAGGAACTGGTGGAGGTGGCTCCCCACGGGCTGCTGCAGGCGATCCTCAAGCGCTCGCTGCACCCCGACTGCCGACACATCCCGCTGACCAAGCGAGGACACGCCGACAACGCGCTCTTCTTCCTGCAGGCTGTTGGCAAGTGAGTGTACAGGAACTGGTGGAGGTGGCTCCCCACGGGCTGCTGCAGGCGATCCTCAAGCGCTCGCTGCACCCCGACTGCCGACACATCCCGCTGACCAAGCGAGGACACGCCGACAACGCGCTCTTCTTCCTGCAGGCTGTTGGCAAGTGAGTGTACAGGAACTGGTGGAGGTGGCTCCCCACGGGCTGCTGCAGGCGATCCTCAAGCGCTCGCTGCACCCCGACTGCCGACACATCCCGCTGACCAAGCGAGGACACGCCGACAACGCGCTCTTCTTCCTGCAGGCTGTTGGCAAGTGAGTGTACAGGAACTGGTGGAGGTGGCTCCCCACAGGCTAAGCGTGTAACCCGATATTTCAGTTAATCAAGTCAGTGAGCAATCCTCTTTACACATGACTGCTGCTAACACATACCAGCGCTGATCAAATGGAAGCATTACAATCTATACAAATAACAAAACATTAACGAACTTTTTACCGTTACAATTGTATCAAAATTTCAGTTTATGTCTTATAAGAAGACTGCCGCCGTACTGGTGAACTGAATATTCATAGAACTCCTTTGGTTTTCAGATTGTTTACTCAAGGTTATAACCCGAAAGTTAAAAGCCTTTACCCAAGAGTGGAATTCCCAGTGACAATCGATACACCCTCATTATCACATTTGGTGGAGTGGAATGATTCAGATAAATGGTAATGAAAAAATATTTGGCAATTACGTAACAGAATCCCTAAATAATTCATTTAATATGAATTTCTGTTTCAGCACTCTGTTACTATGCAAGCCTATAGTAAAAGAACCAACCAATATATGCAAATTTCTTGTATCTATACATGACGATGAAAATGTGTATCTTCGTGGCAATATTATACGAGGTATGTCCATTTTATTTAGAACAGATCGCATCAGTTTAGACAAAGTAAACAAGACCTTAGCATGCGTATGCGTTTTTTCAAACTCTACATTTTCTTTCTCAACTTCTTCCATGATGTGTTTGAAATATAACTTCAAAAGCACCCTAAGATCAGCATTTATAACATTATTTAAAAAAAATGCTTTGGTTTCAAGGTAAAATATTATATCCATACTCGGCTGTACTAGTAGCTGTTTGGGATACATTGGCAATGTCTTCAGGGGTACAGCGCAAAACAATGCCGGTACAATTTTCTGATGTACATCTAAATTCACAACCAATTTTGCACGAGAAACAGCACTTGGAACTCAAAGTAGCGATTCATCAAGGGACGGGAGAATTTGAGGTAAAACGCCTTCTTTATCATTAAAAATAGTAACCATATCTAATTACTGAATTCATTTCTATTTTTCAACACCTACTGAAATTCATAAATATTTAAACAGGTTACAGACAATAATTTTAAAGTAGCATCAGGCTATATTTGCGAATTAGATGGTGATTTAACCGAACAACTCTGGAAATCCAAAGACATTACCACAGACATGGAATTAGACTCAAGTGGGATTTACGACTTACTTCAAGAAAGAGACTATTCATACACGTAAGAATAAAATTTAATTATACAGTCTAAAAACTTTTCCTCTCATTATTAAACAAAACTGATGATAAACGATAAAACGTAATACTAATATTTTTAAAAACATCTTTTTACAGTGGAGAATTCCGCAGTATTCATAGATGCAATAACATTTTTACTAAAGCTCAGTTAGTATGGAAGGATAATTGGGTTACTCTTATTGATGGAATGATTCAGATCAGTTCTTTGGAAAGAGGTCATAACAATGTATCTCAACCTCGTCACATCCATAAAGTTACTATCAGCCCAAAGGACCACTTTGAAAAAATGCAACAAATCGATAATAAAACATTAATTTCTAGTAACGTTTCGCCTGTATTTGACACCACCAGGTAAAATAATAAAGTACACAATGTTAAAAATGTTTTAAAATGTGATACCAAAAAATTGCTACCATTACTTTTTATTTATATTTCAGTTGTGGCGGAGTTTCAATGGAAAAACTCAAATTTGAATATGTTACTCCAGTTGATACCAATAATTTGAAATTAGCAGCTTTAAGTTTTATTCCTCACTATCGATCTGTTAATATCATCAACGTAAGTATTTAACAATATTTAAGAAATAATTAATACCCTATACTGTTTATATAATTCACGAAATCCTTATATTTTGCTTTAGCTCATCAGTCAATATCAAATATATTTACAAATAGTGGCTGAAAATGTTAAGAATAATATCGTCAAAGTTGTTGAAATTGGTCAAAATAAGATTGGATATAAACCTACGCAATATAACAATATGAAAATTGCGCTGGAAGGCATACCTGGAATTTCATGCAATTATGAACACTTGTATTCAAAAAATTTAAATCTAGTGACACTCAACCAAGCTGACGTTCTTATGATAGAAAACTTAACTGAAGATGAAAAAGTAAGTAGATAAAAGCAAGAATACTTCTCTCAAAATTCAATGTGTAATTCTGAATTTAATACTTTTCAGTTACTATATACTCTGAAACATAGCATGAAACCAAGAACATTTATCATAAACACAGAAAAATCTGGCAGAAATCGAAAACTACCAACAGATTTTGAGGTATTATGCAACGTTAAGACAAATAATGAAGAAGTTAAGTTAGCCATTTGGAAACCTGAAGCTACATTGTCTCCAATAGTGGTATTTGTGCGAACTCCATCTGATATTGTTATCATGTCAGCAAAAAGAGCTAGTATGTCACCTAGTGACAAATTAGTAGCTGTCTCGGCACATCCTCCCATTCTAGGTTTGAAGGAACTCATCAGACAATGGAGACGAGATACTTACCGCTACAACGTGTCTCTAATCACATACCTTGGAAAAAATAATTTGGAAGACATTTCTATTGATTTTTCTAAACTGTCTTTAGCCTTTAACATGATAAAGGATGTAAGTATTGCTGATGTCACTGATTTTATAACATGAATAATATATGATATTTGTATTTCACAATAGGTACCAATTTCAGGATGTAATAGGAGGTGAATATTATGTGCCATTAGAAGAGGAATCAGCAATAAAAAGAGAAATAATACTACAAAGTAAAACTGTGGGTGATTTGAGTTCATTGCGTTGGGTGGAAAATCCTCAAGAAGATAAGCTTTCAACAGGATTTTTAGTAGAGGTACTTGTATTTTTTACAAGACTTGAAGTAATCAATAATGACTGTGAATAATTTACATATATTTATACAATTTAAGGTTCACTATGCTGGATTAAATATACTAGATTGTAACTTAGCCACAGGAGTAATATCACCAAAAGAAGGAATATTACACAAGCATGGTTATGGAATGGACTACAGTGGGATGACTGAAAAGTAAGTTTCCTTTAAATGATTTTAATTATGCAGCTGAATGCGAGCAGCCGAAGATATTAGGACAAGTATCGCGTGTTGGTGGAGGGCAGTGAAGCAGTAAACTGCCGCAAACTTGTCATAGATTGTGATTTGCAAAGCTCTGATAGACGAAGAAGTCGAAGGTGCATAAACAGTTTATCTTATAGAATACTTACTGGTATGTCAACAAATTTCAGCATCTAAGGAGATAGTAGGAATATTTCATAACTATGGACCTTAGAACAGAACGAAACGTTGAAAGTGACACATTAAAGATGGATTTACAATACTAGCTTCCTAGCTTCCCCCAACGAGTACCAAGAGCATATAACAGTGCAGGAGTACAGCAATATTTGTGTTCACAGGGGTGGCCGTGTGATGGGGCTGGCGCGGGGAGGAGCGGCGGGTTCGCGCGTGCGCGCTGTTCCCGCGCTCACGTGGCCGGTGCCTGCGCACTGGACTCTCGAGGACGCCGCGACCGTGCCGCTGGCGTACGCACAGGCATTCTACTGCCTGGTAAGAATACCCATGGCCTCTATTTAGATAGGAACTTTCTATACAGTATGCTTGACAGGGAGGCCTTTGGCCAGCTGTGGACGTCTTTCGCAGATAGACAGCTCAGAAGCGGCTTTGTTACTAGAACAGCAATCTTTTCCAGGCTACAGTAGGGTATGAAAGTAGGGCAAAGAGAAAAGGGCTTAAAAAAAGTTTTTCTAGTCCACCTTGATCAAAAAGGTTGGAAGATAGGTATAGCAGATTTTCACTTCAGATCTGACTTGCCTTTTTTGGTTCTACAGGGTATCAAAGCATCTATAGAACCAGGGATGACGATTCTAGTCCAAGGAGGGTCCGGAGCTTTAGGACAGGCTGCAATATCCATAGCCCTGGCATATCGGTGTAAGGTGTTTACTACTGTCAGAGATGCTAGTAAGAAGAAGTTCCTGCGCAAAATGTTTCCAGATCTAACAGGTAAGAGACAGCATGGGCCCCAAAATACCAAAATAAAAACCACTTTTACAACCTTTCAATTTCTTATCAAGAACGTGCTGGTTTCCTCACCTTTTGTCCGGTCCCGTGTCCCTTACATTACACGGTTAATATCTATATCTATAGTAAAACTGAAGAATCGGCGTGTCTGTACATTAATTTGGTTTTCAAAAAACTGATTGTAGGTGATAAAGGGAGTGTAGTTGATTGAACACAAAAATACAACTCTTGAAAAAAATTTCCTTCTGTCTGTCTATCTGTCGGTCTGTTTGTACTAGCTTATCTCTAGAACAACTGGACGGATTTAAATTAAACTTTACAATTATATACCATATACATCAGACTAACACATAGGCTACTTTTTACCGCGGGAAAATACTCCTTTCCCACGGGAAAACCTGTTAACGCGGGCGAAGCCGCGGGGTGGAAAGCTAGTAAATAAATATAAAGCATTTATTACGGATAGGCAACTAATATTAAGTTTTGTTTTAGAGGATGCCATTGGTTACTCACGTGATCACAGCTTCGCCGATTTGGTTATGCTCGCTACGGAAGGCCGTGGTTGCGATATCATTATTTGCTGTGCTAGAGGGAAATTAAAAAATGTGAGGAACAATCATATACTTAACATACTTACTTAATAGCTTTGTGGCTAGGATCGTTATTTGTCGTGAAGAAAGCGCTGTTGGTTCCATTTCTGCATTTATTCAATTCTCCTGCTGTGAATACCAAGTGATACAACGTAATACCCTTTACGTACACCTGAAATCAAAGTATAAAGTTGACTAAACCCCTCTAGCATATCCAGTTCAAATAATGTTTGTCCACCCACCATTCATAGTAGACTCTACCTATAAGATTTCATCTAAAAACTTCGCTTTATCAGCCTATCTTCATCCACTACCAGGTGACCTCTCTTCCTTTGCGCCACTTTTCACGGTGGTCTTATGCCATCCGCATCCAGCTAAATCCAACCGATTTAGAAACATCGTCGAACCATGGTAGTATGCTTATTGACTAACATTAGTTTATTAATAATAGGTGACTAACCTATACTTTTCTAAACCACTCCACGCGACCGTTTATTAAAGTTCAAACGACTTCACATAAAAATTAATTTAAACTGCCCCGACGGCCCCGTAGCCTAGTTGGTAGGACGTCTTCCTTCTCTTCTTCTTCTTCCGAAGCACAGAGTCGCGGGTTCAAATCCCGCCAACATTCGTCTGGTGAGCACTTGTTTGCCTTGTGTCTGGTTGTATATTTATATATGTTTGTATATCAGGTGTTTGACACCCATTAGTACAGGCTCTGCCTAGTTTAGGATCAGATGGCCGTGTGTGAGATATATGTACATGTTATTACCTATTATTAACTATAATTTTCAGGCGACACTGAAATGCGGTGCGTTCAGCGGCATCATAATTGACACAGTGCAGGCGCATCTGAAGGAGTCGTACAACTATGGGATGTTTTATTTAACGAATCAAAGGTCTTACGCGATTGTGGACTTTAAAAACATTTTCGAATACGAGGATAATATGAAGGTAACTATCCAAGTTTTAGTTTTTTGCAATTACGTTAGCTAATATAGACCTGTCGTTAATTACCTAGATCTAGACGAACTGACCTGTGAACCAAACTACCTACTCGTTAAAAACACAACAAATACGATGTATATCCCAAGACTGACTTAGATTAGAAAAAATGCTGAAATGTTGATAATGATAAAAATAACCTTAGACAATACAACCTCTTGCATTTCAAAATTTCTGTTGTTGTTTATTCACTAGATGGCTCAGCGACCCAAAGTGGGTCTTGACCTCCGACACGAATACGCGCCAATTGTTTCTGTCTTGCGCCGTTTCTCGCCAATAACTGACTTTGCCTAATTTGCTTTCTGATATTCCTCAGAAGATACAATTGATGATGAGCGAGGGCATAGCGCGCGGGTACGTGCGGCCGCTGTCGCGCGTGTCGTTCGCTGCGCAGGAGTGGCTGCGAGCCTTCCGCCTGTTGGCCGCCAGCCAGCACCGCGGCCGGGTGCTGCTCACGCTCAAACACTCCACCACACCTTCACACGCCAGGTTAGCCACACATAATACCAAAACCACTAGGGTATATATTGTGGCATCAGTTATACCATGTCTTTCGCTTGTCGGTCTGGCCACAAGTACGTTCGAGATTTGAACCTCTTTAGAATGCATTGATTTTGATAGTTTGAGTCTGTTGTATCGTGTCGCTTTCCTGGAGTAGACTAAATCTCTCCAGGATAGCCCGTAATCGGGAATCAGACAGGGACTAGAGGCCCTTAGTCATACTTCCGAGGATATTATAACACGGGAGACGCTCTATTCCTATTCAAAACACACCACAAATGACTTTTTAATTGTTTATTAATAACTTTCACATCACCACATTAGAAAAACACTTATTCCCATCCCAGTCTAATTCTTGATTCCGGGCTATCCTGGAGAGATTTAGTCTACTCCAGCCCCCCTACTATGTAAGTAGCGACAGGCTCGAGAAGCTGTCAAACGCGACATATTGACAGAACTACTATGGCTCTAATGTCACTATGTCGCGTTTGACAGCTTCTCGAGCCTGTCGCTACTTACATAGTAGGGGGGCAGGAAAGCGACACGATACAACAGACTCAAACTATCAAAATCAATGCATTCGAAAGAGATTCAAATCTCTAACGTAACTTGTGGCCAGACCGACAAGCAAAAGACATGGTATAACTGATGCCACAATATATACCTTAGTGGTTCTATAACCAAACCACACCACAAGCAAAATATAAAAGTATAGAACTCTAAATTTCTTAATATTTCTGGTCTGCTTCTCGGGAGTGGAAGACTCAGAAGAACTTGTTTTAAACAAGCGCACGAAGGATGTGGTGTCATATCAGGAAGTCAAGTATTTGTGTGATGAGCACTTGTATTTGCCTTGTATCTGGATTATTTGGCAGAAAACAGATAAGAGAGACGGTTATTCCACCAACAAGAGCGCTGCTCCTAAATTGATGAAGATGGACTTTTGTTGGGATAAAAAGCAGAGTTTTTATTTTTATTACATCGTGAAACTTGAACTATTCTGTAATCGCATGCAAGACGTGCCTCGATAAATTCGCGGTCCCGTTTACCTTGATCGCTCTCATCTCTCGCTCAATAGTCTTACTTACTTGCTTACTTTTTCAGGCTTACTTTGACGCCGGAGACCCATCAGTTGGTGGTGTGCAATAAGAACAATCTCAGTTTGCAATTGGTGGACAGGCTAGTGAAGTGTGGGGCAAAGAAGTTGATTCTACATTCCTGCCCTTCATCAACGTTATCCCAATACAAGAAAGAGTAAGTAGAGAAATGGTTTATATACTTATGTATCATCTGTATGTAGGTACGTAATTACTGAGGTGGCTCATCGACTTTAGACCAATTACTGGGGCGTCTAAGTCTGGGAAACGACGCGCTATCTATACTTAACATCATAAAGAGGAAGTTTGATTGTTTGTTTGTTCGCATTGAATAGGCTCCGAAACTACTGAACCGATTTCAAAATTTTTTCACTGTTGGGAAGCTACACTACCGCCGGGTAATATAGCTAATATTTTATTAAAATTATTTGGATCCTTACTAAAACTCCAATATGGTGTAAATAAATACCTCAAATATTCCTAATAATTGAAAAGGCTCTAAAACTTTTGAGTCGATTTTGATGAAAATTGGTACCAAGATGGAATAGACCTTAGGAATGAAGATTACCTTTTAATTTATGATTAAATTCCTCATTGCCACGGGAAAAAACTATTAACGCGAGTGGAGCCGCGGCGGAAAGCTAGTAATTCCGCTAATAAAGAATTTTACGAAAAGAATCCGTTAAAAATTCTACAGCTTAATCAGAGTATACGCCAAAAGTAAGATTTGCTAAAGCCTTATTATTGAAATAACCAAGATTATAAATCTCCTAATCATTTCTATTACAGATCTTGGAAAAAACGTGGTGTAAAAATACAGACGATGCAAGAAGAAAACGTTAGTCAGAAAGATCTTCAGCAAATAATGGGCATCAATAAGATTGAAGGAATATTTATCGTATGCTCAGAAAATGAACAAGCTGATATTATCTCCGATTTAGATATTATCTCGAGACAATTGTGTCCAGCGCTCAAGTAAGTCTTTACCAAATACCAATAATTTTATGATGTTAAAGATGATACGAATGTAAGGAATCGAAAAACTTTGTCCTTATTAATATCAAAATGGTCGTTTCAGATACTTCACTATTTTAAGTACAGCACCTAAGCTACCAATTGGAGAGCAATTATGTCTCGCTCGTGAGAATCAGCATCTTCCAGCTTCGATGGTGTATTTACTTCCGACTAATAAGGTAACTAGACGAGTAAAAAAATTGAAGTCGGGCGCTGTAGGTATTGAGGTACAGTTAAGTGACCAAGCAAAGCCAGACCATAATCATAGTCCTAAAGAAACAGCATATGTATTACAAAGTTGCAAAAAGATAAATTACTATAATACGAGTAATTCGCTCTGCACTTAAAAGAGTAGGTATATATATACCTAACCACGAAAGTATAACTTCCATTAACGAACCCCCAAAGCAAATTCCGTAATATTACTCAATACCCTTTCAAACTTGTCGGCCTCGTAGCCTAGTTGGTAGTACGTCTGCCTACGAAGCACAAGGTCGCGGGTTCGAATCCCGCCCAGGGCAAACATTCGTGTGATGAGCACTTGTGTTTGCCTCGTGTCTGGATGTTGTATATTTATATACCTATGTATGTATATCAGCTGTCTGGCACCCATAGTACAGGCTCTGCCTAGTTTGGGGTCAGATGGCCGTGTGTGAGATGTCCCACATATTTATTTTTTATTTATTTACTTCTAGAATTTAGACTTCTAGAGAAATTCAAAGCAATTCCATAGGAAGTTAGATAAATATAATAATATAAGCACTTTATTTTAGAAAGAGACAACAAACCGCAACTTTGTTTCGCAAACTAGTGTAATTGACGCCGTAGAACGAGCCGTTTTGGCTAATCAACGAATTCTGAAGGTCCATCTTCATGTGACCACGGAAATGACGCTTCTAGACAAAATTATTAATCTGACTGGTGAGTGCAGAATAGGTACATTTGTTACATAAGTAGCTCTTTAATTTGGAGAGGATTTCGTGAAGTCATGTACATGTATTTAGTTTACCATCATCATAATTTGCAGCTAAAAAACCTCAACTGCTAGCTCTAATAACTTATTTCTATAAATTTTGTGACTACTACCTCCTCAACATTATTAAACATCTCTATGTTCATTTAATTAAAATATTTCTTTGATTTACACTTTCTTCCATTTTACAGAAATCAATTTGTCAGCTTGTATTCACGAAAGTGCAACTTTAAAAGATCTGGGTTTGGACGAGTCACACTCTCCTATGATTTGCTCGTTCCTACGAAATTCCTGCAATATTTCCATGGAAGTTGAACAAATACCAACTCTAAGTGTATCATTGTAAGTAATTTTAAGACTCTATAGCAATAAAATTCAGTCTCAGTCTTCAGTCTTTATTAAATTCAGCCTGTCGGTTTGACCGGTCCATAACAATTGGTAGGTTGCTAGATAGCAAAGTCATAGGTCACTTTATGCCGTGTGAAACAAAAAAAAAAAACGCTGGCGAAGCATTAAAAGGCAGACAGCGTCAGCGTTAGTCTGCGTTCACCAAATTCAACGCCCTTATTCGGAGCAGAATCGATCAGTGAGGACGTTAAGATATATTTTTTATGCAGTTTGAAACAACTGGAGAAGAAATTGAAGGAACCAGAATTCAAAGAGTCGGAAGGCCTGGCCGCGATTTACTCCTACGTAGACCATGACGAGTTGCTGGCAGTTTCTAACATGGTGACACTGCCGACACTGGTTAAGAGTTCCACAGTGGTAAGAAACTTTGAAAATATTCACAATGTTTAACCCTTTATAAGGCAAAACAACTTTATGAAATGCATTCGTTTTCGTCTTTATGTTTAGGGTATAAGGTTAAAATTAAGGTGGCAATTTAGTGGCCACTGCTTTGTAAAGGTTTAATAGCCGCGTATGGAGTTTTAAGGTCGATGTTCTACAGATGTTATCAAATTTGGAAACAAGTCACACCCTGGACGGACATGTCATGCAACTGTGCCAATTTGAATAGCTACTGCAAGACAGAAAAAACAAGACGACGTTGGTATCTTACCACCAATCGTAATGTCAGGTTGTTCTTCTATCATGAACATTCGAATGTAGAAGTTTTCAGAATTTATTACAAAAAATTAACACAATGACACGAATTTCTGTAAAAAATACGATATTCTACGTTCTTAATTATACTTTAGCATCAGTATACGAAGTATTTCCTTCTCTATTACAGATGGATGATATGATAGACTTGGACCAGCAGTATCTCTGGATCGTCCCAGGGTTAGAAGGGAACTACGAGCGGTTCCGAACATTCTGCAAGGGTCTAAAGATACCAGCTCTGGTCTTACAGCCGGGATTGGACAACCCACAAGAAACCATTCAGGATACCGCGCAGAAATATATACAGGTGGGTACAAACCGTCGATTTGGACAGGATGGAACATGGTATTGTAAATATTGTGAAGCCTACCAACCCGTACCAGACCAGCGTAGGCGACAAAGATGCCACGATTCATCAAGATTTTATTGCATTGGCTGTAGTTTCAAAATAACATGGTTACGAGACTTATTTAGCAGCAATAAACTTGAACGCCTTTCGGAAGTGGGGAAATATTCGAGACCCTCAAAAGCCTCAGCTTAACAAGAAAATGTAACTAACTTCTGTTTGCATACATACATACATAAATTCACGCCTCTTTCCCGGAGGGGTAGGCAGAGACCACTTCCACTTGCTACGACCCAAACTAACTTCTTTCGCTTCATCCACATTCATTAATTTCTTCATACATGCTCGTCGGTTTTGAGTACTCTTGACCCGACCTTTTGTCAGAACGTCCCCGATTTGATTTTGAAACGTTCGTCTTGGTCTTCCCCTTCCAACGCTTCCTTCCACTCTCGCCTTATAAATCTGTTTAGTCAATCTCTCTTCACTCATTCTCTCCACATGACCAAACCAATTTAGCATCTTTTCTGTTTGCAGGTATTGACTACCAAGACTGGAATTAATAAACACAATGTCTTCTATATTCTGGGTTATGAGACCGGAATATCTGTCGCTTTAGAGATGGCAGCGATTATGGAGAGAACTGGTAGAGTACTTTTTAATATAAATATTAATAAATTGAATATGAATAACGTGAAAAGTATAACTCGGATTATGAAACTGGGCAAGAACAACTATTGACTTTTCAGTCCACTGGGAGACTATTTTTAACCCCCGACGAAAAAGTTTGACGTGTGTGTCTGTCTGTCTGTGGTATTGTAGCTCCTAAACGGGTGCGGCGATTTTGATCTAGTTTTTTTTTTGTTTGCAAGGTAAGGTGTCACAATCGAGAGTGTTCTTCTTAGCTATGATCCAAGAAAATATCTTTAGCCATTTGAAGATTATCAGCTCTTTTCTAGTTGTTGAAAGGATCAAGTAACGGTTTTGTGTCGGGGGTTATATAATTTTTCAATGAGAATGAGGGATCCAAAGTAATAATTGACGCCAATAACACTGGCGTCAATTATTACTTTGGATCCCTTCATTACTCAATTTCAACTTTTTTGAGTTTCACTGAATAGAAACGTCTCTTGTTGTTTCAGGATTAACAGGGACCGTGTATTGCGTGGGTGGGGACCAAAGGAATGTCTCATTGCTGTTGAAAGACAAACTGAAAGATTTTAATACAGAAGATTCTCTACAAAATGCTATTATCAAACATATGACCACCTTATTTTGTGGTGATATCGACTACACAAATGAGAACATAACTTGGCAGAAAAAAGTAAATAAGGCTGTGGAAATCATAGTAAAAAATTCGTCACACACTACGCAATATATCCGAGCAGTTATAGAGTCTGCGTATGTTCGTACCAAAAATACTTTAAGCCAGAAAGTACAGCAGTATCGACTTAAGTCTGCAGTTGTTATACTAAACAGTACTTCTAAAAAACCTGAACTAAAAGATCAAGAAGTAATATTGTCTGAAAAGCCAATAAAAATGTACGAATTAGACGTCCCATTGCAGTATATGATGCAGTATCCGAAAAGTGTTTCAATAGTCAACCGCCATCTTGGATTTGATGTCTTAGAGTACTATGAGAGTCAAAACCACTGTGAAGCTCTCACGGACCCAGATATGTTTGTAAATAAACATTCCCCCGCTGTAGATGATGATTAAATCAAATGGTTTGGAGGTTTTATAGAGGAAGACACTTTTGTCTTTTGTTTTGTAGTGTATGGCGGTCAATTCACACGAAATGTCTCCTTTCTTGATTAGTTAACGATTGATTTGACGTTTTAATTAAAGGTGTTATAAAAGTTTTTTAGTAATTATTCAAGTACTGCCTATGCTGTTTACGCTTCCATAGAAGCAAATGCCGTAAATAAAAAAAATCTGTGTAGTTAATTTTTTCTCCATATTAACGGTCAAGACCAAGTAAATCTATACGCGGTCCGAGACAAATATAATTTAAGTGACGGTACTACGTACATTTACAAAAATAATTAGTAAAAATTCCTAAATTTGTGACTGGAAGATTTAGACCACAGAAGAAAATAAAAGTACTAACCCGTACAGAAAGGACACTCACCCCCCCGCGCCAAAATGAGTTCCCGCCCGATATAGCGCCCCACGCCCCGCACCCCGCAGGCGCCGCGGGACTCCGCCGGTGGTGTTCGGGGGTGTTTTACATAGCGCCTAGCGCTATTGACTTGTAGTTGATATTCAGTTGTTATTCAAAAAGAAGTAGCTTGTCAAAATGCGTTTTCTGTATGGAGTGACCGCCCAGTGCCAGAACTATGGAATGAAAATATACCATCAGGAGAACAATAAAAAACGTAATCAAAAACTAGAATATTTTTTATTCATAAAAATACAAATTCTTAACACAATACATAGATCACAGAACATGATTATTATTACACTACAGTCTATGAAAAGGCTCAAAATTCAATAATTTGTGCGTTGAATTGTTCTGGCAAGCTTAGCGCGATGTCCCTCGCTTCGGCAAGTCCGTGCCTCGCTGCCACGCGCCGCCACAGAACGGGGCATTCCGCGTTCACACACTTGTAGTAGTTACAGTGACCGCAACATGACAAGCATATCTGGAAAACATACTTATTATTTACCACTGACGAAATTTTTATTTTTTAAATGATGGGATATTATCCGCCGAAACGGTCAGATCATAATGCACCATGAAAAACTAGTTAATCATTTTTTAAGGTAATGATTCTAATCTTCATTATAAATCACTTTTACTCCCTAGTAAACTCTGAAATCGAGAAAAAATACAGCTGCCCCATATTAAATTTGAACAACTCATCATTTCAGCCTGTAGACCTACACTCAAGGCTGCTGGACACGGGTAGAGTAAACGGTACATTAGTGCGGCAGAGTCACGGTAGAGTACTAACTATCCTACTTACTATACTCATGTAGACATCTTTGTAGAGTAGAGTACTGAAATTTGGTAGAGTAGCACTGCACATTTCACAATGTTCTCCAATTAAATTACTTTTTTCACGGGGAGAAACTCACAAACAGGAGGTCAGAATTCAAATTAGTGACATAAGAGTTATAGTAGTTTTATCGGTTAGACACCTCGAACCTCTTGCACTTTTGTAGTGTCCCTGCAAATTTACCTATGATTTTTCTATTAAAATATATCAGTGGCCTGACAGTGACATTGGCTACTTTACGTCATCTCCACGGAAAATAGATATTAAAATAGAATAATAGTTAAAAAAATTAAAAAACAAGCTTCCTGTCCGCCATATTAGATTTAAGTCACGTGACTATTTTTTTCGTATTCCTGACAGCAAACCCTTTCATTTGATACCCATATCATGGGGGTGGATTTCAGACAGCCAATCCGCCATCTTGGGGAGGCCGCCATATTGGATTTGTAATGACGTCTCTTAGCTAGTCGTGTATTGTCATCAGAACTCAGAGCGCGTGCAACAGAAAAAAAATTTTTCATCCTAATCGACGACCGGGAAGTGGGTCAAATTAAGATTCCAAGATTTTTTACATACATAGTTACAAGCGAACCTAATAAAAGCGTGTTAAATAAAGAAGACAGAAACATCTAATTTGAGCAGAGCACAAAAAAGGAAATAAATCTTAAATCATTGTGTTTTTTTATTTGTAAATAAATATCTATAAGTTTAACATAAATTTCGTTTTTAAATTGAGCTTACCGAAAAAACAAAAAACGAAATTTGTAAAATAGTTTGAAAAGATGCAACGCCTGTGGAGTTTCTTCCGGCGGGTTCTTCTCCACAGAAGACAGCCAAATTGTGAACCCGCCTCGACGTCGAAAAATGATTTGTAAAATCTTACTTCGAATAAAACATACTTCATTTTCATTTTCAAACCCGTGAAAATGTGTGTTAGCGCAGTTAACAACCGCGAAAATCTAAGAATGTTCATCCATAAGTTTGACCTAAAGAGCACTGACCTCATCGCACTTAGCAACATCCCTGCCATGCGTGGCCATGCCGGCCAGCGCGTGGGCAGCCCCCCTCCCCCCGCAGCCCGCGCACACCCGCCCCGCGCCGTCCCGCCCGCACACGCGGCAGCGGCGCAGGCGCATGAACCGCGCGATGCCGCCGTGAGCGGTCCTCTGCTGGATCTGACGCGTGTAGCCCAGTTCGGTCCACCTGTGGGATAACCAATTTATCGGAATCCGAAAAAAAAAATTTCTTCTGCCTATTTTATATGTAATGATGATGTAAATTGTGAAAGTTGCAAATAAAAGTCTTTTTATTTATTTATTTTTATTAATACCTTCTCAACCGCGTTTTAGGCATCGCTACATTTTTGGGTGGTCGCATGTGGGTTGATTCAGGTGAGCAGTTATTAGTCAATTCGTTTTAGCCGCGAACCCTCATTGGTCAATTGACATAAATCGTGAGATGCGATTGGTAAGTAGATTTTCACTTCGTTACGCTATGGAGTTACGTGTCTAAACTGTTAGCTTCAAAATTACTACAACTCATCATCATCATCATCTCAGCCTGTAGACGTCCACTGCTGGACAAAGGCCTCCCCAAAGGATCTCTACAATGATCGGTCCTGCGCTGCCCGCATCCAGCGACTTCCTGCGACCCTCACCAGATCGTCTGTCCACCTCGTGGGGGCCTGCCCACACTACGTTTTCCGGCGCACGGCCGTCGGTTCTACGCGCAATGTGCCCAGCCCCATACTACAACAACTTACCATTTGAAAACATTAGCTCCGAGCAAAGACAGGCACCGATGCAGCGGCGGCAGCAGCACTCTAGTAGCGTAGTAGGCGATATGCGGAGTCAGCCCCGGGTCTCTGAGCAGTTCCTCCGGAGTCCTAGCCAGTTTCACGAGCGGCGCGCCGGGCGGGCCGGCCGTCACCAGCCAGGACACGCGCTGCCCGGGGCGGGGCACGGCGCGGCGGTCCGTGGAGGCTATGCGTCTGGAGTTTTATCAATGGTCTTTTACATACACACAAAAATACAAACCTTTCCTCTTTATAATAAACTAGCGACCCGCCCCGGCTCCGCCCGGGAAAATGGTTATTGTGGATTATCCTTAAGTATATCATGCATGTATTATACATATAAACATTCCTCTTGAATCACTCTATCTATTAAAAAAAACCGCATCAAAATCCGTTGTGTAGTTTTAAAGATTTAAGCATACAAAGGGACATAGATGGGGACATAGGGACAGAGAAAGCAACTTTGTTTTATAATAAGTGATGAAGTATGAAGTATGATGGACTAGTAGTATATTTCGGATGATAATGACGAATGAGGAAGTCACACTAAAAACATCTCTATCAGCCACCCTAGCATGACCACTGTGACAAACTGTATATTTCTTACCTAGCTGTCAAAATGCCACGACAAAACCGCCATATTGAAATTTCCTCCAATAGGATAACAGTAAACGCACGACAAAAGTATGTCTATGCGTAAACGGTCATGCTGGGGGAGCAGAAGATGTACACGAATTACCTGTAAACAAATCCTACTAATATTATAAATACGAAAGTTTGTAAGTATGGATGGGTTTGTTACTCTTTCACGCAAAAACTACTGAATAGATTTTAATGAAACTTTACAATAATATAGCTTATACATCAGAATAACACATAGGCTACTTTTTACCGCGGAAAAATACCTCATTCCCACGGGAACGAACCGCGGGTCAAAAAGCTAGTGAATGAATACATGAACTAACTTGGCAATCTCCTGCGGCGGAGCGCTGGCCCCCGGTCTGTATCCCGCCGGCCCGTGGTACTCCCTGGTGAACATCAGCTCCCTCGGGGGCAGAGCCCCGCTCATGAGCTTGGACAGGGTTGCCAGCACAACCGTCTTAACACGCGACATGTCGCCGTGAGTGAACAGCTCGCAGAGGGACCGTTGGAGGAGCTGAAATTGTTATTTGATGTTTAGTTTACGTTGCATTATCTAGAAAATCTAACCTACCTAATTAAAAGGTCGACTACTTCAATGCATATTACCAATAGGTTTGCATCACATGCTCAAAAATTGTTACCAAGCTAAAAGTATCCTGTTTAATATTTATCATCATCATCATATCAGCCGAAAGACGTCCACTACTGGACAAAAGCTTCCCCCAAGGATCTCCTCTCAAGGATCAGTTTAATATTATAATTATAAATTTAACTGCGAAGTCTATTCGTCTACCCCTTACGCTATTAAACTTTTTAAAATTCTTTAATAATAGGTCTGTGTTGGTTAAATTTATTCAAGTCTGTTTTATATATGACCATAGACAAATACAATAGTATACTATACAAACAATACATATATTATCAAAACCAATTAAAACAAAATGTTTATTATCCATTTTCATCAGCGCCATCTAGGAGAACGATATAGAACTAAATATAATAACCACTTGCTTTGACACTGGTAAGACAACAAATACAAATAAATACAAATATTCTTTATTGTCACTAGAAATAAATAGGATAATTTCTTAGCGTTTGCTTAGCACTCTCATAGAGCCATCAGCGCCATCTAGTAGAATGTTATAGAACTAATTGGACTATTAACTTACTTTGACACCGGCGGGACAGCCGTCTCTCTGCACAGTCTCTATCCCCTTGGCTTCATATATAGGCTGCGCTGGCCCTATATACCTCATACAGCCGTATTAGAGAGGTGAACGAACTGGCTGATGGCTATCAGCGCCATCTAGCAAAATGTTACAGAATTAATTGGACTTTTAACTTACTTTGACGCCGGTGGGACAGCCGTCTCTCCCTACAGTCTCTATTCCCTTGGCTTCATATACAGCTGCTCTCGTTCAGCGCTTTCATACAGCCATCAGCGCCATCTAGCACAATGTTACAGAACTTACTTTGACGCCGGCGGGGCAGCCGTCTCTTCGCACAGTCTCTATTCCCTTGGCTTTATATACAGCTGCCCTCGTTCAGCCTTTTCATACAGCCATCAGCACCATCTAGTAGAATGTTACAGAACTAATTGGACTATTAACTTACTTTGACGCCGGCGGGACAGCCGTCTCGCCGTACAGTCTCTATGCCCTTGGCTTCATATTATATAGGCTGCGATATATCTATATACCTCATACAGCCGTATTAGAGAGGTGAACGAACTGGCTGATGGCTATCAGCGCCATCTAGCACAATGTTACAGAACTAATTGTACTTTTAACTTACTTTGACGCCGGCGGGACAACCGTCTCTCCGTACAGTCTCTATCCCCTTGGCATTATTATAGGCTGCGCTGGTCCTATATACCTCATACAGCCGTATTAGAGAGGTGAACGAACTGGCTGATGGCTATCAGCGCCATCTAGCACAATGTTACAGAACTAATTGGACTATTAACTTACTTTGACGCCGGCGGGACAGCCGTCTCTCCGTACAGTCTCTATGCCCTTAGCTTCATACACGGGCTGGGTTTGTTCAGGGCTTTCATACATGTAGCCTACGTAGCGCTTCTTAGTTTGGAGGATGCATGGTTGATACACCTGTAGGTTTGAAAATATTGATGATACATAAATCGATTGCTGCGAGTTTTACAAATAATTCAGTATAGTAGTAATAATACACTAAGAGCTAGCGACCAAATCCTTCATGTGGCTTCAGCTGTATTGAGACTCCGTTAGCTACTCTACTTCCCTGAAGATCCTTTTCCTATAATAATTATTTTATAAATAATAATTATTTTCGTGTGGGCTCAGCTGTATTGGCTTTTTTTCTGACGCGAGATTAATCAAAATGCAAGCCCCAAAAAAATTCGAAAAAAAAAAAAAAAAAAATTAAAAAAAAAAATTAAATTCGCAATTTTTTTGGGGCAGAAAAAAAGCCAATATAGCTGAGCCCACACGAAAATTATTATTATTTTGGTACTTTTAATTAACGCTGGCAACCCCTTCCCACCATCCAATCGATTTAAATTTTTTTTTGGGTGCACTGAGAGTACAGAGCAACTGTTTGAAAAAAAAATTAAAGTCGCTGAGCCCACATTTTTTTTCCCCACCCCACTACACCCGCACCCACCGCCCGCGGCCTGCCAGCACGAAGATTATAGGAAAAGGATCTTCAGGGAAGTAGCTAACGGAGTCTCAATACAGCTGAAGCCACATGAAGAATTTGGTCGCTAGCTCTCAGTCTATAATTGATGGCTCTCATCGTACTAATATTATAAAGAGAAAAGATTTGCATTTTTGTGTGTATGTTTGTAATGAATCAACTCAAAAACTACTAACACCGATTTCAGTAATTCTTTCACCATTAGAAAGCTACATTTACCCTGAGTAACATAGGCTACCTTTTGGCGCGGGAAAATGCCTTATTCCCACGGGAAAAACTGTTAACGCGGGCGGAGCTGCAGCGGAAAGCTAGTGGAAAATATTTGAGTCAAGTTAAATTTTATCATTATTCCGATTATTTAGCATACTTTCTCTAGCTTGAGAGCGACGGGCGAAGGGTTGTCTGCGGTAACAGCGTCGGCGATCTCTTGTCCGATGCGGAAGGCCTGCGCGCGAGTGCCGCCCGGCACTAACACGAACATAGAGTCCGTGTCGCCGTATACCACCTGACAAAACACATACAATCAAAAAGGCATTGTGATACAAAACAAGAGAAAATCGGTTATTACAACCCATATACCGCACCACCCAAGAGTGGCCTTCGTGTTTAAAATTCAATATTTTATTAAATTACTAGCAACCCGCCCCGGCTCCGCACGGGAAAATGGTTATTGTGGGTTATCCTTAAGTATATTATGCATGTATTATACATATAAACCTTCCTCTTGAATCACTCTATCTATTAGAAAAAACCGCATCAAAATCCGTTGCGTAGTTTTAAATATTTAAGCATACATAGGGACATAGGGACAGAGAAAGCGACTTTGTTTTATACTATGTAGTGATAATCAATATTTGATGTTACAGGGTCACGGACTTACATAAGTATACCGTTCAACTCATTCGGTCCACTAGCTTCGGAGGGAAATTGACGTCGACAGTGAGACACACGAGGGATCCTGTACGAATTCCATTTTATTTTCCAAACCTGCTGTATCCCAACCAAATTGGGAAAAGTGTGATATAAAAAAAGATATATTTTCTTCGAGAACTGCCCCACTGAGGCACGAGTGAATGAGTTTTCTATTCTTCTATTCTATTCCTCGTGAGGCGTGCATTTGACTACTCGGCTAGAATTCGATAATAAACAGTCATAAGCAGCTACTATTCAGCCTTTGGCGGAAGTCCGTTGCAGCATCCGTTCTCTCTGTCTTACCTTAGCGTTTCATCGCTTACTGTCCCGCACCAACTTGATGGCTCGTTCTAAGGTCTCCCTCCCTTTAGCCACTACGCTGTCTCCCACTTCTACACACGGCATGCGGCCGCTGAGTTCGTTCTCTCTGTCTTACCTTAGCGTTCCACCGCTTGCTATCCCTCACCAACTTGATGGCTCGTTCTAAGGTCTCCCTCCCTTTAGCCACTACGCTGTCTCCCACTTCTACACACGGCATGCGGCCGCTGAGTTCGTTCTCTCTGTCTTACCTTAGCGTTCCACCGCTTGCTATCCCTCACCAACTTGATGGCTCGTTCTAAGGTCTCCCTCCCTTTAGCCACTACGCTGTCTCCCACTTCTACACACGGCATGCGGCCGCTGAATTCGTTCTCTCTGTCTTACCTTAGCGTTCCACCGCTTGCTATCCCTCACCAACTTGATGGCTCGTCCTAATCTAAATCTCCCTCCCTTTAGCCACTACTCTGTCTCCTACTTCTACACACGGCATGCGACTGCTAAGCTCGTTCTCTCTGTCTTACCTTAGCGTTCCACCGCTTGCTATCCCTCACCAACTTGATGGCTCGTTCTAAGGTCTCCCTCCCTTTAGCCACTACGCTGTCTCCCACTTCTACACACGGCATGCGACCGCTAAAGTTGGCTGCTGTGTAGCCGTATGTCACGTTGGCTATTAGTTTCAAACCTAGACATGAAAACAAAGGTACATTACATGAATACAAATATACTTTTAATCACTCCTTTATCATGATTAATACCGAATAAACTTATAACACTGATGGACTTATAGCCTTTTAAGGTTGCCTATAATAAATAAAATAAATTTAAATTTGGAATTATTGTTTGTTAATCAAGAACTCCCCAACACGCTCTGCCCATTAAGATAAGGTAAAAGAAAAGAAAGAATATTATTAGGTTAGATATATTTTAAGCATAGTTCATAGGCATTATAGTGTATATTGTAGTGTACTTATGGCAACACCTCCCTCCCTACGTCAAAAAGATGCCTTAATCCAACATTGTACTGTTACCAGCTGATTAAATTGTAGACAGTGGATTGTAAAAATATTTTGAGAAGATGCAACACCTGTGGAGTTTCTTCCGGCGAGTTCTTTTCCACAGAAGTCAGCCAAATGGTTGTACTCGCCAGAAAAGAACGTGAAACTTAACTAATCAATGTAATCCTAGACAGGCCTCCGTCACTCCATGTACTTGCGCGCTATAACTACCTACCGCCCGGCCGAGCGGTCTCGGGCCGCGTGCGGACCAATTCCCCATTCCCTAAACGTGTTAGTAGTGTCGCAATACGCGAGAGAGAGAGATGCAGCAACTTCGTCTTTTCGCCTAGCGCCGTGCGATCTGAATTGCACTTTATTATAACAAAGCTAGGGTTGCAATTTATATGAATTATGTCGCCTAGTGCAGCTTCTGTAGGGACTATTATTTGGTATTCTGTGTCCTAGAGTTAAAAATAAAATTCTTTGAACTCTTTGAGAATGAGCTCACCTAACTGCCTGGAATGCATAGCCTTCTTCACAGCCTCATCAGTCTGCAACTTCATTCCTTTCTTTACAGCCTGCCTGGCAGCCAGTATCCTCCTCAACAGAGCTGGCAACACGCCACGCCTCACTGACGGCTTAACAAACCCTACACCGACTGGAGACCAGTTCACTAGGCCGTTCTTGACCAGGGTTTCTAACTTCGCTTTCGGTATGCGAAGACGCCACGCGCCGAATTCGTAAGAAGCGTCTCTAAAATAAAGATAATTTTTAGAATTAACAAACCTTGTCCTTTTCTACCATAGGCACATTCATACTATTAAAACTAAATATGCATGCGAAATTAATCCTGTTTTGATGTACAAATATTAGGTACACTTACACGTAAATATAACTGAACACTATGCAATAAAAATGGATACTATATTAGCGGACCAAGGCTCCATAAACGCAACAACAAAGTCGAGTTATGTATGCTAACTTTAGATTAATTTATCAGCCGAAAGACGTCCACTGTTACACAAAGGTCTAGAAAACTGAATACCAAATTTTTATATTCCTGTAAGTCCTGAAATAAGCACAAAAGTAAACATCACCAATGGTACGGAGTAAAAATAAAAAGAAAAAAGAAAAATTAGCTTTTCTTGTTGTAAATTCATAAATACAACATACCCACTGATGTTTTGAACTCTGCCAATACAAGTAGAGAAGCAGTAGTTGTAAGCGATCATCATGGACGGGTACAAACTTTGGAAGTCTAGCACTATTACTGGATCGGTGTAGAAACGGGACTCTAAGAAAAAAAAACAAAAATCAGAAGACTAAAATCTTGGTCAAAAGAAGTATTGCGAATATTTGCGAGAAATATGGCACTGTAGATGTTACTTTCAAATAAATTATGTCGTTACATATTTCTTAAAATATATACTTATGATGAAATTTTATATTAAAGCCTGACCAAAGAAATAAGAAGCCTGCTCTGGGGGCGCCACGTGTATATTTTTACGACTATGGCGACAATTTCCCTTATAAAATGAGTTCCATTGAAATTCCGCAATATGGCTAGGCTTCTTATTTCTTTGGTCGGGCTTTAATAATACAGAAGTCAAAGTAAAACATTAATCAATAAAACAAAGAAAAATGTCAATCAAATAACCCGCCCCAAGCGGTTCCGGGCGCAAAGGCGCTCATGACGCGCTAGGTGACAAGTTTTCTCCATTTAACTAAACATACTTTGCGGTTATTGAAGTAATCATCACAGTTCTTTCTGTTATCTGGCTCAGTCACTACATAGTATAAAACAAAGTCGCTTTCTCTCTCCCTATATCCCTATGTATGCTTAAATCTTTAATACTACGCAATTGATTTTGATGCGGTTTCTTATAATAGATAGAGTTATTCAAGAGAAAGGTTTATATGTATAATACATGCATAATTTACTTAGGGATAACCCACAATAACCATTTTCCTGTGCGACCGGCGGGTCGCCAGTGGATAAGAGTTTCAAAATGTCATCAACTTCGTCTTCAAGATTTCTACAGACCAACTTACCAGGCTCAAAAATAAGCGGTAAACACTCGGGCGCCTTCATCGCAGCCCTTTGTCGCACCGTAGGGGATAGAGCCACGAGATTCAAAGGTCGGGCAGCCCTTAGCATTAGGGATTCTACGCGGAATTGCGAACCTCTGGATAGCACTTCCCACCACTGCAAACCAAACAGCCTTGCTAGCTCCGAGGTCCGATCTTAAAACAAATTTGTAATCATGTTAAACTTTACATCAAAGCAACAATCAATCTATTACCATCCACTTAGACCCCTCACACTGGCGTCTTTCGAGCGTCTTATCAGCGTCTTCGTCGCGCGAGCGTTTGCAAACTCAACTTTCTTTTGTTTCACTCGCTTTCCTGCCTATGATTGTATGCGCGACGGCGTGTGCATCTGGATTGAGGGCCCATTTTTTAAAAGTTTACAAAACGATTTGAGATTTATAGGGCATATAATAAAGAATAGTAAAAACATGAAGCACAGGGTCACGAATTTCTTAAACATAAATTGAAACTAACTGTGGTGATTAAATAATTTTAGCCAAGCATCTGGATTGAGCGCCCAAGTTATTTAATCACCACAGTTTCAATTTAGGATTTATAGGGCATATAATAATATGCCCTATAAATCTCAAATCGCTTTGTAAACTTTTAAAAAATGGGCCCTTAATCCAGATGCACACCGCGACGGCCAGCGCTGGCGTCGCGTCGACGTCTCTTCGCTAGAAAGACGCTCGAAAGCGCCAGTGTGGGGGTCTGTTACTGTCATACCATACTTACTGATAATATCTAACTTCTGCAACATTCTAATAGTCCCAGATAGTCTACTCAGGTAGTATTCAACGGGAATCCACCTTAAAATCCTGGACTCATGACGCCACCATTCAAAGAGCTGAGTATGGCTGTATTTCGGAACCCTCTCTTTCAAAATCTCGTACATACAGTTCTCAAAACTGTAGCTAGATAACGCCAACTCATGTCTGAACAACCTCCAAACATTGAACATGATTCTTCCAATGATTCTTCCCTCAAAATCATTTTCTTCGCTTCTCCAACGCTTTTGTCTGTTCTTATCTGTTATCCTAGATACTTCTTTGACAATTTCTAGCCCTAATAATTGTGCCCTTTCTAATATGTAACCCCAAGATTTCATTTCGATTTCATAACCACACATTATATCAGGATCGTGCTGTTTTACTAAATCAATTACTTTCTCTATTATTTCACTTTCACTATTTACATAAGTTACATTTCTTACAAAACTACATCTATCTAATAACTTAGGCGGCGTCGTATCATCAGCTACAATTATTTCTGTAACAGTTTTTTTAAGGAAATGTTCTGGAGGGCAATCATTTGTAACGGTAACAAATACAGCCTGTATCGGATCTAAGGCAGGATCTGGATTTAAATCTCCTCTCACAGAAGCAAGCACTTCTACAGCCATAACTGTCAGGAAGTCAACCTAAAATGTACATCAATAGCTTTAACTAAGTAAAGTACAACACGATCACTAGATATATCGATATTACGAGTACTAACCTCAACTGTAGCTCTATCAAAATTACTGCTTTCTTTTTGACTTTCACTATTTCCAAAACACAAAAACGAACCATCCGGTTGCATTGTAACTTGGAGAGTAGTATTTAAACTAGTTTTGCTGTCTTTATCATAATTTGCTTCCAAACTGATACTGCTGTTAATGTCATCTTCATAATTTAACCCGATAGCTTGAGAATTGTCTAAGTCGTCTGGGTTCTTACTCATTTCTGTATCAACAGATTTTATTGTTTCTTTATTAACAGACATATTTTTCCCTTCATGCGTAAGCCACTTATTTACTTCATTATACGTCGGAGCTCTTTTTATAGGCGCTAACACGCAGTGTCTATTACCAGCTAATAAAGTTTTAAGAGTTTCAGGTTTTGACGACTCTTCACTCATTTCATTCGTTTGTAAGAACATTAACTGTCTCCATTCTTCTATACTTGTTGTATCTAAAACCTTTTCATAAGGCTTTTGGTCTTTAGCTAATTTACTTTGTAATTTCAATACCATAAGACCAATTTCAACTTTATCGCCGACATCTTTATAGTTCGAATAATAAGGTTCAGGATTCCTTACTTCAGGTATATTGTACTTTTCTAAAGTTGCATTAATATGACGCGTAGTTGGAGCTCGAAATTTTGGAGTTAAGATTTTTCCTATAGTTGTGTGTGGATGATTTGGGTGATTTGTTAGGGGATATTTCGTATGTTCTCTAAAGTCTCCACGTGTATTTGTTTCAAATTTAATTAGATTTTTGTTTTTTGATAACATATCCGGACTTAGCTGAAAAGCATTTACTGGCAAAGGACTATCTTTATCAGAAAGGAAATCCCATTTTACTTTGTCTTGATATTCATCTGACGTCGAAACCATATTTGTATCTGGATTTGGTCCATTCATAGGCAAAGGACTCTCGTCATCTGATGGTGACTTTGTTTTTGACCCTTCTTCATTAATATATTTCAATTTTTTGTCCAGTTTGTCATTAAGATTTTCTATTAAAATACTTTTGCTGGAAAGCCGAGGATTAGATAATATATCTTCTTCAACTATCTTTCCCGGATTATTTTCAGTTGAAAAATTAACCACATCATCGTCAATTTTGGATTCGTCTAATGACAAATCAAACATTTTTGACATATCATAAAAGCTTCGAATACCTCTGTTATCTTCTGACGTAGAATCGTAGGAATCATCCAAGGAAAAGTTAAATGATTTATCAACATCCTTCTTAATCACGTCAACATTTGAGGGCCCGGCAGAAGGCTCGTATTTGTTTTTCAAGTCATATTTTTCAGCTTCTCCTAAGTGACTGTTATTGACTAGTTTTATCATAGGTTCAAGTGGTTCTACTTTTGTGTCAAGTAAAGGACTTTCTGATAAACTAGAATGTTCTTTTTTAATGCTTTTCTTTAAATGTATATCTGAAATGCTATCTATTGTCTCCCTTGAGACGTTTATTTCATCTTCACTTATATCTGAGTCTATATCTATCTGGCTACTTACAGATATATCACTAGATTTATCATTTTGAGATTTCATAATTGTACTTTTTGTACTTATTTTATCTGTTTCCTTAGTTAGCTCTTTAAATTCTGGATTTAGTTTTTTTTTAGTTTTGGGTCTCGCCAACCCAAGTTTGAAAGGCCTCATTTTTCGTTTTCTTACTTTCTTTACATCTGTAATTAACAGATAAAATTTATACAAATATTTGATTTTTTATTTGTATTAAATATTTAGGTAAACGAAACTCACGATCATCATCGCACGTGCCATCTAGTTGTGGTATATTTGCTCCTTCCCAAAATGAATCATTCCAAGAAGGTGAACTTTCTTCATCATCATCACCTTTACTGAAATTAACAATAGTGTCTTAATTTTCTTTTATGAATTGCTAAAAACATAAAGTTAAGAAATTTGTTAGGTACCTGCCTTTTATTATCAATTAATAGTATAGTGTCATCATGGAAGGCTTGAGAATACTCAGCATCATCAAATTCTGCATCATCATCTTTATTATCAGCCGGTGTTGCCATTATACTGTCCTCCTCGACAGGTTTTTCATCTAAATCTTGCAATAAATCCACTAATTCTAAGTCATCATTGTCCACTAAAAAAACATTTATTGTGATTAATTGAAACAGTTAAATTATTTCGTAAAAAGAAGTTACACGTTTTTCTTTTTCTCATTTAGATGTTATATTATAATAACTTACAATGTACTTGACTGTAATGTAGTTTAAAGCTGCAGTTTAAAGCCAAATTTTCATCAACCAATGTGTTGTCAGCAGCGTCACCAATCAGTGTTTCTTCTAGACTTCTTCTCAGTGTGTCAAAAGATCTCTCAGGAAGGTGAACACTTACATCTACTGCATTAAACATTTGTGATCCTTCTAAACTTTCTGCAGGATAGTGAGATTCATCTTCATTTTTATGTATTTCCACAGGTTTATCTATTAATCCAGATAGTTTCAAAATGCACATTTGCTCGAATTTGTAATGGGACTCAGTCTGTTCCGCATCTATCCTGCCTTGTGATAGAGATTTTGAAGCCATTGAAACATTCAATTGTTTCCTTCTTTCCTTCTCTTGATTCCAAACTTCTTCTAAACCTGGATTTTCGATGCCATCTCCTTTACCTATTCTTTGTCTATTTATTATGTGAGAAGCAACACAATCAGCTTCATAGTGGCAAATACTTTCTGGTTTTAACCGACTCTCGTCAGATTCATCAAAAGGTTCTTCACTGTTTTGGGATATGCCAGATTTTCTAAATTTTACAGTTTGCAAATCGATATTACTCATTCCAAACAAATTGAAATCTATGAAGAACTGAAGAGTGAAATTGAGATGTGATTCATGTGGTTGGAATGTTTGGCCTAAAATGGCGCCGTTGGCACAAAGCTCGACAGCTTGCTTGATCAAATTAGGACTGTATAGGAATACTTTTAGGTACAGATGATCTTTGTCATGAAATCCATAGAAAGGTCTGCAATAAAAATAAACACAATAAATTGGATGAACAGGTCTTACACTTAAAAACTACTGAACTGATTTGGAATTACTGAAGAGATGTAGTTTTTATCCTGGATTAAGGTAAGGTAAAAGTCCTGAAGGGCATTTTTACCACAGAAAAATATAATAAATTGAAGAGTGATAGATAGCATAATGGGTCATTATACCACAAAAATATTCAGCATTCCTAAAGGGAAAATACATGAACACAAGCAAACCTACGGGGCGGAAAACTATCTTTTCGTGTATACTAATACAGTAAGAAATAAATTGTTCAAAAATATAGTATCAAGAGAAATAGACTTACAGTCCTTTAACCAAAGAGATTTTGTAGACATGTTGATTTGCCGATGTTGCTTGCTTCAGAGCAATGTTCAAGGCTTTGTCTAAGCTTGCAGCAATCTGCAACATTTTAATAAATAAGAAACATTCAGCAGTTATAGAATTAAGTTCTTCTATCTAGCACAAAATAAGTAACACTTTATTACACACAAAGAAATATATAAAAAAGACCTCACAAAGATAAGTATGATGTTTAAAAAATCTTTAAAAGCCCTTTTTTATTTCAAATACTTCCTTTTTACTTTTCAAACAAATATCTCTTATTTCAATTCAATAAAATAACCAACTTTACTTTTTTAAACTACAATAAAATTAGTTACTTTGTATCTACGGGAATAGTCGGAAACCTGCTAAAAAAGGCACAGACAATAGAAGAGTGGCTAAAGTATGGAATAGGATCATTAGATATTTTAGGATTTGTACTGACAAGAGCAGATCAAACTGAACAGGGCCTCACAGATCTGATATTCAGACTTATATATACACTTACTCATAAATTGTGGTCATTCAGGTATGACATATTCTGATGTGTGTATTTTGTGTATGTTAAAGTGTACAAATAACAAATAATTATGTGCAAAAAATAATAAAAAAGTTAAATAAAAATATAAGGATGATAAAAAGTCAACAGTGAGTGTTCAACTTGATCAGCTGTACTCACTTACACAAGTTTTAAGGAAACTTTGATGTTTTAAAAGTGTAATAATAATAATGTGTAAAATAATAGTAAGCAAATTGTTTCATACTAGATATAGAAACTGGGGCTCAGGTTTGGCAGTAGGGCATGGTATATAGAAGTACGGGAACACCCCATGAACATGCAAACACGCTTTGTGGCCATCTGGTGCGGAGCCAAATATCCTCAATACTGGAACCTGTAATAGAGAAAATTTTTAATATTATTTGTTACATAGGCATCCTATCAATATTGTTAAATTATATAGGTACCCCTTGCAATCAACAATTGATCAATAACTACAAATTAAGGAACATTTTAAATAAATTTTAAAGATGAAAGTTCCAAAATCAAATCAGGGACATTCTGACAAAAGGTCGGGTCAGGAGTACCTACTCTAAACCGACGAGCATGCATGAGGAGATAAATGAATGTGGATGAAGCGAAAGAAGTATGTCTGGATCGTAGCAAGTGGAAGGAAGTTGTCTCTGAATACCCCTCCAGGAAAGAGGTGTGACAGTATATATGTATGTATTTATAAAATAAATAAAAAAGAGTAATGAATGACTATAATTCTTTTAGTTAAAGCAGAATAAACATAGAAACACACACTTTTATTTATATTGATGTGTTTTATTTGTGTTTTGTGGTGTTTGTTTTTTTTAGTATGATTGTTTTATAAGGTAAATTATTATAAAATCATAGATTCAAAGTCATCTATACCTGTTTGATATCAGATCCTCGGAATTCTGAGTAGATAACGTCGATTCCTGGAGTCGGTTTTGTTAAGTAGTGATCACATACCACTATCCGAACTGAAAACTCCGGCTTTGCAAGGACGGACGCTGAAATTCATACAATAAATTATACATTAATAATACATGTGGTAGGTACTGTAAATATATTGTCATAACAATACAAAAAAAAAATATTACGCATTGCAAGTAAAGAAAAAGACTCACAATCTGAGGCACTCATGATAAGAATTGACCATTTTCACGTGTAAAATTAATATTAATTTACTTTCCACTGATTTTAAACTCCGAGGTAATTTCAGGTAATACAGCAAAATCTTTTTAAAACTGTAAAATAAAACAAAACAAATAAATACAAACAAACAAACATAACCTCAATTGTTTTTATTTTTTTTAGTTTATTTATCCCATAAGGGAAAGGCGAAGTGTTCAAAACTCATACAGCCTAGTCTATAGTAATAATAGGAATCTTTAGTAATCTGCCATAATAATAGCAAGCAATGCCCGCGTTGCTCTAAGTCTAAGCACAGTATAAATATAGTAAGTATGTACTAACGGTGCTCTAAGTAATCTGCGCTGCTTATTTTAAATGTAATTCATTCAAAATTAAATTCATTCATCTCCTATCTTTTTCGATTCCCATATGAATGAAAGAGACCAACAACTTAAATTTTCTACAGAGCTTAGAGCAACGCCGGTAGGAAGGCCCGCGTAGCGTTGTTACCTGAAAGGTAATAATTACCCTTCAGGTAACAACGACCGCACCCGCCGGCGGGGGCGCGGCCAAAACCAAAATCAAAATTTATAATCAGAGACGGAGCCCCTCAGGCGTCGTCTCCTTCACGATGTTTTTCAATATCAACGCGCTAGGCCGTGGTCCGAGGCTCCCTTGAGCCGCCCCTAGACGCGTTGGTATATGACTTTTTTTGGGGTAGAGTATTCCGCTCCCCCGCAAGTCCGGTGAAGCTTGATCCGTCGTACCTTTTCGACTCAAGCATAGGCACGCATAGGTCAAAAAAAAAGGCATGTTCATTAATTCCATCGACGACATAGCCTATGTCGTCGATGATTAATTCCTACTGTCACTCAGTCAATTTCGGTCATTCATTGCAAAATCTTTTGTCAATCGACGCGGGCGGGCGGGAATCGAGAAGAAATGGCGGGTTCATTGTTTCGTCCTTTTTAAAATTAGTTTTCCATGGTAATTGTTGTGTTAATATGGTGGAATAATGCCGTTAACGAGGAACTATTCAATGAAACTGAGAAATAATGAGTGGTTAGCAGCTAACCTAACCTAACCGTTAGCTGTTTCTGGTTTGATACCCCGTGTTAAATAAACTCCGATGTCATTGGAATGTATGGAATGGACCACCCTTGCATATCAATGTTACGTAGTACATACTATATTTATACTGTGTCAATGATCCCGTAACAAACAACTGACAAAACAAGACAACTGAAGACGTTCAATACGGATACAAGAAATGACTAAAGACGACAAAATAAATGAAACTGAAGATCTCCTATTATTACTAAAGACTAGGCTGTATGGGCTTTGAACCCTTTGCCTTTCCCACAAGGGATAAATAAACTTAAAAATAAAAAAAAATCTGTTGTCAATCGTGCGTGCGTGACAGACAATCAATCAATCATCTATCTTTCGTTTCGTGGTGTGTTTCTGCTTTTCAGCTGATTGCTTGTAAAATTGGTCGTGTTTTATATTTTATTCGTCTATTTTACGTGTGATATCCCGGGAATAATGTTTACAGGAGAAATATTGAAACTTCTTTCATAAGACATTGAGTGTACAAGATGTGATGTGTTCCTTTGTTTATGAAATGTAAAATGTTATTCGAGTTGTGAAGATGAAGTGGTGTTTATATGTGAACTGTTGTGAAGAAATATCAATAGAGAGATAGGAAGGTCCTGGACAGATGATGGATGATGACGAAGCTGATCTACGCGAACAAATATTCCACAACAATGTTCGGGAGCAAATAGTAAGATTTTTCAAAGAAATTGTTGAAATAGATAGAGTATGTAGAGTATGTTCAACTATTCCACCTAATAAGCTTAATTAGTAATTTTCTATTTTTATTTTATTATTCTATATTTTTATTTATAAGAGTGCAGAATCTGGGTCAGAGAGTCAACTCTGTTCCCAACAATACTTTATTTACAAATGAGTGCACTCTGATGATAAAAAAGAACAAATGATTTCAAAACATAATGAAGTCAAGTTCCGCCCCGAACTTGACTCTCTTACCACTTAGCGTGTAGGTTTCAAGGTTAACCTACCTCAGAAATCCTGGTGTCAGAATCATTGAACCACCTATGGCTTCTGACATGGCTCATGTAATGACTACATCCGTAGTATAACAACAACAAAGTACTGAGTTAAATTCAATACTGTACTATAATATATATTAGCTCAAAGCAATATGCAGTCTGATGTAAAAAAAAAGTGTGTTGCAAGTATCTGACTTATCTTAATTGCAACACCAATTCCAGTCAGTTTCTACCATAAAGATAATTAGAAACTAGCTTTTCGCCGCGGCGCTCCGCCCGCGTTTACAGTTTTTCCCGTGGGAATGAGGCATTTTCCTGCAATAAAAGGTAGCCTATGTTACTCAGGGTGAATGTAGCTTTCTAATGGTGAAAGAATTTTTGAAATCGGTTGAGTAATTTTGGAGTTTATTAATTACAAACATAAACACAAAAATACAAATCTTATCCTAGTTTGGGGGCTAGGCACACTTTTGTAAGATATTTGTGTATAAATAAAATCTTTTTTTTATTACTCTCAAGTTGCAGCTATTATTATAGCCCGAGCAGACTGAACCAAAAAGGGGAAAATAGGAGAACTAACCTATGTAGTTCCAAAAGTTTTAGGATTGTGTAGGGGTAGGTCCCCTGAACAAAGTCTAATAAATTCCTCTCGATAACACGCGCCGCCGGGGGTGGGGGGGGGGTTAAAGGTCCCTTTTTTTTGTTTTTACATTTATTTATATTTTTAAAGAAAAGTTAATGGTCAACAACTTTTTTTAGATGATAAGTCTTTAAAACAAACGAGCGAGGACCTAGATAGTCAAGTTTGGAGAAAAAAGTGACAAATTATAGATTTTTCTTAAATTACATACATACTTTGTATAGGTTATATCTTAAAAACCATGCATTTTTCGTAATTAAGAATATGACCAAAATTGTAGGAAATTTAATAAGCTTTAATTGCTTCTTAGAAGTAAGGTCGCTAATGCGCACCGTTTTCGAGTTACGAGTCAAAAACAGAAAAAAGGGACCTTTAACCCCCCCCCCACCCCCGGCGGCGCGTGTTATCGAGAGGAATTTATTAGACTTTGTTCAGGGGACCTACCCCTACACAATCCTAAAACTTTTGGAACTACATAGGTTAGTTCCTCTAATTTTCCTATTCTGCTCGGGCTATTATAGCAAACTCTTACTCAATCCTACTGTCATAAAATCATTTACCCTTTTGATAATGCTATCTCGTACAAAGTATTTATAATGTTGCTCTCATATTTAGCCATCTTGCTCTAGATAGATAAATAACCCAAGTTCAATAACACAAAAATAATCATTATAATTTCTAGGTATTTGTTAACAAGAATAACTAGTGATATTGGAATGTATGAGGAAAGTAGGTTAAATTGATAAATCAGCCAATTTAATATTTGTTTATGAAATATAATCTTTCTATTATAGGCGTATAGCATATTACTGTAAGTATTGTAGTTCCACTTATTGTTTAGTAAAAAAACACAGTTACTTTCTATTATAGAACTATAATTATAATAAATTTGACACTTATTTAGCTAAAATTTAATTTACAAGCTTATTTTATTTTCTTCAAAAAACGGAGGAGCTTCTCATTTCATTGCATTTGTTTTTTTAATAATATGTTTTTACCTCTTATATGAGGATGTTTATTTTATTTAAACTCTCATCATTATTCTCTAGGAAGTGTTAATATAGGTACAGCAACAAATTAAGAAAAAAAACATACATCATACATGTATTGAGTGAAAAATGAATGAAATAAAATGTACAATACACAATAATTAAAAATAACTCTACCAAAAAATGTACAGAAGAAATAAGAAGTAATAAAGAAAAAAAGAAATATAAGAACATAAGAATAAATTCACCCCTACCGCTATGGAATACGGGCGCTCTCAAGGTCAATATGTCCAGCCGCATGTGCTGGGTACTGTACAGTAGAAATCTGTATTGAATGGTATTTGTAGAGATTATGCTTAGCTTAGGTCATTGCCAAAGTGTTGTGTTAGTTCTGTGTGCTATTTAGAGGAATTGTGATCCATCTTTTCCTTATGTGTTTTTCTTTTCTTTATGGTATTTTTATGAGTTCCGGTTTGGGTACATTGATTATAAAAAGAGATAATTAAATTGAGATAGGACCACTTGTTGAATTAAACTTTAACTAATGTAAACAATGCTTAAAGTTTAACAATATTCTGTCAATTTATGTTCTGAAACGAATAAGATTATTTTAAAAAATTAATACGTATTTTATAATTTTAATTTTTAAACGTTTATCGCGTACCTATATGACCCGAAATTTCATTTTTGAAACCTTATCAAATATATGTCCTCTTTTTTTCTATAATTGACCTATGTTTATTTTATATCCAAAAAGTACGACCAAGCAAGTTTCAACTGACTTATAAAATATAATGTCATCTCATTGTTCCAGATTTTCCTGCTCCTCTTCATCCTGCTTTACCTCCTCTCGTTCACGGTGATAGAGAAGTTCCGTCGGCGAGACAGCGAAGACTGCTTCTCCACCGATGAAGATGAGGTCAAAGTGTACCGCATCAGCCTCTGGCTGTGCACACTGGCGCTGGCCGTTTCGCTAGGCTCAGCGCTGTTGCTGCCAGTGTCAATAGTCAGCAACGAAGTGCTGATATTGTATCCGAACAGCTATTACGTCAAGTGGCTGAATAGCTCCTTGATTCAGGGTGAGTTTTATATTTAACTTTTACTAGCTGGACAGCTAGCCCAGGGCTATGCCCGCGTTGTGTAAAAAGTATCTAAGATGTTGACCTGGGGTATAAGGTACCACCATGCCATATTTCATTTAAATCAGTCCAACTGTTCCAGAGATCAACTTGTACAAACAGACAGAGACGGAATTTTTTTTCAAAACTTGTATTTTTGTGTTCAGCTCTTTATCATCTATAATCAGTTTTTTGAAAAACAAATCAAAGTACAGACACGCCGAGTCTTCTGTTTTATTTATAGTGATGTAAAATGTCCTAGAGTAAAAAAAATCCGTTTATTTTTTTAAGAGAAAAATAATTAAAAGCAAAATAGAGCGAAAGGAAGTTACCCCTCAGTCATTTCAGATTTTTCCTTGATTCTAAAAACATTTAAAAAAATCACTAAATGTCTGAAATTAATTCGTACTTAGTCATGTTTTTTAACTTATAAATTACCGTGAAAATTATTTAACACACAGCATGTGAACCTGACAATCTGACGTGGTTTAAAATGAATGGCTGAGATGTAAATTACCTTTATTACGTTACGCTACGCACTAAATAGACTAGAACATGCTCGTTGATAAAATACGTGTACTTGCAATAATATTTAATTTTAAAAATAGGAATGTAGGTAATCAATCCATCCATCTTAGATTTAGGGCTGTCCAATATTTAATTGGGATCTTAGATACACGGAATAACGTCTTTAGCCTTTGGGCGACTAATGTCAACAATACATAACTAGGTAGTAGCATTACTAAAGGCGATGATCGAATTTCTAAAAAAAATTAAAAAATAGTCTCCTTAGTTTCGAATCGCAATTCGCAACCCTAAATTATTGAGCAACCTTAGCCATTATTATCAACATAGTATTTTCTTGATAACCGTAGCTAAATGTCTTACAATAACAGTTCAAACAGTAAAACAGAAGGCGCTAGCGCTTATCCAAATAAACACTATAGTTCAGGGGTGGGAAAACGGTCGATCGCGATCGACCGGTCGATCGCAAGGGAATCTATGGTCGATCGCACGCATTCCTAAAAATGTACTGACGTGTTGGGCTAATTCCAATAACAGTGGTCTTTTCACCAGTCAAAATACCAGTATTTAAAGTGCGTTCATAAAAAACATTTTATTTTACACGCGCGTAACTTTAAGAAAATACTTGTCAACAAACAACCTTTCACTGCGAAAATGATATGAAATAAGAAGGCACCAGATTTATTTGCGGCTGTACTGTGCACGTGTGCCGGTGTCGGCTCGTTGAACGGCGCGGCGGCGGCGTACGTGCCTTCCTATGAGAAATTAGCAGAAAATACGCAGTGCCATGCATCGACCTCTAAGTAAATCGGTCCAGAGAGGGCCGAAAACTGATAAAAACACTCTTAGTTCATGTGATTGGCTTCATAATTATTTTTAGTAGTTATTAGTTATTAACTTGTATAATAGGAACTGTACTTTTTTAATTGTAAATAAAAGGATATTTAAATAGTAATATGTGCGCAATACCTACAATAAACGATTTAACATAAAAAAATATTGTCTTATTGCAAGTCGATCGCTTTTCGTCTCAACTTATTGATATAGATCGCCATTAGTGAAAGTCTGCCCACCCCTGCTATAGTTGATTTACTTATTGTTGACTGTAGCTACAGGTATTGACTCCCAGTGTTGGACTAGTGACGTCAGACGTAGAATTCTGATGAAATATTACGCGTTACTTTCATTGTGGCATGCGTGATAAATTGTTATGAAATCTAGCAATTTCATGCGATTCATACGATCTATTTCATCTTTAGTCAAAATAGTCAGAAATCACACTAATATAATAAAGGCGGAAGTTTGTGTGTTGTTTGTTACTTTTTCATGTCTAAACGGCTGGAGCGATTTTTATAAAATTTGGTATGGAGTTAGCTGACACCTTGGATTCCTTTTACCGCGGGAAAATACCTCATTCCCACGGGAATAACTGTTAACGCGGGTGGTGCCGCGGGGCGGAAGGCTAGTGACGACATATTTATTTATGTATATGCTAAACGTGGTGTCTCAGTAAAGCTGGCTACAAGCTGACCAATTAAAGGTCAATGCCAAGATCCTTTTGGCAAAATGCCTAGCGCCAGAGCCAGAAATTTACAGACAAAAGCTCTAGTTTGTTTTATGAAAATAATTATTGTTTCTATTTCAATTTATATTCCCACTCAAGTGAAGGAGATGGAAAGAGCTTGCGACTCTGATTTATTTTTAAATATTTTTTTTCTTTAGAGGTTTTTTTTTTCGATTAAAAATTACCCAAAGGACATTACCTATTATTCCCCTTTGTAATGCCAAATTCTGATCACACTCGCAATCCGTTTATTCGCAAAAGTGTAACAAACAGGCAGTTCCTATCTTGTGTTGGGATAACAACTAAATACATATTAGCCAACTTACTCTATATTAGCGAACTCAAACATACTTTATTTAGTCACTTAAAAAAATATGTAAAAGTATATACAGGGCGTCCCACGGCTATGCCACATGGAGGGAAAGTACCTTAAATATTGTAGATAGAACATTTTACTGAAAGGAAACATTATTTTATTTCTAAAAACTATTAAAACTGCATTCATACATTTTTTAATAATTACATGGTTGAACCGGGAATCGAACCCGCTATACGAGAAAAAAATATATCCTATAGTTTTATCAAACCGATCGAAAGGCTTCATCATAAGGGTTATTGTTTGCTAAATAACATAGTGTCAGAAATAAAAGGAAGACTATGTATTTTAACATTTTTAACACAAAATTTATCAATTTTATCAAATGCGCAAAATGACCCCCACGCTGTTGAATACTTACAAATCACACTCTTTATTTCACCTCTTGTCGATTTTTTTAACTTGTTGTGGTGGATATTTAGAATAATACGTCTAAGGTCTGTCTGTAGCTCGTGGACACTCGTACTGGTTCTTGTGAACTAAATTTTTTAACATAATCCCATAAAATAATCCTAATGGGGCTAGATCTGGCGATCTAGGCCGGCCACTTCAAATGTTAAAATTCATAGTCTTCCTTTTATTTCTGATACTATGTTATTTAGCAAAAAATAATTCTTATGATGAAGCCTTTCGATTGGTATGATAAAACTACAGGATGATTTTTTTTTCTCGTGTAGCGGGTTCGATTCCCGGTTCAACCATGTAATTATTAAAGAATGTATGAATGCAGTTTTAATAGTTTTTAGAAATAAAATAATGTCTTCTTTCAGTAAAATGTTCTAACTACAATATTTAAGGTACTTTCCCTCCATGTGGCATAGCCGTGGGACGCCCTGTATATCAAAGAGGTAACCAACAACTGGGACTCCGTTAGTAGAGTATTGAAAGAATAGACTTTTAAGACTATATTATCAGACTTTTTTTTTACTATAATATTAGCGAACTCAAACATACTCGTAATTTAGTCACTTAAAAATTGATGTAAAAGTATATCAAAGAGGCAACTTACAGCTGGGACTCCGTAGTATTGAATGAATAGACTTTAAAGACAGCATTATTAGACACTAGCGACCTGACCCGGCTCCGCACGGGAAAATGGTTATTGTGGGTTAACCTTAAGTATATTATGCATGTATTATACATATAAACCATCCTCTTGAATCCCTCTATCTATTAAAAAAAAACCGCATCAAAATCCGTTGCGTAGTTTTAAAGATTTAAGCGTACAAAGCGAGGGACATAGGGACAGAGAAAGCGACTTTTTTTTATACTATGTAGTGATATTTTCGTTTGTTACAGGTCTATGGAACCACGTGTTTCTATTCTCGAACTTATCGCTGTTCGTGTTCCTACCGTTCGCCTACTTATTCTCCGAGTCCTCTGGGTTCCCTGGCTGCAGAGGGCTGAAGGGTAGAGTGTATGAGACCTTCATAGTGCTGGCGCTGCTGGGCGTGGCTATGCTTGGATTGGCGTACGTCATATCAGCCTGGTTGGAGGGCGACCGTTCCAGTATTGATGCTTTATTAAGTGAGTATTCGTAGTAGAGCTTTGCTCGGGAACATACAAAAATGTCTGTAAAGTCTGTTTATGACGATAGTTGAACGTGACAACGATTGGGCCTCTTTGTCGCTCGTTCCGCGCTCTCGCTTGCACTTCAAGCCTTAAATGGAACGCCTCAGCCGCGCGGTAACGCCGCATTGCGTCATGTTTTTCGTGCGTGCAGCCATCGAATTATAAGACGTTGTCACGTCAAAAAAGTAAGTCACCGAGCGGGATTCGAACCCGTAACACTCGTTTCTTGCCGTCCGCGTCGTAACCCGCTGGACCAGACGGACAGTGGCCGGCAGAACGAAATTAGTGATCATTTTCTGCGTGGAAAGAAAAATGCATGAAAACTCGAAATCACGCGTTTTCCCAAGGGCGCGTTCAGTGGCTTCGTACGAGTGCACTCGAGCGCGCTCAGGGGCGCGTTCAGTGGCTTCGTACGAGTGCACTCGAGCGCGCTCTGGTGCGCGCTCTAACCGTTCCGTGGCTCGGTGAAATTTTACCCTGACAGCTGTCAGAGCGTAGTTTCACCCGTTCCGTGGCTCAGAACGAAACAACCAAACAACCGTCTAATGAGATGGTTAATTTTTACTCTGACAGCTATTTGACGTTTAAAGCTTGCAATTTATGTCAAAGTCAAAAGACTCAAAAAGCCCGCCATTTTGTTTCGTAGTTACTTTAGAATAATTTTGTTAAATTTGTATATCACAGACGTCTAATACGTCTGTAATGTATATAAAAGTAGAAAACAATTGAGACAGGAGAAGAATTTTCTCTCGTCAAATATTTGAGGTTATAAAAACAACTCGATCGTTCAGTGGCTCGGTTGCAACTCAAACGGGTTAAATTTTACCCAAACAACTACGCTCGAAGCCACAGAACGCACTCCTGGTGCGCGCTCTAACCGTTCCGTGGCTCGGTGAAATTTTACCCTGACAGCTGTCAGAGCGTAGTTTCACCCGTTCCGTGGCTCAGAGCGAAACAACCAAACAACCGTCTAATGAGATGGTAAATTTTTACTCTGACAGCTATTTGACGTTTAAAGCTTGCAATTTATGTCAAAGTCAAAAGACTCAAAAAGCCCGCCATTTTGTTTCGTAGTTACTTTAGAATAATTTTGTTAAATTTGTATATCACAGACGTCTAATACGTCTGTAATGTATATAAAAGTAGAAAACAATTGAGACAGGAGAAGAATTTTCCCTCGTCAAATATTTGAGGTTATAAAAACAACTCGATCGTTCAGTGGCTCGGTTGCAACTCAAACGGGTTAAATTTTACCCAAACAACTACGCTCGAAGCGACAGAACGCATTCCAAACATAAGACTAATCTAAATCGATTGTTTACCCCCGAAAACCCCCATATACCAAGTTTCAGAAAAAGAGCTTAAGTCAGTCGGTCAGGAGTCCTGACCTAATTGATCGTCGAGCGTAACTTTATTGATGTTATACATGAAATATTGCACTGGTTTCTTATATTACTTAGGCACAGGCGAACACTAATATGGAATTTAGCAAGATTTGAATAAAATTCCCACACGAACAACTTTAAAACCAGGCCAATTAAATGTCTACTTGTAAAATTAAAAGAATAAGAATGCATTTATTATCATAATCATTCATAACTAACAGTCCGCCCACGGCTACGCCCGCGTTGTTTTTTTTTCCGTGGTTAAAAGTATTTAAGATTTTGACAGGGGATATCCTTATACCACCATCCAAATTTCATTTAAACCGAAGATTAGCGTGTGCAAACAAACAGACAGACAGACGAACATTTAAAAAAATAATTGTGTTTTGGTGTTCACCTACACTCCCTTTATCTATCACCTACAATCAGTTTTTTGAAAAACAAAATATCAATGTACAGGCACGCCGATTCTTCAGTTTAATTAAAGTAATAGATAATAAAAACACAAGCATGTTCACTAGCTCACATAAGCTCTATCAAATGAACCACGCTCAGTATGTTACCAACTACAGAGTACCTATCAAATCATTTATTTAAATCCTCTTTTAAAGAGCTACCGTTGCTCCCGCGCCGACCATCGTCGCTTGTGTAATTGTGCGTGAAGTGTATGGCCATTGTAGTCGTGTTACTGATTACTAGATTACTGGGCGAGACTGAATTCATAGAAACAATACGCCGAGGTCACATTGTCATGGCAACTTAATGTACAGTAGCTAGCACACAGGATTGCACTGTGAAACTCGCTCCTTCTGCTGCGGAATAAAGGCTCTAAACAAGCACGGTCTAAGAAAACAAGGTCTTGCATTCGGACCACGTGACTTGACACAAGCCTACGTCATCATGCTGTTCATCCTTGTCTATTAACACGCATTCGACAAGGATGAACAGCGTGATAACCAGAAGCGTAGCGTGCCTTGGCGGGGCCCCGTATAAAAAATTTTTGGGGGCCCTTAGGAAGGGTAAAGATTTCTCACAAAAGTAAAAAAAATGGTGCTCGTTTCCCTGGCCACCACATAAGTAAGAGATACATGCATGTTTGAAATTTTGAAATTTAGCACTATTATAGCTGAAATTATGCTCGAAAATCTGGTATATCAAACATGCTTGTATCTCTTATGTAGTGGCCAGGGAAACGTGCACAAAAAATGCATAAAATTAAATTTATCTGAAAAATTGCTGTATTTTTACTTTTGTCATTTGTGAAATAGAATAAAAATTGGGAAGTTTTTATGAATTTTTGCTTATGCACGTTGAGGGCCCCCGTGGCCCGGGGGCCCTGTATAATTGATACGGCTGATACGGCGGTAGCTACGCCCCTGGTGATGTCGTAGGCTTGTGTCAAGTCACGTGGTCCAAATACAAGACTTTGTTTTCTTAGACCATGGGTTCAAGTATCCAGCCGCATGTGCTGGCTACGGTACCATAAATACACCAAGCGTAACAGTTACAGTGTAATCCGCTCTTAGTTCAGCCGCTGTCAACATGTTACCATTGTTGCATTGATCTTGTTTAATAATATAAGTACTACAACAGCTTATAACATCTAATATCTCCTGAAACAACCCTTCTGATATTCCTTTACTAAACAAAGGTTTTCCACGGTGAAGAGAAACCAGTACAGAGTAGGTACCTTTAAAATCGAATTTTCTAAATTTAAAATCGTATCTTTAAACACATCACAAATAATAATTGAGCTGGTCACATTTTTGTAAACATCAACCATTATTTGCCGGAAACTTCGTTTACAGAATGTTTACAAAACACGCAACAGATTACGAATTTAAATTTTCATTATGTTTGAACGTCGGAACTCTCGTCGTGATTATGGTAATACGAATACATGTTATGCATACGTTTCAAATGTAAATATAAAATATTAGATTACTAGCGACTCGCCCCGGCTCCGCACGGGAAAATGGTTATTGTGGGTTATCCTTAAGTATATTATGCATGTAATATACATATAAACCTTCCTCTTAAATCAATCTATCTATTAAAAAAACCGCATCAAAATCCGTTGCGTAGTTTTAAAGTTTTAAGCATACATAGGGACATAGGGACAGAGAAAGCGACTTTGTTTTATACTATGTAGTGATAATGATAACCAAGCTTTACAAAACATCGGCAGCACCTACTTTTTTTTGTTTTTTTTGGCATGATACGTTCTGCATATTGTCTGTTTTCTGTAAAAAGATATGTCAATTTGATTAGACGAGGAAATTCATAATCATGCGTGATATTGATTAGTGTGATTTCATAATATTCCTATTTTCCCTGAGACATATTATTATCTTATCTATACCTATTAGACATGTCGGAAAATAAAGGACAGAAAGACGAAGATGGTGGTAGGCAAAGGCGAATAAATAAAGGGAACCCGCGAAGGGGTAACACGCGGCGCGGAAACACACTAAGTGTGGGCGTATGCTACAATAACTTTTAGAGAACCATCGTACACTATCTTTGTCAGGACTACCCCAATTGCCATCATTATTGAAACAGACTTTACCAACTATATCGAACGCCGTCACAATTGGGAACACACTATACCAACATAGACTCGGTTGCTTGTTATCATGAGCGATCGGGACCTAATCAATCCCTAAAAGGGGTTTAGGTAGATCCGAGCACCATCAAAATGCCATAAGGGGAAACTGGCATGGAAAACACTGAACAATTACAAACTGGCCAACCAAGGGGCCTCCCCGCCCGGACCTTATGTAACTCGACCATATTACAGTTACTCTACCCGCGGTCATGATAACAATGCCATAGCTAACACCATACGAATACCAGAACCTAGCCAACCTTGCTAGCGACACGATAATTAGATCACTTTACTCACGGTTTACAGACACCACTGGACTGTGGTACAAACAATATTCCAACAACCATTATTTCAACATACATCCAGATCGCACATCGAATCACACATCACAAAACACACCGGACCAGTACGTCCACCAGAATCACACTAATTCTCAGACACACAAAGTTATCAACGCGGCTGCGGATCTACCAAGAGGGCTCGCCCGCCCTGAGCAGCGCTATTTATGTGAGTGAACCACCCGGTCCCACTCCCGGTAGTAGGGCCTCCTGTCAAACGTCATCGCGCCTACTTCACTCCGGTCAACTAAATCGATTCTACCCTTTGATATTCGAGAACGTAAAATAAAAACTGTCATTCGATGTTTACAATCGATTTAAACGATCAATCTGGCTTCAATCGCCGACACGGCCATCCTGCGCTGACACACGTCCTCGTGTGTTCGATTCGAAACTAATTAAAAGCAACACTTAATACCGCTCGGCTATTCCTGACCAAAACATTACTAGATCGAAGACTGTTAAATTTCTGCCAGATAAATTCAGACACAGTAAAAGCTATCAAGTACCATTACATTACAGTCACAAGTCACCGTGACATCACTAGTCGTAAACAGTAAACACTTTTAAAGTCAAATATGAGGTATCTTATTCGCGGCCTACTGCTATCACATAGAATCGCAATGTCCATAAGTCAATTCCATGACTCCATGGTCTCTCCGAACCCTAATACTCGTACAACATAACCTTAGCCAGAGCAAGGTGCACGCCGCGCATGCACGGACTACTCAAAGTGGACTATTCCTGTTTTAAAAGTGAGCGCGTCTCTTACTTTAAAAGAGAGCGTCCCTAAAAAAACAACAACGTACCACTAAAAGCACGCACATGCACGGGCTACTTAAAGTGGAGTATCGCTATTTCAAAAGAGAGCGCGTCTCTTACTTTAAAAGAGAGCGTCCCTAAAAAAAACAATAATGTACCACTCAAAGCAGACTCCGATTTCTCCGCACTACGGCTCATCCAAGCCTCCGCTTCGGTCAACTACAATACAGTAAAATCGAACTCAGAACCTAACTTCCAGTTTTATAACTTCACATAATCTTAGCCATCTAACTTCAACGGTACGTAACCCTCCGATAACTTCTACTAACGGTAAAACACGAAACTTTAAACGACCACTCCGTATCATGAAAATCCATTGTGAAAAATCTAAAACGCTATTAAATATTCGCGGTTGTTAACTACACTAACACACATAACACGCACAGATCTACCAAAACAAATCATGGACTCACCATGTCATACATGTGAGCCGGTGTACCTCAGTACACATAATTGCAGAGGTCTCCCATGAGACTTAAATAAACACAAGGACTCACCATGTCACACATGTGAGCCGGTGTACTCAGTACACATAATTGCACAGGTCTCCCATGAGACTTAAATAAAAACAGTCATTAGCTCCAGCCGCACATCGCGCCCTGAACGATTCAAATCGCAGTTACGACTACGATGGAGCATAATGAAGACACAGAAATTTTAATAAGTAGCTCAATAAATTGCAGAGAAATCTCCCATGAGATTCAAATAAAAGCAGTCATACCTCCAGCCGCGCATCGCGCCCTGAACGACTCAAATCGCAGTTACGACTACGACGACGGAGTGTATGAAAACACAAAAAAATAAGTAGCTCAATGCTCATACCCCCAGTCGCGCATCGCGCCCTGAACGATTCCAATCGCAGTTACGACTACGACGGAGTGTATGAAGACACAGAAATAAGTAGCTCAATAATTGCAGACAAATCTTCCATGAGACTCAAATAAAAACAGTCATTCATAGCTCCACCTGCACATCGCGCCCTGAACGATCCAAATCGCAGTTACGACTACGAAGGAGCGTATGAAGACAAATTTTAATACGTAGCTCAATGTTCAATGTCATATTTCCAGTAACGCATCATTTTTACAAACAACTAAACAAACTAATTTTCACAATAAAATCGCACGAGTTGGGTACTTTACGCCACAATGACGTTTCCAAACAAAACTACATAGCAAAACGCAAAATAAATCACTGAACAATTTTTCTAAATTACGCACGGTCTAACACGTTACACTGACTAACATTTTTATCCGATTATCTCTACAACTAAAATTCAAAATACAATCGCAAAGACCTATTGATGCAACGGGATATTTTCCGCAAACGTCAAAATCGGCGCGCATTATTTGGCGTACAATATTTTAACTACGTTTACGGCAGCAAATAGCACACAACAAAATAATTTAACGAATTTAAACTTGACGCAGTCACATCCGATTAAAATGGAACAGAAATATTACAGTACCTGATAAACAATGCGTGTGCACAAAGAACACTGATTCTGATTCTAATTTTCACGCGTAAAACATAAAGTACTTTAATGTTTGACACCCAAAAAATCTTGACTACATCGACAATTCGGACGCAACATAATGACATTTTTTTTTCTACCCACAATAAAAACGTTCTAAAGTTCCGATGAAAAATTAACAACTCAGAAATTAAATTTAAAATTCAAATTCAAAATAAAATCGCTTGAACGTTACTTTACTACGATTAAATTAAACTACAGGGCTCTTTATCCCACTTCTGATGTCGGAAAATAAAGGACAGAAAGACGAAGATGGTGGTAGGCAAAGGCGAATAAATAAAGGGAACCCGCGAAGGGGTAACACGCGGCGCGGAAACACACTAAGTGTGGGCGTATGCTACAATAACTTTTAGAGAACCATCGTACACTATCTTTGTCAGGACTACCCCAATTGCCATCATTATTGAAACAGACTTTACCAACTATATCGAACGCCGTCACAATTGGGAACACACTATACCAACATAGACTCGGTTGCTTGTTATCATGAGCGATCGGGACCTAATCAATCCCTAAAAGGGGTTTAGGTAGATCCGAGCACCATCAAAATGCCATAAGGGGAAACTGGCATGGAAAACACTGAACAATTACAAACTGGCCAACCAAGGGGCCTCCCCGCCCGGACCTTATGTAACTCGACCATATTACAGTTACTCTACCCGCGGTCATGATAACAATGCCATAGCTAACACCATACGAATACCAGAACCTAGCCAACCTTGCTAGCGACACGATAATTAGATCACTTTACTCACGGTTTACAGACACCACTGGACTGTGGTACAAACAATATTCCAACAACCATTATTTCAACATACATCCAGATCGCACATCGAATCACACATCACAAAACACACCGGACCAGTACGTCCACCAGAATCACACTAATTCTCAGACACACAAAGTTATCAACGCGGCTGCGGATCTACCAAGAGGGCTCGCCCGCCCTGAGCAGCGCTATTTATGTGAGTGAACCACCCGGTCCCACTCCCGGTAGTAGGGCCTCCTGTCAAACGTCATCGCGCCTACTTCACTCCGGTCAACTAAATCGATTCTACCCTTTGATATTCGAGAACGTAAAATAAAAACTGTCATTCGATGTTTACAATCGATTTAAACGATCAATCTGGCTTCAATCGCCGACAGACATAAATTTATACTTAAATATCTATAACTTTTACATCAATTACGAAAGTAAATATTGGGGCTAATTCGGCATTGCACCCGCCTTAACTTAACTAATTTTAGTTCATTTTTGACAGGACTTAACAAATCTTGACACGATTAACGTTCGGATACACATTTTCTCGCTCTGTGCACGCTCCTGCAATGTTTTTTTTCAACAGAAAGGCAAAGGTATAAAGTCATGCAACCTTAATCCGCAATAAAGTGAACGTTAGTGAATCGAACGCACGCGCAACGAAACGCAACTTAGTATGTGTTACGTTCCGTTTTAGTTTCGGAAATTAGAAATTTATATTTTTTCTGCGTATATTAAAAACGAAATTGCAAAATAGAACTTATGGTCGATTTTTGTACAGTAAGCAGCACATGCGGCTGGACATTATGACCTTGAGAGCGCCTGTATTCTGTAGCGGTAGGGGTGAATTTCGTAGTGCAAGTGTCCAACTGCATGTGCTGGCTTCTGTACGTACTGTTAAGTGAAGGTTAAGCTGGGCCAACGCGATTGCGATTCTGTTCCTTATTCGATGGACATAAGAAAGGTGCAAAATCCAAAGTTATCTGCTTAGCATGCTCATGCTTGTACGATTTATGGAGTTTTTAGCTGAAAGACTCGACCGACCCCGCTCACCTGACTGAGGATGAGCTATTCAGTAAATATTCAGGATTAACGAAAGAAGATTGGCTAAAGCAACTCATCACTATTTAATATTTTTCCGATTTCCTAGTTTGTTAACCTCAAAACTTACAAAATATATTAAGTCTACACCTAAAAAAACTGAACTAAATTAAGGCCATTTTAAGTTAAAATCACCTAAAAATGACAGATAACGAACTAAAAATGACAGATGAATGGTCGTTCCCGAATAGCTAAATGGCGTTAGTTCAACTTATTTTTAGTCCTGTCAGATTCCATACAAAATTAAGTTAAGTCGTGCGTTCCGAATAGCTAAATATGTCATCTGACACATCTTAACTAAATTTTAGTTAAATTTTAGTTAAGATTAGTGCATTGGCCAACACCGAATCGACACCATTGTCATTCACAAAATCGTTTAAGGGCACTTACAGAGAGCACCATTCAAAGTGTATGTAGGAACTATTATAAACCATCATTATGGAGAAATAAATTATTTTAATTATATTATACTTCTGTGGTGTAGTACAATAGTGTGATTTAGTCATCTTATTTATTTACGACACGATACGCGGCGCCGCGGTTTCTCTCGGCTTGTTTTGAAAGTTGGAAACCGGTGACGGCGGCCGACAGGAATGCCTTTCTTTATTGTTTTCATTACTAAAGACGCATTTCCTTGGTATTCTACAACTTTCATAAACTTCTTATTCCGTGTTTTTATATTATTTTTACTCAAAAACTTCCATCGGAAGACCGTTGGTAGCTGATAGCGGCTAAATATTCTTACTCAAAAACTTCCATCGGAAGACCGTTGGTAGCTGATAGCGGCTAGGGCCGTTGACTTCCATTCGGAAGTTCGCGGATTCAAGCCTCGGCATGTACCAGTGTGTTTTCTATATTCGAATTCGTATTGTACGTTTATTCGACGCTCTTACGATGAAGAAAAACATGAGGAAACCTGCACACACCTGCAAAGTAATTCAAAGCTTGTGTGTGAAATTACCAACCCGCACTGGGCCAGCGTGGTGTACTCATCCTGATTTCAGTGTAGGCTCGAGCCCCTCGGTGGAGACCTAATATGAGCTGCTATGGGCCCTAAACTACATAATATGAAAGGAAAATAAATAATAAGTACCTGTAACGAGGTGCATTGCGTGCTACCTCGTTGCCACGTTTTCTACTTCATTTCTCATCTCATTTACCATTTTCGTCTAAATTCAAATATATTTAATTATGGAATTCATTCAAAATCATCCGTCAATCATCCATTTTTTATTATTCATTCCTAGTCTTACTCCTGGCCACGAACTACGTGGCCATCCTCCAAAATGTATGATTAAAGTATGAACTCCTGAAAGTATGTGTAATTAAAGTGTGTTTATGTGACTCTAGTCCCTTCTTTTATTCGTGCATCATCTTCTAACATCATCTATTACCAACGCGTAGTTGCCCCGCAGGCTCGTTCAGGATATAGACGAGCCGCGGGTGTAACATACCTATTTTAGAAGTTTAATTGAACCCCCTCCCCAACCCCCTTGCTAAGATCCTTTCAACAACTAGAAAAGAGCTGATAATGTTCAAATGCTTGAAGATATTTACTTAGATCATAGCTAAGAACACACTCAATTGCAACAGCTTGCAAATAAAAAAACTAGATGAAAATCGGCGCATCAGTTTAGGAGTTATGATGCCACAGACAGGCAGACACACACGACAAACTTATAGCACCTCTTTATAGTCGGGGATTAAAAAAAAAGGAATAAAAAGTACGAGTACCTATATCAAGAAAAATGATATATTTGTATCTTGTCCCCAGATCTATGGACCTACTTGCCGTTTCTGTATTCCTGCGTGTCCTTTGTCGGGGTCCTGATGTTGCTGGGTAAGTGAACATTCATAACTTTATTTTATCCAAAAACTCATTTTTCGTACTATAAGAGACCCCCCCACACTAGCGTCTTTCGAGCGTCTTTTGAGCGTCGACGTCGTGAATCATAGGCAGCAAGGCGAGTGAAACAACAGACGGACGCGGATGATTGTATGCGCGACGCACATAGACGACGCTCATACAATCATAGGCAGCAAGGCGAGTGAAACAAAAGACGGACGCGGATGATTGTTGGGGTAGATAGAGTCTTCCGCTCCCCCGCAAGTCCGGTGAAGCTTGATCCGTCGTACTTTTTCGACTTAAGCATACGACAATTAAAAAAAAAAGCGGATGATTGTATGCTCGACGCATGACGACGTCGAAGCTCGAAAGATGCTAGTGTGAGGGTGTTTTAAATTGTTAAGAAAAAAACTTTTTTTATGAAATATTACCACTACAAAAGAATAAAACATGACTAAACCAGAAAAGGGTCAATCAAGAAATGACGAAAACAAAATAGGATTGATTGAGAATATGATCTTGATGTTTAACGTAAAATGTACCGTTTGACTAATAAAAACGTAAGACTAATTTACTAATAGCACAGAAGAAAATAATAGTACTAGCTAATAGCTCAAAAGGTCTTGCATATGAAAGAAAAATACAATTGTTTCATATTCTTTTTAGAATTTGTATAAAGCACGTTAATACCACAAGAAATAGGAAGTGATAAATAAATAAATGAACAGGTAGCTTACACTTGGATGTTAATGACACTGGTTTGGCCCTGCAGTTTTCTCTTTACCTCGTAGCTTTCCCGACGATTTCTTATCAACTATTTTTCTACTAACGTAAATTATATTATATCACAATAACACGTGTTTTCGCAAGTGCATTGATATTAGTATTTTGTATTTAAATAGTTTTAGCTGATAATTCGGAGGTATCGCAACTGGCTGAGTTTTTTCCATTCAAATTGTATGAATAATGTTATCTGCTTGTTTTTATGGTCACGTCCTTCTAGAAGGACTTAAGCTTGTAACAAGGCCATCTCTTTCCTAAACGAAGAATTATTTAAGTAAAGTAAAACACTTACTGTAATACTACAAAAAAGTTAAGCAGGGGTTGAAAGCGTGTCTAAAAATAATTCTATGAGACAGTCAAATCAAATCTTCTATCGAGACACGCGTATAAACCTTAAAATAATTCAAAAACAGTATAACTAATTGCCAGAATGAAGAAGTAAGTTAATCAGAGAGAAAGAGAGAGATTATCTTCCCTTTTCTTATCTACAAACTATTAAACATTTTCGCTTTTTTTTCTTCACCAACAATACAAGTCACCATATAACTTCCAAATCACATTTTTCCTTACACAGGGCTACGAACTTTTTTTTTAAATATGAATTTGAAATTAGAAAATATGAAACAGCGTATGTGAGTGTTCGAACTAGTCGGTAGTAGAGGCCTAATTAAATGACATTGCGAATAATTTTCGGGGTCACCGGTCACGTGAGCAGTGATTTCTGCTGCACTGTTCGTGTTCAGTGAAAGGTGCATGTCTAACGGCCCAATGACCGGGGACCGTCATAGCCGCGGTCAAAGCCCCTCGTTAGTTCCGGCCAAAACTGTAGCCAAGTCGCAAAAAATATGTCCTAAAAAAAAGACACGAGGATTTGCATTTATTGAAACAAAAACCTTGCTATTGTTATCTACTACACTCATAGGCTAGTGTGTTTTGAATTAGTTCATGGAAAGACAGACTAAATCTACTCATGGATATTATTTAAGACTAGCTGTCTGCCCGCGGCTACGTATTTTCCCATGGGAGTGAAATATTTTTCTGCGGTAAAGTATCCCATGTATGTGTTCCACCCTACAATAAAATTTATCTCCAGAAAATTTGTAGTAAATATGCCAGTACTCGTAGTATAAAAATATCCAAAAAACAAATCGATGTTGTTGCACGTCGATTGCAATAAAATTAATTTGAACAAGATTAACAGGTTTCGATACTGCTTGGGTTCGTTAGAGATTTTCACTTTGGCGATTACAAAAGTATTTATGTATTTAACTGTATCTTTACTACTAAATACTAAAACGTTATATCACTACTTATTATAAAACAAAGTCGCTTTCTCTGTCCCTATGTCCCCCCCCCATCTATGTCCCTTTGTATGCTTAAATCTTTAAAACTACGCAACGGATTTTGATGCGGTTTTTTTTTAGTAGAAAGAGGGATTCAAGAGGAAGGTTCATATGAATACATACATAATATACTTAAGGATAACCCACAATAACCATTTTCCCGTGCGGAGCCGGGGCGGGTCGCTAGTTAATTATATATTATTTTTAAATACTAGCTGTCCGCCGCGTTGTTTTGTTACTATTCCGTGCATAGTTTCCCGTAGGAATAAAATATTTTCCCGTCGTAAAAGGTATCTGTTGAATGAGGATATAAAGTACCACCATGCAAAATTTTATTTAAATCGGTCCAGCAGTTTCGGAGATTAGCCAGTAAAAACAAAGAAACAAAAAAACAGGTCTTGTTCTACTTCACTAGTTACATCCCCCTGAACTCTAATTTTAGCAATTTTTTTTTCAATGCGACGACGAACATCGACCTCTACAGTTTTATTATACATATTATGAATATGTCGGAGATTGAAGCCAGATTGATCGTTTAAATCGATTGTAAACATCGATGACAGTTTTTATTTTACTTTCTCGAGTATCAGAGGGTAGAATCGATATAGTTGACCGGTGTGAAGTTGGCGCGGTGACGTTTGACAAGAGGCCCTACTACCGGGAGTGGGACCGGGTGGTTCACTCACATAAATAGCGCTGCTCAGGGCGGGCGAGCTCTCTGGGTAGATCTGCAGCCGCGTTGATAACTTTGTGTGTCTGAGAGTGTGATTCTGGTGGACGTACTGGTCCGGTGTGTTTTGTGATGTGTGATTCGATGTGTGATCTGGATGTATGTTGAAATAATGGTTGTTGGAATATTGTTTGTACCACAGTCCAGTGGTGTCTGTAAACCGTGAGTAAAGTGATCTAATTATCGTGTCGCTAGCAAGGTTGGCTAGGTTCTGTATTCGTATGGTGTTAGCTATGGCATTGTTATCATGACCGCGGGTAGAGTAACTGTAATTTGGTCGAGTTACATAAGGTCCGGGCGGGGAGGCCCCTTGGTTGGCCAGTTTGTAATTGTTCAGTGTTTTCCATGCCAGTTTCCCCTTATGGCATTTTGATGGTGCTCGGATCTACCTAAACCCCTTTTAGGGATTGATTAGGTCCCGATCGCTCATGATAACAAACAATCGAGTCTATGGTGGTACCTATAGTGTGTTTCAATTGTAACGACATTCGATATAGTTGGTAAAGTCTGTTTCAATAGTGATGACAAATTGGGGTAGTCCTGACAAAGATAGTGTACGATGGTTCTCTAAAAGTTATTGTAGCATACGCCCACGCTCAGTGTGTTTCCGCGTGTAGCCCTTTGCGGGTTTCCTTTATTTATCCGCTTTGCCCCACCTACCATAGTTAGTTTTTGCCCCTTCTTCCGACATCAGAAGTGCGATAAAGGACCCTGTATTCTAAAGAATTTTCGGGATTAGGATCTGCAGACTACGGAATAAAGGATCAGCAGTTGGTAGAAGTTTATTTTTCAATCGATCTTTGGAACATTTTTATTGTAGGTAGAAATTTTTTTATCAAGCTGTGTCCGAATTGTCGATATAGTCAAGATTTTTGAGTGTCAAATATTCGAAGTGATTGATCAGATGGATTAATTGAGATTTTTCTGATTGTAAAGCGAGTGAAGTAAAATCAGTTTTAGTCGTGATAGTTAGAATCAGATTCAATTAGTGTTTTTTTTTAACGGTATTCTGGGGTAACGTATACGCCGATTTATACTAGGTGCGGTAGTTATGTTTTGATTCATTTTAATAAGATGTGAGTGCGTCAAGTTTTATTGTGTTTGTGTACCAATCGTTATCTTTAACGTAGTCATGATGTTGTACGCCAAATAATGCGCGCCTAGTTTGACATTTGCGGAAGATAGCCCGTTGCAACAATAGGTCTTTGCGATTGTATTTTGGCTTAATTTTCGGAGATTATCGGTTGAAATTTTAGCAGTGTAACCTATTAGACCGTGCGTGATTGAAGTTTTGTGATTTATTGTTCGTTTTGCTACGTGGTTCGGAAATGTGATTCTGGCGCAAAGTACCCACTTCGTTCGATTTTACTGTGAAAATTAGTTTGTTTAGTTGTTTTAAAAAATAGTGCGGTACGAAATCAGTTAAAATTTAATACTCGATGTAAACAAAAGCCGTTTCAAATCTTTAAAAATTATTGAGAGTTCGTTGTACGTTAAAAGCGGTATTAGGAGTTCTTTTAATTAGTTTCGAATCGAACACACGATAGGATTAGAAAGATGCAAACGGATCATGTACCAGTAGATGTTGATTTAGTTAATAATGTTAATGACGATAATCAAGTTTAAGTTTTGTAATGATCGAGTAAGAGATTCTATCGGCCGTATTGTTGTCGACCGTACCAGTGGTTATTACGTAGTCGTAGCCCGGTAGAAATCGGTATCTCCTGAGGCAACTCAGGTAGTCCGTGGGTGCGCGATGCGCGTTTAACTCTGGCGGAGGTCGTGGTCTAGAGAGACCGTAGTGTGTAGCCAGTGGGTGGTGCACATGTGTTGTTGTCGACCGTACCAGTGGTTATTACGTAGTCGTAGCCCGGTAGAAATCGGTATCTCCTGAGGCAACTCAGGTAGTCCGTGGGTGCGCGATGTGCGTTTAACTCTGGCGGAGGTCGTGGTCTACAGAGACCGTAGTGTGTAGCCAGTGGGTGGTGCACACGGGCGATCCACTCGATGGATATGCGTACACAAGTGTTTGTGATGTGAGAGAGCAATGTGATTGCTGGTCGGCTAGGGAGCCGTGGCGATGAAGGTCTTACTCGAGGTTGTCTGTAAAGCTTGGCGGTATATGTTGTAGTAGAGTTAACGTTGCGCGTTGATTTGAACGCCATTGGTACATGGTCCAGGGTATTGATGTTTCGTAATCTATGTTAAGGAATAAGATTTGTTAAAATAAAAAGCGTCGTTGTTACTTATTTCGTTCTAAAAAAAGCTAAGTTTTAAATGTGGATACGCATAGTACGGAGCGTAAAAATTGTTCGTATAAAGTTTCGTGTTTTACCGTTAGTAGAAGTTGTCGAAGGGTTAAGTACCATTGAATTTCGATGAACGAAATTAGAGAAATTGTAAAACTGGAAGTGAGGTTCTGAGTTCGATTTTACTGTGGTGTAGTTGACCGAAGCGGAGGCTTGGATGAGCCGTAGTGCGTAGAAATCGGTGTCTGCTTTGAGTGGTACATTGTTGTTTTTCTAGGGGACGCTCTTTTTTAAAGTAAGAGACGCGCTCACTTTTGAAACGGGAATAGTCCACTTTAAGTAGTCCGTGCATGCGCGGCAAGCACCTTGCTCTGGCTGAGGTTATGTTGTGTTTGGGTCTTGGAGAGACCATGGTGTCATAGAATTGACTTGTTGAGTCCAGGAGAGATGGACATTGGGTGTGGCAATGTGATAGCCGTAGACCGCGACTAAGATACCTCATGTTTGACTTTGAAATTGTTTACTGTTTTCGACTAGTGATATCACGGTGATTGTGACTGTAATGGTACTTGATCGCTTTTACTGTAATTGAATTTATCTGGCAGGGATTAAAAACCGGTAATGTTTTGGTCAGGAATAGCCGAGCGGTATTAAGTGTTGCTTTTAATTAGTTCCGAATCGTACACACGAGGACGTGTGTCAGCGCAGGATGGCCGTGTCGGAGATTGAAGCCAGATTGATCGTTTAAATCGATTGTAAACATCGATGACAGTTTTTATTTTACTTTCTCGAGTATCAGAGGGTAGAATCGATATAGTTGACCGGTGTGAAGTTGGCGCGGTGACGTTTGACAAGAGGCCCTACTACCGGGAGTGGGACCGGGTGGTTCACTCACATAAATAGCGCTGCTCAGGGCGGGCGAGCTCTCTGGGTAGATCTGCAGCCGCGTTGATAACTTTGTGTGTCTGAGAGTGTGATTCTGGTGGACGTACTGGTCCGGTGTGTTTTGTGATGTGTGATTCGATGTGTGATCTGGATGTATGTTGAAATAATGGTTGTTGGAATATTGTTTGTACCACAGTCCAGTGGTGTCTGTAAACCGTGAGTAAAGTGATCTAATTATCGTGTCGCTAGCAAGGTTGGCTAGGTTCTGTATTCGTATGGTGTTAGCTATGGCATTGTTATCATGACCGCGGGTAGAGTAACTGTAATATGGTCGAGTTACATAAGGTCCGGGCGGGGAGGCCCCTTGGTTGGCCAGTTTGTAATTGTTCAGTGTTTTCCATGCCAGTTTCCCCTTATGGCATTTTGATGGTGCTCGGATCTACCTAAACCCCTTTTAGGGATTGATTAGGTCCCGATCGCTCATGATAACAAACAATCGAGTCTATGGTGGTACCTATAGTGTGTTTCAATTGTAACGACATTCGATATAGTTGGTAAAGTCTGTTTCAATAGTGATGACAAATTGGGGTAGTCCTGACAAAGATAGTGTACGATGGTTCTCTAAAAGTTATTGTAGCATACGCCCACGCTCAGTGTGTTTCCGCGTGTAGCCCTTTGCGGGTTTCCTTTATTTATTTGCTTTCCCCACCACCATTTTGTCTCCATTTCCGACAAATAGATTATTATATTTGTTTATTATGTATGGATAGTTGACTATTCTATTTTTCACGAACATCAATATAATACCACCTGCTTTCCAATAAGTTATATCTCTCGCAATCAGAAACTATCATTTTATCAGCTTCAATATGAATAAGCTCCTTAATGACTGCACAGATTAAAAAGAGCATACATAATATTACATTTGAGGCTTTTGAAACCACAAATGACCACAATGTTTTGTCGTTATCTTTAGGAATATCGTGAATTTCTTCTAAACAGATTATGAGACGTCTTTTTATAAAATTACTAGCTTTCCGCCGCGACTCCGCCCGCGTTAACAATTTGTACCGTGAGAATTAGGCATTTTCCCGCGGTAAAAGGTAGCCTATGTTACTCAGGGTCAATGTAGCTTTCTAATGGTGAAAGAATTTTTGAAATTGGCACAGTAGTTAACACACACAAAAATACAAATCTTTCCTCTTCATAACATTATAGTGTGCTTAAAAGTATTCGTATTTAATTAAACCATGACCTAAATAAAACACCTATACAATATATAAAATAGAATTATATTATTCGAACACGTTAACATAATATCAATAAATATAATAAGTAATGTATTAATTCATTCTTCCTAATTCATCAGCACCCTTCACCACTCGTAAGCCTTGACATAATTATTATGTCCCATTGATAGACAAAGGCCAAATACCTTTGATTGAAGTAAGTTCAAAAAACCAAAAGAAATTAAACAACTAAACACACCCTTTAAATCAATATAGTATCCCGTACTTCTTCTTCTTCCTCGTTCTTCTCCACCTTCATCTTCTTCTCCAGGAAGAACTCTATCAGCTCCTTGTGCTCCGGGAACGTTTCGTCCAGGTCCTTCTTACACTCCTGGAGTTTGTCCAGCTGTTCCAGCTCCTTGTGAGCTTTGGCTCTGTAGAGGCGCGCCTTGAAGCTGTTCTCGTTGATACGCTGGGCCCAGTGGACGTCGTCGAACACCTGGAAACAGGAGTAGTAGCAAAAACACAGAATACCATAGCAGTACCTTCAGAAATTCAAATAAATAGCAACTCTAGTTTAGTTACAATAAAGTGCAAGTTAGATCGCACGGCTACAGCTAAGGCTAAAGTGAAGATGAACAGAAAGTCGGACTAAATTTTTTTTGCATTTATAATAAGTATTAGTAAAGATAAGATACATAGATAGTCGATATTTTGAATAGTGAGGAAAAAACGCTTTACTAATAAGTATAATGTCATTAATTATAATGTTCTGTCTGAACGTGGTATGAACAATGTAACAATACGACAAGAAACTCCGTGTTAATTTGCCTTGAAGATAAAACATGCGATATGAAAACTGATAAGAAGCTATTAGTATGTAATAATGTATGTTATATTACCCCGAAGAAAATACAGAACAGTAAAAACTGTATCTAGTCTATTATCTTTATATTTAAATTTACTTTTCTGCCTGTCGTTCTAAATTTAATTTCTTTTCGAAACATTTATATGATTCAGTTCTGTGAGTTTGATTTCGAGAGAATCGCCATTTGCCGTTTTTCTCAGAAGGAGCTAACTTTTTTGAGGGGGTTGAGGACTCGTTACCTCCCGATCTTCTGCGGTCGCGTTATAAAAGTTATTTTGTAGTTATCTCAGTGTTTTAAATTGATAGAGCATCTTATAAGCTATAAAATTACGTTTGTCACACGTAAAACTGCATGCCAACAGTAGTATATCTCAAGCCACCCCCAGCCCCCGTAACATGCAGTGCTATGAATGACAAAAGTTTGTCGCACATTTTACTGTCAAAAAGTTGCGAGTAACCCGCCATTTTGAAATATCATCCAATAGGATAAGAGAAGGTTGCCTGGTAGAAATTGCTACCTTAGTAATAAGGCCGCCTTTAGACTCTTCTGTTTTGTTCTGTTTTTCTGTATTTGTTTGTATTTCTGTTTGGTGTCAATAAAGAATATTTGTATTGGATTGTATTGAGAATACGCGCGACAAAATTATGTCTGTCACGCGTGGACGGGCATGTTAGAGGGGCTGTGTTTATATTTTGTTATTCCATTAGCACGACACAGACGCCCAGCGGCGCCTGACGACTGAATTATCGCCTTAATGCAACTTTTACAGTTAGCCTTATCTAGGACAAGTGCTTAGCATGCCTACCGAAAGCTAAAATTACCGAGACATTCACATCCGCAATATTAGAGTTTGGCTATTGAAAATAGACAACGAAAAAACGCGGCAAATTTGGAAATATCATCGTGGCAACCCCGAAATGTATCTCTTTTATGGATTTACCTAATTTGATGCTTGTTTTTTTTTTTGTTTTGTCTGTGTAACTGTGTTGCTATATAGTACAATGTTTTCCAGTTTCGTCAATTGTCTACTTTCAATAGCAAATCTTTATCAACGTCTGAAGATACGTCAGATTATCTGGTTTTAGGATTGCATAGGTAGAGGTAGAGAAAAAATTACCTACAGTTTATTTTTCATCGTTTTTCTTCAAAAGTTTACGTAAAAATACGATATATGTATTAGTTAGGATGTCACGCCGCGTGTTTACTAAATGTACCTTGTGGAGACTCCCCGTGGGGTTTTGGTCGGGTATATTTAGCATGGCGCTTTCAAAATATTCGAACTACTAAATATACCCGAGTTGGGGTGTCATGATCGGGTATATTTAGGAGTGAATGATGCGCGCCAAGTGTTTACAAATGTACCTTGTGGAGATTCCCTGTAGAGTTTTGGTCGGGTATACTTAGTACAGCAGCGCTTCCAAAATATTTTAACTCCTAAGTATACCCAAGTTGTGATTTCATAATCGGGTATGCTTAGGAGTGAATAGTATTTTGAATGCCAGCATCGTATGTCTACAAAGTGTATCCTCTCCCCCTATCTATAGGATTTTAGTCGAGAATAAACAGCATGGTAAAATATTTGAACTACTAAGTGCACCCGACTTAGAATGCCATAAAGGGGTATGTTTAGTAATTAATTGTTAATTTTTACTTAAACACTATATGTGGTTAGTGATATGATATATGATGTAATGGACGGCCCCGTAGCCTAGTTGGTAGTATGTCTGCCTTCGTTGCTGTGCTCTCAAAAGGGCCTCATATGTGAAACAATTTTTTTAAATTGACATGAGCTTGTGTCGAAAAGATACGACCAATCAAGCTTCACCGGACTTGCGGGGGAGCGGAAGAGTCTACCCCAAAAGTTATATAATTAAGACCTTAAGATACCATATTATGATTGCAAATAAATAATTGAATTGAATTCGAAGCTCAGGGTCGCGGGTTCGAATCCCTGCCAGGGCAAACATTCAAACCAATAAACTTGAAGAAAAAAACGTGTAATGTCGTTAACCTACACGGTAGCTATCGAAACTAAGTCAATGTCATTCATAGTAAACAAACAAATAAAGAAGGAAAAAAAATAGCACGCGAAGCCGGTGCGCGACAGAGACGATTATAGTAACGAAAGAAACGAATTATAGACTACAGGCCCGTGTTAAAAAAATGATGGGTCATTTGAACCACCAGATGACCTATGTAGAACGATATAAGAGCATAAAATAATAAGATTCAGCACTATGCCGTCACTTGTAAGCTGTCCAACTGAGTGTAGGTGAGAATTGAAAAGTACAGGTAGAGTGAGTACATTTTGGTCATATATTTTTGTACGGCATTCTTACCATCGATAGATCCATGAAAAATAATAAGAAAACGCGTAGTGCCGTATAAAAATGGTGCGCCAAAAAGTCGGAATTTTTTTTATATTTTCCGACAATTTCCAGGGTGAATTTGGTCATTTGATTTTGTACGGCATCAGTTTCATATTATTTCAATACTGCTTCTAATCCATTATTCCGCAACGCCGTACAAAAATCATGCGACAAGGGGAAAAAACCGAGGGTTGCAACCCCCTCTCTTTCCGTGGTCCAGGGGGTGATTTGACACAACATCAAATTAATTTATTTCGAAAGTATTTTATGCATAGATAATATTTTTTCATATGCCGTACATTTTCGTTGGTTCAAAAGGGAAAAAAAATGAAAAAGAAAAAATCAAAAAGAAAAAATCCATAATAACGAAAAGTAAGGTGAAATAAGTAGTAAGGTGATAGAGAAGATAATTCGGACGTCGATGAAGACGTTGAATATGATAACAACTCAGCGGCTGATTCCGATACTGAATAATTTAAAGAAAAACCATATTTTTTATTATCATCATCATTAAGGCCCAGCGCATACCAGGAGAGGTGCGGCGAAGATACTGAGAACGTATCAATTAAAACTAAACCTTAAATATTTTGGCATACGGTTGAAAACGGCATGCCAAATCGAGTAGCGCGCGGCGCGTCGAAGCTGCCACGAGAGCCGGCGCGAGACCGCCGTATGTCAAAATATTTAAGGTTTAGTTTTAAATGATACGTTCTCAGTATCTTCGCCGCGCCTCTCCTGGTGTGCGCTGGGCCTAAATATATCGATTTTTTCTAAAAATTTATTGTTTTATTTATTCACATCATTACAATGAAACAAATCAATTATATACATGTATCAATAATGTTCGAAGTATATAGTAAACCAAAAAGTATACAAAACTGTTGATACTGTGATTGATAGTTTCAATTTTTGGATATAATATACACACCGTTTCACTTCAGTTAGACGTCATAGTGATTTTATCATATTATCAATTGTTCTCTTCAAAAATATGTTAATGCCGTACTGTATCAGATGGCCATAAAGTACCCTTAAAATTGTAGCGTCATTTTCATCAGCCTAAAAGATATGGTCTGCATTAAAATGTACGGCATCATTTTTTCCTAATTTATTTATGTTAATACTATTTAAAACATGGGATACAATGTAGAAAACTGCTATATTTCATTAATCTATGATATTTAAATTTCTGCAATAATTTGCAAAATTTCAGTTTTTGTATTTCTCTATATTTTTTTTCAGAACAGTTTCTTTTGAACGGCAATACTATATAACAATTGTATTTTACAATAGCATGTTAAAAAAAAAGTTCCCGTACAGGATCAAATGATTTTACAGCTTTATAAATCAAGAATACGATGAAATTAAGATAATTTATTGATATACATTCAAATGAACAATCATTTTTTGGCGGCATTATTTTTAATAGTACTTTTAAGTGCTAGATAATGTTTTGAAACCGAAGCCGTACTTTTTCAAATCACCCCCTGGACCACGGAAAGAGAGGGGGTTGCAACCCTCGGTTTTTTCCCCTTGTCGCATGATTTTTGTACGGCGTTGCGGAATAATGGATTAGAAGTAGTATTGAAATAGTATGAAACTGATGCCGTACAAAATCAAATGACCAAATTCACCCTGGAAATTGTCGGAAAATAAAAAAAAAATCCGACTTTTTGGCGCACTATTTTTATACGGCACTACGCGTTTTCTTATTATTTTTCATGGATCTATCGATGGTAAGAATGCCGTACAAAAATATATGACCAAAATGTACTCACTCTACCTGTACTTTTGAATTCTCACCTGCACTCAGTTGGACAGCTTACAAGTGACGGCATAATGCTGAATCTTATTATTTTATGCTCTAATATCGTTCTACATAGGTCATCTGGTGGTTCAAATGACCCATCATTTTTTTAAGACGGGCCTGTAGTCTATTATGTTCGGGTATAGATAGTAGCTACCAATAAAAGAAGTGCAGTCCTAACTATACCCGATCAAAGCCAAGCAGGCTCTTGTAATCTGAGCAGGGTATGTTAAGTAACGATTTATTTTTAAATGGTGCTACTATCTATACCCGATGTAGGTCGAGTCGGCGTGTCTTGCAGAGGTATATTTAGTAGTAGACACTTTGTAAGTTGTTCCTCCTAACTGTACCCGAAGATAGACAAGTTCGTGACGTCACTGGCGTCTCCACAAGGTACATTTAGTAAACACGCTGTCACGCCTAAACCACTAAACAAAGGATTAAATTTGGAATAAATATAGTTTATACACATTCCCCATTCCCATGGGAAATAAACTTGAGCGAAGCCGCGGGTGGAAAAAACTAGCTAGTGTACTATAAAAACGTTACTTCATTTAATTGAGTTCAAAGTCGATATTGTCGTACCAACAACGACGGCGATAAGCGATCATGACGGGTCGCTTGTAATATCGTAAATGAGTCTAGAAAGGATTATTATCAACACTAGCGACCCGCCCCGGCTCCGCACGGGAAAATGGTTATTGTGGGTTATCCTTCAGTATATTATGCACGTATTATACATATAAACCTTCCTCTTGAATCACTCTATCTATTAAAAAAAACCGCATCAAAATCCGTTGCGTAGTTTTAAAGATTTAAGCGTACAAAGGGACATAGGGACATAGGGACGGAGAAAGCGACTTTATTTTATACTATGTAGTGATTAACACAGAGACGCACTTGTATTTCGAATAATTTGATAGAGTTGACCGGCCGGCATTTTGTAAACAAAATATTATGCAATTAAAATGAATCATCCACATATTATTAATATGCTATTAATTTCGTCTGATATAATGGTAATTGTTTAAAAATATCATGCGTAAATAAATATATTATGTATGTATTGTATGCATGTCATTAAATTTATTGCAAATATTTCCCTATAATTATAATGTTCAATGTTATTTCAAAGAAGATCCATAAATATATAATCACCGCCCTACACACATTTACTTATCATTGCCGCTTCACTTCCCCATCCCAATCCGTATGTTGTCAAGTGTACGGGCTATTTTCCGCACCCCACTACGCGGTTCCGCCGCCGTCCCAAACATATCCTTTCCGAACGTGACGACGAAATCACTGATGCAGTTAAAGCAGTCAAAGAATTTAGATTACACCTTACAGAATGCCCTTCTGGTAGTGAATACCCTTCAGGTAACAACGCCCGCACCCGCCGGCGGGGGCGCGGCCAGAACCAAAATCAAAATTGAAAATCAGAGACGGAGCCCCTCAGGCGTCGTCTCCTTCACGATGTTTTTCAATATCAACGCGCTAGGCCGTGGTCCGAGGCTCCCTTGAGCCGCCCCTAGACGCGTTGGTATATGACTTTTTTTGGGGTAGAGTCTTCCACTCCCCCGCCAGTCCGGTGAAGCTTGATTTGTCGTACCTTTTCGACACAAGCATAGGTCAATTAAAAAAAAAAATGCCGCTTCACTTCACTTATCGTGTGGGTTTCGAGGTTAACCTACCTCACACACCCTGGTGTCAGAATAACTGAGCCGCTTATGGCTTCTGACATGGCTCATGTAACGACTACATCCATAGATAGAAACCGGGACCAACGGCTTTACGTGCCTTCCGAAGCAGGGAATCTCGTCGAACAATCAGGTGATTCAGCCTGCAATGTCCTAACATAATATTACCGCTATTGTTATTTATATATTAATATACGACAATTATAATTTTATTGCCTTCAACGTTAGCCGTATAAAAACGAGTTTGTGTCAATCACAATACCAGTTTTGTGATTGGAGTTCACGAGCTATTAATAACTTGCGAATTTTAACAATTACTTAGCAATTTCTATTGAGGACATTCAACTTGGTTCGAAGTTTCTAACAACTGACATAAAATCGAGTCATCGAGATTGTTTGTGATAGAACTTGATGCTTGCTTAGATTTACGATCGGAGATAAAATAAGTTCATCTTTCGCGTTAAATCAATAAAACCAGCTGTTTTCCATAGAGTAACAGACATATCTTTAAAAAATAGAAAAAGATCGATTTTCTGTATTTAAGCTTCTTCTAAAAACGCGTAGTAAGTAAGATCAGAAGCTTTTCTCAAATAGAAATTTCTCTCATGTGGAAGAAAGTAAATGGACCAATAAAATTAAAAGCTAACTCTACATTTCTGAGTACCTATCAAATGCCATAAGAGGTAATTCCGCGATTCTTGAGAATGAAGTACGAGTACCATGAAGATTTGGTTTGTGTTCCGTTGAAAGAGTTATGAAAGCGTATGCAAGAGTTTTTAAAGCCACACAATAGAGTGAATCAAGAATGATGATAGAATAATAAAGAAATGATTCGTTTTGCACGATATATCCTCAATAATCTTTACCTTTTCAAAGTTCCCCAGTCTGATATTAGTCAGAGCTCTGTCGCAGTACAAAGTGGCGTTATCTTTGATCTGCTCTATGGCTTTGTTGTAACAGGAGAGGGCTCGTTCGTACTCCCCGCGGTTGAAAGCCTTCATCGCCATCGTCTTGAACGTGTCAGCCTTTTCACGGCGGACCTGAAAAAAAAAAACAAGTTCGAATCTGTTTTCGTGCTGGCAATGTCAATATTTTCTTAAAATTGTTCGTTCAAATTTCGAATTTATTATTAAACTACATAGTATAAAACAAAGTCGCTTTTTCTGTCCCTATGTCCCTCCCTTTGTACGCTTAAATCTTTAAAACTACGCAACGGATTTTGATGCGGTTTTTTTTAATAGATAGAGTGATTCAAGAGGAAGGTTTATATGTATAATACATGCATAATATGCTTAAAGATAACCCACAATAACCATTTTCCCGTGCGGAGCCGGGGCGGGTCGCTAGTTTAATTTTAAGGCATTATTGAGCATTGAGGTAAATTAATTTTGAATCTTACAAATAAATAATGCCGGTATTTGCCGAGCTATGATGAAAATATTGCCGAGCAATATTAGCCATATTGCAGGAAAACACTGCCCGTTTAGATGCGCTATTAAATACAAATGGTATTCAATATTTTATTACCCTTTTGTCAGCAGCACGTCGTTCGGCGTCTTTGCTGACTTCTGACATGAATGTTTCCTTGTCCATCTCTCCCTGGTCAAAAAATAATAGTTTTTGTCAAAATTAAACACAAAAAAGAAGAACACCACTTCTTCATATTATCTCGTACTATCCTGTTTACATCAATATTTCTTCGTCTGTCAAAGTTCCTTCACGATGTTTTTCAATATCAACGCGCTAGGCCGTGGTCCGAGGCTCCCTTGAGCCGCCCCTAGACGCGTTGGTATATGACTTTTTTTGGGGTAGAGACTTCCGCTCCCCCGCAAGTCCGGTGAAGCTTGATTGTACGACCAATTTCGACACAAGCATAGGTCGATTAAAAAAAAAGTCTGTCAAAGTTAATTACCTTTTTACGAAGTTTTTACCAGCTAAATATTATTATACTGTTTTTCAACTTTTTCTCTACCGTGCGTGGTTGTAAAAAGAAAAGTTACAGTAATACGATCTACGATGTTTATACTATTGTCATCCATCGATACAAATGCAATGCAATTCCTATTAGTAGTTTGGTGTTTTGATCATCTGTTATCGTAAATAATGCATCTCTAAATGAAGTCATTCATACATTTTGCCATTCAAATTGTAGTAAAAAAGAAGACAGTGAACTGTAATATTAAGAAAAGTTATTGTGAAATTGGTTCAAAAGGAATTAGTTTTAACTGTAAGTTTGTATTCATACCACGCACATAATCTATAATGTCTTGCGAATATCACTGATCAATGTGTAATTAATTAATAATGAAGCAGTGATTTATTTATAACGGGTATTTGTTTTCGTTCCAATGACCAATAAAACCTGTTGAACTCTAGATAGAGCAAGGGCAAGCTCAATGTTCCCCGCCGACTCGATACGTTTAAAAATAAAACCCACCGTATTTTTATATCGCGCCGGCTTAAACGACAAGTTCGACAAAAAGAGGAAAGATTTGTATTTTTGTGTGTGTGTATGTTTGTAATGAATAAACTCAAAAACTATGAACCGATTTCAAAAATTCTTTCACTATTAGAAAGCTACGTTCACCTTGAGTAACATACGCTACCTTTTACCGCGGGGAAATGCTTCATTCCCACGGTAAAAACGCGGGCGGAGGTTCAATGGAACTAGTGGGAACAAACGAAGATCAGTTTTCTGCATAATGCACTTATATTTCGTACTCATGATATAATTTTATCAAAATTTCATCTAAAACAACAATATAACTATCATTTTTACCGACGCAGTAAATAGAATAAATAGATTCAGTCTGCCCACGAGAATAATGCAAAACATGACATTATTATCCATCAACTAATATTAGGCCAAATAGCTTTCACCAGTATAATAAGAAACTTCTTAGGCATGTATAGTGGTATTTATTAATATGACTGGTCTCTATAAATTAATCAATTAATTAAGTTCTTGGCTTCCCTCAAGGCCGAATTTGTTGTTTCAATTATTATTGATTAATACAAATGTCTTGGTTCTTGATTAAATGTGAATGTTTTTTCAGCTGAGTTTCTTCCTGGCTGAGCACTGTTTCATGAATTTCAAATACCTATTCAATTTTACATTTCGGCCTTTATGTACCTTTTTTGTATTATTTCTAGTGTGCAATAAAGTATATTCTATTCTATTCTATTCTATTCTATTCTATTCTATTCTTTTTTATATTTTTTTCATTTTCTTCGTCTATCCAAATCTGATATCATCCAATAATGTTTAAAATCTGATTTGACTGACAGAAATGATGCCTCTTGCAATATAGAAGAGATTTTTACGTGTAATGTAATACAATTACAGAAGAAATAATCAGATATAGCTGCTCTTGATATCATACAGGCCACGTTTGAGCTGTCTCGTGAAGCTTGCCAGACTATTAGCGAGTGAATTCTAATGGGCTGGTCCACTTTCAAAGCATACCAACTATACTGAAGTAAGTTAAGAAGTGTCTCTTATGGGTTGTATTTAAAAACTTTAAAAATTGTAAAAAAAAATAACTAAATGCGTTCCAAAGATAAAACAACAGTCGAGCTATTAAAATAGTTAACAAAAGTATTTATACATCATTTATAAATTGAAAAACAGACAAACTAGCCAATACTGTTTGGGAAGAAAACTGTACAGGTAATGGCATACCATTAATTGAATGGTTTTTTAATATTTTATTTTAACAGTATCCAAAATGGCCGATTTTTTATGACCTATATTGTATTCTGTGGCTAAGTTTAAGGCGCATATATCGATCAGGCACTAATAGCCTGCCGTTCTAGTACTCTAACGCTTGGTAACCCAAATACATTCCTCTAGTGGCAATTTGTTTGATCGTGTCACGATAGTAGGGCGTGCGGTGAATGATGATAATGCTTGTGCGTTCTCCTTTGTGACTATATTTAAACCCTTGATAGCTTTGTGTTATAATTGTTGCTTTATAAATCTGTATTATAGTTCATTCATCTTCTTACTATTTCTACTATCATTTGTATTATTAGTATTGTACAACAGTTTCAGTTCATGTTGGACTAAGGCCTGTCCCTTGGAAAGAAGATCGAGAATGAATCTATTAATTTGCTTAGTAACCTGTGTCTATAACGTTTAGGAACCTTGATCATAGTATCATTAGCATTATCTAAGTAAGTATAAAAAGATAATTGATATGAATTTACTAGGTGGCTCAATAAATTCTGACCTCGAAACCCACTTGATAAGCATTTAAGCAACTATAGCTTCATCACAATGTTAGATTTTATAAAAATAATCTTTGTAATAAACATGTTTGAATTCCAAACATGATCCTTACCGATCTCTCCTTCCCCATATTCTTAAAGGCCTTTTGATTAATCACCGTCCGATCAGACTTGACCGTCATCTGAACGTTTTCGTCCAGAATAACCTTCCCGTCCAGGTACTGGTCAGCCAGGATCTTCGCTGCTGCTTCCTTCTGAGCATCCCCGCTGGACATATCCCTCACCAGGTTCCCAACCTCACCAACCCTCTTCATGAAGTTGTTCCATTCTTCGTTTAATTCCATTTTCTTCGGGTCGTTGAGGACAGTATTGATCATTTGTTTCTTGAAAGCACTCATTTTTGCTTATTCTTGTAATAGCTTGTTTGATTCAATCCAATATTTCTTGCTTTTCTGGCTATAAATCGATGTCGTAACTGTTGTCGTGTGTTTACGAAATAAAATTGACATAACAGCGTAAACACAACGGTTGCCATGGCAACGAGTTGGGCTTATTTTGGCGGGTTTCGGCCAGTATTGTTGAAAGAAGATAATACAGATATCTGAACTATTTTTAGAACTTTGAGAGAGAGTCCCGGTAGATTTTCGTTGATTTATTTACTTCTTTCTTCTTTCCTTTGAGAATGGTTGAAGATGTTAGCGGATTGAGGATTACTTGTGGTAGTTTTACCTAGGTTTACGCAAACGCCTATTCCGTATTTTCTGCTTTATTCTTTTTTAGTCACCATTCTTTTGTCCGTTGAATAAAAAAGACTTGAGACAATCCCGCGTGTTCGGCTTAACCTGCACTTGGCTGTACGACAATTATCATGGAATCATGCGATGGCTTGAGATTTTCCTTTTATTTCATACTAGCGTCTCGCCCCGGCTTCGCACGGGAAATAGTTATCGTGGGTTAGGTTAACCTTCCTCTTGAATCAGTCTATCTATTTAAAAAAAAACCGCTGCGTACTTTTAAAGATACAAGGGACTAACAGACGGGAAGCGACTTTGTTTTATACTAAGTATGTAGTGATTTTTTTTCATAGATAATGAATTAGGTATATCAATACTATAACAAATATGAAAGAGAACTAGCAGCACACCTCATTGATCGTGTTGGCATCGATCCTAATGTAATTGAGATGTTTATTTTTACACTCGACGAAATCTTAGAAAGCGACTGTTCGCGATAACGGATTGATTCGTCGATGAAAGAAAAATGATCGCAATTTTTTTTACAATAAGTGGCCATGTTCGTGCGCTTGTGCAGAAAAATATTCCAATTGAATACGTCATGTTTTATTTATTTACGGTTCATTATATAGTATGAATTAAAAATTATATCGTAAGGTACTTAAATCCTCATCTTCTTAGCCGATATGCATCCCCACTAAGGGGCACTAGCCGAAAATAAAAGCCTTCGTGGAGAGTTTTAAAGTCAACAAGACAGTGGCCCCCGTTTTAGTATCGAAAGGGTTTTCAAGAAACCTTACAGTTTCAGACTTTGTCATGACATGAATGACAACTGGGATCGACGGGTGTAACGAAAGTGCCTTTTTTTCCACTGAGCTATCACCTATCCAACAGCAGATTTCGCTGAAGATTACTTTTAACCCCAGACGAAAAAGTGTGGTATGCTTCCCAGAAAATGTCCATCTCATTAGCTGTTCTTCTTGTACTGTCGCCTGCACGCGAGAGGACTTGATGAAGGCTACTGACGACGCTATTCAAGTGGCTGGTTTCTGGGCCGAGACTGTCTGAGTTTGCTGTGGACTCGAAAAGAAGATCACACGAATGTTGGTCCTGAACTAGTTACAACCTGTAAACTTATCCAACCCTAATAACAACCAGGCTATGGGGCCGTAGTACACATCAGGGGCTATGACGTAATGTAGAAAGAAGTACTTATTTAAATCCGACGTAGGCTCCCTTTGTGTTTAGTTTACTATCAATTGCGCAGTATTGAATCTGTGTACAATATAGCTGGCCACACAGTCATGTTTAGTTTGTGCCCCCTTGTCGCATTGTAGTAATGAACTGGGGCGTACCGGCTATGTTGCAACAGCTGTTTAGTTCAGTTCGGACTAATAGAACATTTACTATTAACTAGAAGTAATTTATAAACGTTATGCCTAATACACTGAGCAAAATTGGTTAGTCCTACCGATAATGCGGCGAATAATCGTTCGCTTTCAGTCTTTCAGTAAAAAAAAAAAAAACAAACAAAGACAAAAAGTAATTTATTTTCCTAAATAGTAATAACATAACATACTGTGTTCCTGGCCCCCAAACTAGGAATTCCTGTGCTATGGGAAGCCAGTAGTCATCGTGCCTTAATTATTGAACTACTAAATTGTTATAGCGTATTTGTACGTAACACCTCAATGTGAGTAATTACATATTATTTAAAAATAATTTCCTTTTTGTTTAAGAGCCATCTATCACCCTGGCAATTTTTATTGCTATCCGTCTAGTTAGACGCTTTAATATGTATGTAAACCTCCAGACAGCATTATTACTACCGTAATCTTTGTTCAGTCAACACGCGCCTTGCTATTCTGCCCCTTATTCAACGTCAATAAGATAAGAACCGCAACTTCTAAAGTATTTTAATCTCGCTTGATCTGCTCTTGACTGTACCAAGAGAATAAATAATGTAACCTAAATTATCAAATAGTTGGAAGTAAATAAAGTTGCTTTATCTCACAAAGACTGGTAACGAGGCTAATTGTAATTTTATTAATCGATGTGCATATTTACGCATTAAACAGCTCTGTCGCTTGCGCCTGCACATGTTGATGAATTGACTACAAGTACAGATAAGACGTAAATAAATTTGAATATAGAACAAAGCTTAGGTTTCATTGTAGTATATACATAATACACAAAAAAATCTGTCTATGTATACGTACGTACGTATATCGGATTTTGGATTAACATGCATTGATTACACGATGTTTAAAAGAACACTAGATTATATATTTTTTTAGAAACTGGCAATGCATTTGAAAATATCATTCATTCAAAAAACCATCCCTCTAAAATTACTTAGAAAAATAAGAACCAAAAGCGAACACGTCAACAGTGGGCTGAGGACGAGTATTATGTCCTTATACAGGTCGACAAGAATCTAAAAGAAAATGACAGAAAAGGAACAAATGCCGCAATATTTTTGAGTTGGTTCCACTACCTAAATGGATCCATAAGTAAGTAATTGAAAATCCAGATGGACCCACTAGTGGAACCAACCGTCCGAAACTTGTTTGATCGTGTACGTTCATTTACAGTATTTTAGATCCTAGAACGCCTGGAAATATTGTGAACTTTACAATGGGCTCAATTCTGTATGGCCGCTAAAATATCTAATTTAAGTTATTATATCTCTTTCACGTTCTTAAGAACGAAAAGGGACAGGTGATTGCCAACCTACATTTAGACACGTCAAACATCGAATTTACGCGTAAGTTAGCCGGAATTTAAAAACATCCCGACCAAATTAAGCTGAATTTGATAGCTTTGCTGCTTATTTTAAATATCATTCATTCAAAATTAAATTCATTCATCTCCCCATCCTTTTCGATTCCCATATGAATGAAAGAGACCAAAAACATAAATTTAGAGATTTTAGCGGCCACAAAATACAAATACAAATATTCTTTATTGACACCAAGAAACACAGACATTTAACACATACAAAGAACATTAGGTTTCAACAGGCGGCCACATGGCACATGGCAGAATTGAGCCCGATGTATACCTTCCACACTCCACACTTTCTATTCCTCCGTTCAATCTCCTTTTCTGTTGCAGTTTTCACTCCGCTGGGCTTCGTGCGTCTGTTCGGCGTGGTCAGCGCAGTGCTGGTGAAGCCACAGTTCCTTCGGGATCTCCACGAGGAGTACTACGTCTACTCCTATGAGGAGGAGACCCTCAGGAGGAGGATACAGAACGCCCGCGCTACAGGTAACGGCTACTCTACATTGTCTTGAAGAGTTCTACAGAACTAAAGGAAGACATCGCTCCAGTGGATGCTTGCAAGTCATACCCAGGACCCAGTGTTTGTGCCCTAGGCTCAAATCTTTTTAACATCTGGGTAAATCTGTCACTGAAAGTCAACTGCCAGTAATCTTCTAACAACCTCCCTCCGTGGCCAAAAGCTAGTCTGACGTTACGGAGTTTCCGGGTTCAAATCCCGGTGGGGCACTCGCCTAACAAATATCACTTTGTGAGACTTTCCCCAGTTTGGTTAGGACATTGAAGGCTGACTCACCTGATTGTCCGAAAAGAAAGATGATTCCATGCTTCAGAACGCACGTAAAGCCGTTGGTCCCGGCTACTATCAACGGATGTAGTCGTTATATGAGCCATGTCGAAAGCCTAAGGAGGCTCAACCATTTCGACAACAGGGTTTGTGAGATATGTTAACCACGAAACCCAATGTATAAGCAAGCAGTAATCTTCTAAGGACTCCCATAACAGAGCGACTGGTCCTATACTTAGTCCGCATCTAGCAACTTCTAGTAGTGAGGGTAGCCAGAAGTCGCTGGATGTTCTGGTGACCTTCAGCAGATCTTCAATCCACCTTTGAGAGCCTAGGAACCTTTTTGCCTTAACGGCCTAGATATCATAAATTCATTCCGACTGTTAGACGTCTACTGCTCGACTCTACTGGCTGTGATCGATCACCAAAACGATCGTTCCCGCTTGGCCCACGTCCAGCGGCTTCCCGCGACACTCCAGATCTTCGATTCATCTTGTGGAAGTCCACGCCACGCTTTTCTATCTAAATACTCTTTAGCAAACTTTATTATACTTTCTGTTCATGAGGAAAGTTGTATAGAGGTTCTACATGTAAAAAATGAAAATTTAAAATAATTTGAATGAAAATTTAAAATATTATTCAGTCTTTTAGTATCATTTTGTATTGTATTATAGCTAGCCTCAGGTTCTAGATCCTGAAATATTTGGCACAATCAAACAACTGACTGCTCTACGCCCACAGAACATTTAAAAGAGGTTAGAATGGCGATAATGCGCCGTCCGTATGAAATCCGGTGTCGCCGATTCCACCCCACCTTTCACCTCCACTACATCTGTACTTCAATAAAGATGAAGTTTACGCACATATTTGCAATTTCAAATCTAGCCAATCATAGCGCCGCTCAATCACGCGATTTCAAATGGAAACGAATCATACGCATGCACGCATACCGATGAACATTTTTATAGCTATGTGTGAGTTAGACAGCGCGATCGCGTCTTTGCGTGGAGTATGAGCGTTTTGCTCATAGTCTTGGCGCGCCGGCCCCGCCCACAGCGCCTTTCTAACCTCTTTTAAATGTTCTGTGTCTACGCCAATATAGCACTCATAAAAATACTAAAAATACAGACTGTATGCCAATCATTTAATTTTATTGTGCGAAAAATTATGATCATTGTTTTATATACTTTGCCAAAATATTCGCTAATGACATTAAAATATTGCACTATTGGCAAGGTACCTGGCAAAATTCATTTGCTTGTGTGGTTTGTGTGAAAATTTGGTCTTTTAAACCAAATTAATCAGTCACAATCATAAACCATCTTCGGGTGCACCAGCGCCTAATTAACTATGCTGTTAATCGAAGTGGCCGCCATGGCCGAAAAACGGTCGTAATAGAGATATTGATTTATCGTTGTCTCTTTTTTCATAGTTTAATAACAATTTTGAAAACTCTCTGTTAAAAACTTTATTAATGACCTTTAAAGGTCCATCTGTTATATAAACAGTCCGTTTATTTATACTTATACACGACTGTCTGTATTTTGGGTACATTAACAGTAGTGAGTATTCAGAATATTTAGCTCAACCAAAATGTACATAATATTCTTATTCTATAACCTGTAAAAGTACTTCTATCATCATCATTATCTCAGCCTGTAGACGTCCACTGCTAGACAAAGGCCTCCCCCAAGGATCTCCACAATCTGTACACCTCGTGGGGAGCCTGCCCACACTACGCCTTCCGGCGTGCCATTTAAGAATTTTATGCCCCAATGGTCATTGGTTCTACTAGCGAATCCTCTTCGGGCTATGTCAGTGACTCTGGTTCGCCTAACTGCTCCTATCATCATACAATCCCTAACTTTCGCTTTGTTCCAGCTTTCCCTTTCAATTATATAATCGCATTCACCAATTAATTCCTGCGGTTTAGGGTACTCCTAAACTGGTATTTATTTTATACTCCACCAATTTAATAGTAGTTGGCTGGCGATCAATAAATTCCATCCACTACTCTACTCTCACTTATTATATTAAATTCCAATACAAATACAACACATGAATATTCTTTATTGACACCAATAATAAATGAGACAGTTAATTTTTTTCAGAAGTGGTACAATAGTCTATAGGCGGCCTTTTTCTAAAGTAGCAATGTCTTCTAAACAACCAAGCAGGAATTTGTGAAAAATAAAAAATAGCGCGGTTCGACACTAACTAACGTAAATAAACTACATCCAATACTAATTTATAGGTACTTAAACCGTTACGGTACGTAAACGTATAAGTATGTGATGTTTATTCTACGTTTCAAATGACAAATATTGCTCTTTACCAACTTTATTTACCGCCAAAATACTCGACCGTCAAACAATATCAAAACAAAGGGACAAACAAACTTATGGTGCAGTTATACCACATTCACAATATATGAAAAATATTGTTAAATGGCCGCAAATCAATTTTTAATCGAAGCTTTTAATTTTGTTTTTTCGAATACTCGTAGTTACTCTATTTTTTTTCATGTGTCTGTAAAGCAACTTAATACTAAGTAACAGATTGAATTTCCATGGACGGACAGTCCGGCTCTTTGTATTTATTAGCATAGACGACAAAAAAAATATTTTTTAAATCTTACTTCGAATAAAAAACTTATTTTTTTGTATGGTCTAAGAAACATTATCTCCTGATGCTGATGCTTTTAAGCTGGAAACGTAACGCAGTACTTCCTACTACGTGACGAGAATAACCTCACTATGACCTTCGGCTGTCGACAGATTCACAAAAAACTCATGCGCATATTTTAACTGTTTTGTTTGAACTACAGATCAAATGTTCATGGTTTAGTATTTAGATGGTTATTGTTGAAACTTATTTTTTGTGCCATTCATTTTATAATAATATACTAGCGACCCGCCCCGGCTCCGCACGGGAAAATGTTTATTGTGGGTTATCCTTAAGTATACTATGCATATATTATACATATATATAAACCTTCCTCTTGAATCACTCTATTTAATAACTGGCGGTAATCAAAATGATGGATGTTGTTTTGATTTGGCAGAAATTTGGTATGTGCGATATTGAGACTACTAGTTACTTAGTGTCCAAGCGTTTCGTTGCCATTAAATATCAAATGGCACAAAAGCAGTTACAAAACAAAATAATCGGCCACCTATCCTCGCTGTTGCAGTATTTCTTTATAGTCTACCGCCATGCGCCATAAAACATGTCCAAGAACCTGATCTGTAAAGATACCGGTTCAGTAGTTTTGAAAACTCCTGTAATGCCAACTTATCTGGCTACTGCAGGGCTCCCTGGTGTTCTACCTCCATAAAACGTATCTAAGAACCTGCTCCAAGATGAAGCCTTTTGAATGCAAAAAACCGCATCGAAATCGATTCAGTACTTTTTGAGAACTCCTGTAGTAACTTATCTGGCCGTAGACCCACCAGGGAGCCTTGCAGCAGCAAGGCTCCCTGGTGGGTGGTCTACCGCCTCAAAACATGTCCAACAACCAGTTCCAAAATGAAGCCTTTTGAATGCAAAAAACCGCATCGAAATAGATTCAGTACTTTTTGAGAACTCCTGTAGAACCAACTTATCTGGCTGCTGCAGGGCTCCCTGGTGGTCTACCTCCATAAAACGTATCTAAGAACCTGCTCCAAGATGAAGCCTTTTGAATGCAAAAACCGCATCTAAATCGATTCAGTACTCTTTGAGAACTCCTGCTAGTACCAACTTATCTGGCTGCTGCAGGGCTCCCTGGTGGTCTACCGCCCCAAAACATGTCTAACAACCAGCTCCAATATGAAGCCTTTTGAATGGAAAAAACTGCATCGAAATCGATTCGGTAGTTTTTGATAACTCCTGTGGTACCAACTTATCTGGCTGTTGCAGCGCTCCCTGATGGTCTACCTACATAAAATATATCTAAGATCCTAAGTTGAAGTGATACCTTTTTAATGCAAAAAACCGGAACTAAATCGGTCCATTGGTTTTCGAGATAGAAGGTAACAAACAAACAAACAACCTCTTACCCCAAACGCATATACCGCCTCCGTTCCGTTCCGTCCGTCGTGGGTAAAAAAAACTGTCTCAAAATCTGTTGCTTAGTTTTAAAGATATAAGCTAAAATATGAAAAAAAATTATCTCTCCCTATTTCCCTATGTCATAGGGAAATAGGGACAGATAAACTTTTTTCATATTTTATAACACAGTTTAAAGAATAGTTTTGTTTGCCCCGAGTACAAAATAAGCAATAGAATTAGAATTGGTAATATTTTGCGTTTAGTACAAGTAGAGATTAGAGAGACTAGTTTGTAGCTTTAATTTATTTACTTAGTTTTGGAAATTAGTTACTACTAGGCCACCTTGTGACAGTTTTAACTTTCATAAACAGAGAAAATCATTGAGATTTTATGTCAGCAAAGAGCCATTATTATTTATAATTACTCTACTCTCTCCTATATTCTATTCTGTGTCCTAGTATTTGAAGAACATTACCTTCATATAATTCTAAAATATATTTATCAAAACATCTCCACATGAATAAATTAAAAAGGGTTTTCTAAAATGATACCGGTATCAATTCAGAATGCTGAAACAGCATTCCTTATTGCACCAAACGCAACCTGTTTGAGAAACGCCTCTCAGTTTGATAAATATTTAACTATCGATCGTATATCTGTCGGTTAAATAATTCAACGAGTGTTTACAAACGAACGCAGAGCGCAGGCGCGAAGTTGGTTCACTGAAATATTTATTTCCACATTCATACAACATCTTATAACATTTTACTTACACTATTCAAAATTTAAAAAATCTAGTTTTTTAAATTCATTATAGACAGACACCCATAGAAAAACACTTAATGACGTCATTTATGAAGCAAGGCCCACTCTCTAAATAAATATCCAAAGTAGGTATCCTATCCTCTTAATAATATAAATACGAATGGAATGTAACTGTCTCCGTCTGTCTGTTACGCTTTTATCTAATATTGAATTAACTGTTTCTTTACTAATATTCCGCACTGCGGCTTGGTCCGCTTTATTATCATCACACTAATATTATAAAGACGTTTGTGAGTGTTTAAGTGTGTATGTTTGTTACTTCTTCACGTCTAAACAGCTGGAACGATTTTAATAAAATTTGGTATGGAGTTAGCTGACACCCTGGATTAACACATAGGCCACTTTTTACCGCGGGAAAATACCTCATTCCCACGGGAAAACCTGTTAACGCGGGTGGTGCCGCGGGGCGGAAAGGTAGTTTAAAATACAAAGTAAACATGTTCTGACGAATACAGAAAATAATTAGTGCAACTGTTCTAAATTGATGCGTGAATGTACTTACGTACATTTCAGTGATGTATTCAAAGGACAATGCCCAAAAAACTATGAAGCTTGGTCCAAAGAAAAACTTCCGCGGCCACTTCCAAAAATGTATTCCTATTCAAGAAAACTATATAATAAACCTATGTAAGAAAACTAGGTGTCATTAATGAAGTTAGTTTTTGAGTTATTAACTAATATGTAAATCTACACTATTGAAAGATATGACTATTCCGTGTAGTATTTTAGTAACTAATATAGTGTTTTATGGTATAAGTATTATTTATTGACTTAACATTATTATTTAGTTACCTATATATGTATATATCATCATCATCTCAGCCGAAAGACGTCCACTGCTGGACAAAGGCCTCCCCCAAGGATCTCCACAATGATCGGTCCTGCGCTGCCCGCATCCAGCGGCTTCCCGCGACCCTCACCAGATCGTCGGTCCACCTCGTGGGGGGGCTGCCCACACTACGTCTTCCGGCGCGCGATCGCCATTCGAGAACCTTTTTGCCCCAACGGCCGTCGGTTCTACGCGAAATGTGCCCAGCGCACTGCCACTTAAGTTTAGCGATTCTTCGCGCTATGTCGGTGACTCTGGTTCGCCTACGGATCTCATCATTTGTGATTCGATCACGCAAGGAAACTCCATAGCATAGCCCTCTCCATCGCTCTTTGGGTGACTTTAAGCCTTCTTATGAGGCCCATTGTAAGCGACCACGTCTCGGATCCATAAGTCATCACTGGCTACACACATTGGTCAAAGACTTTTGACTTGAGACACTGCGGTATTTGGGACGAAAAGATATTGCGCAGCTTCCCGAATGCTGCCCAGCCGAGTTGGATTCAACGATTGACCTCCTTCTCGAAGTTAGATCTACCTAATTGGAGTGTTTGTCCCAGGTAGACGTAATGATCTACAACTTCGAGAGATGAGTCCCCAAGATTCACGCAAGATTCCACAAAATCTGAAAACCAAGGCCTTCAACCAATGTGTGCTGCCCACACTTACCTATGATGCCGAGACATGGACTCTAACAAAGGCAACATTGCACAAAATGAAAGTCGCACAAAGAGCCATGGAACGGGCCATGCTCGGCATCAAGCTCCAAGACCGTATCCGGAATACCGAAATTCGTCGTCGGACGAAGGTTGAGGATATAGGTAAGCGAATAACTAAGCTTAAGTGGATGTGGGCGGGACACTTGGCAAGACGAGAAGACGGGTGATGGCCTAGAGCGATAACCGAGTGGCGGCCAAGAGCTGCAAAGCGCTCAGTCGGCAGACCACCCGCCCGATGGTCAGGTGACATCGTTGCTATTGCGGGCAAACAGTGGCTCAGGGAGGCTCAGGACCGGTGTGAATGGCGCATAAAAGAAGAGGCCTATGTCCAGCAGTGGACTGATGTGGGCTAAAATAGATAGAATAGGTAGGTACTTATTTCACGAAGGACGATACGTCAAGCGTTGATCTTAATTATGCTGCCTTATCCTGTCTGTACGAAATATAGCGTGTTTTGGTGTACGACTGATGTTACATGCTATGGACAGTTGAGTGTACTGCATGATGCTAATAGGGATGTACATAGTACCTACTTCTATCAATATAACCCTTTTTTTTATTTATTTATAACTATGCGCCACCGTATTCGCCTGTTGTTATTGATAACTCGGAATAAAATCACGTGCCGCCTTCTTGCTAATAACAAAAAATATATATAATATAAAAAGCTATTCATATAAATTAGTTTCAGAAGTGGCCGCTGAACTTGACTTTGGACCAGGAATGGGCATTGTCCTTTATAGATAGAAACGTGGGGGGCAGACCGGGTCACGGGAAGCCGCGCGGGCAACGCAGGACCGATCCTTGTGGAGATCTTTAAGGGAAGGCCTTTGTCCAGCAGTGGATGTCTACAAGCTGAAATGATGATGATAATGAAAGAGAAGAGGATGCGAAAGTAATAAAGTTCGTCTTTCACTGTGGATGAATGCTATCATGTCATGTGTAAGCTGACGGAAATTGATGATGTTTTGTTTACGGTTTTGTAGAAGAATAATCCCTACTTTCCTACTAATATTATAAATGCGAAAGTAACACTGTGTAAAAGGAGGCTACTTTACACAGCGGAATATTTTTGAAACGTGCCTTAAATACTGCTTAAGTCGCAAAACTTATTGCCCTTATCGCCATGATCATGATAGATGTGAATGTTCATACTCGTTTATACGCACGTCATAAGACTGTAAGCCAAGCGCATCGCTTTATGAATACATCCACGTGGCTTAGACTAATTGCTTTTCATCTGCACCCACTTGTAAGACTAAATGGAGCACTGGTGTAATGCTTTTTATTTTTGGAAGGCCAGAAAAACAGTTTAAGTTACGTGTTTCGATTACTTATTATTTTTTAGCTGCGTTACTACAGAAAAGATAAACAGGCGTTGAGCGCGTCTCTTAAATCTCAAGTTGTATGTCCCCACCGAGAGGTTCGAGCCTAACCTGAAAATGATATTTTTTATAAATACAAGACGTTTTATATAAGCGATTAACGTATGGCTAACTTTTTTGTTGTAAAAGAGAGAGTTACTTATTGTTGTGCATTTATTTGATGAAAAGAACGATAAATTATGCATTCCATATCAAACAATTTATTATCAGCGTAATCGAGTATTAATACTTACGTAATTTAACGTAATCTCATGACAAAGAAAGTTGTTATTACTATTACAACACTATTGTAAACAAATACCTATCGATGAGTATAACACGGAACCGTTTTATGTCTCTACTACGAATCACAATCGTCGCATTACTCTGCTGCACAAAGGACTTTCAATGATAATATTGACAAATTATGTGTTTCGTAGATTTTTTCAATAGGCAGTAACTTTATGCCGCTTATACCCGGATAAAGAGGCGAACCCAAGACACAGAATACCAAATAGTAGTCCCTACCCAAGACGGGGAAAGGCGCGGCGCGGACTGCAAAATAATAGTACTAACCCGTACTGATAGGACACTCACCCCCCCGCGCTAAAATGAGTTCCCCGCCCGATATAGCCCCGCGGGACTCTACCAGGGGTGTTCGGGGGTGTTTTACATAGCGCCTAGCGCCATTGACTTGTAGTTGATATTCAGTTGTTAATGTTGTTATTCAAAAAGAAGTAGCTTATAAAACGCGTTTTCTGTATGGAGTGACCGACCTATGACTGCAGGCCAGTACCCGAGTTTATATCAGCCTGCAACACAGATCGCGCCCGCTTTCTATGACACAGGCTGCATATAAACTCGAAAATCGTCCCACAGCCCGCTCTCACGCGCGTCTGTGTATTCGCGATTTAAGGGTCCATCATCCATTAATCACGTGGGAGTAGTGGAACAAGGGGTTACGATAATCAGAATATAACATTGGAATATTGTGTAGAGAAATATCACGTGCCCGGTGCCATGTGGTCTTGGGTAGAAAAGGGGGCTAAAAGCCAAGACGAGGAAGGGAAGGGTTGAAAAAAAGAAAGAAAAATACCATGATCAATGGACAACTAATGCACAGAATACCAAATGGTAGTCCCTAACTATGGTCTAGAAATAAATGCCAATGTTGGGCCGAGTTAGTATACTGGAGGCTGGAGAGTCTCTGTTTTCCTTGAAAGTTAGATAGGCAGGTGTTGCCATGTAGCCTCACTGCTAGCAGATTATATATAAGTTGAAGATCGCAGCCGCTATTGGTTGCACTGGTAAAAGCTCCTACCTATTCCCTGGGAGTGTTCCTTAATTTGTCTCAGGAAAAGTTGCTTTGGTCAAAATTCGGCAGATAACGTTTCTATCACCTACGACAATGTGAATGATATGACATCATACTTTCCTTAAGTCTGTCTATTTTGATACCATGCAAGGTCAAGAGTTCGTATTCATTCTGAGCTCAATTACATTGTTAATCTGCTGTTAGTTGCGCACGACTTTTTTATTTATTTTTCTTCGTTGTGATGGATGTGACGTCAAACAATAATTACAAGGTTTAGTTTCGTCACGTTTCGTGACCACCTACGATTTTTTTTTTCTTTTTGTAACTTTAATAGTTATGATTATGTTAATACGAATCGCTGGTTGAATTCTTTTGCAATACTGTGTCATTATCATCATAAATTCTGCTATAAAATAATCACCGTTGGAAAATTGCCTTACAAAGATCGCAAACTTGGACAGAACTATAAAATTTCTGGTTTACGGTTTAACAATTCCTGATGATGCTTCGTGTTGGAGTGAAATATGTGTAGAGCGAATGCAAATAGTACATATGGTGTGGTGTCACCGCCTATGCATTTGCATGAATAGCGGGCGGGCGGACAGGGATCCCATGAAAAAAGCATCATAAGTGTAAAAGTAGCTAAAGTTTTACCACAAACTAGTCACATAGACTTCCGCAAGGTGACACTTGGTATTACACGTTGGATTTCTTTTATTCAAGGTGCTGGCTACATATCCCCGGAGCCGATGTACCCAGATAGAGGTGACATCTCAGCTCCTGTCAACCCTGACGTGTCCATATCGAAGGACAGTCAGAAGTCCTCACCAGTTGGGAAGGAAACCCCTTTGCTGCGACTGAGGAACGGCGCACTCCAAGCTGGACTCAATGAGAGGCTACAAAGAGTCGTCGCCGCGAGAAAGGTGAGTAAAATCGTGTGTGTGTGGTGTGAGGGCCACTTTGCTTAAACTCAATGAAAATATGACCTTGATTTAGTGTGCATTGCAAAACAATTGTGCAGTTAATATCAGATTTTGTGCAACTCAATTGAGCGAGTTATAAGGTGAAATGTTGGGCCCTCAATCCTCTGTAGGTTTACCATGTAAGAAGCGACAGGCTCGAGAAGTTGTCAAATGCGACATATTGACAGAACTACTATGGCTCTAACTAAAGTCACTATGTCGCGTTCGACAGCTTCTCGAGCTTGTCGCTTCTTATGTAGTAAGCCTACTGTCGATTATACAATGTTTGGACATGTCTTTGTCGATAACAGAAGTCCTAGCTATTGGCAAGGAAACTCCTTTACTAGGAACAAGGCCGTGAGAACTAGAAGTCAAAGAAAGGCTGTAGTGGTTTTGTAGCATATGAGTAACAAACAGTATAAAATTATAAATGTTTTTCCCTGACCTCCTCTGATTTTCTCTCCAAAGTTAACTGTCCATTTCTACGTAGAAACGTACGTATTATAAAAAACTTATCTGTAAATTTTCTGCCTCACAAATTTCTGGCTCAGCAATACTTTATTATATCGATTGTAGTTTAACCTCATAGCCCCCCTTTTATATTACCGCCAAACTATTTGACCAAACTGATTTGTCCACAAGGAATTCAAAACCCAGTTTCTCAAATTTTCTATTGGAATATCTTAAAATACTAGCTTTCCGCCGCGGTTCCGCCCACGTTAACAATTTTTCCCGTGGGAAAAAAATATACTGTGTTACTCAGGGTGAATGTAGCAAACTAATGGTGAAAGAAGTTTTGAAATTGATCCAGTAGTTTTGAGTTTATTCATTACAAACACACACATACACAATAATACAAATATTTCTTCTTTATAATATTAGTATGATGACAATCATAAGAACTTTCCTATTTCTTTCAAGCCTGCAAACCAGGGATCGGAACCGGTTTTTCATACACTTGTTAAATCACGCTAGTTCAAACTCTATCTGACTATAGCTCTAACTAAGATCACTAAGGGTGACTAAGGGTAAGTTTAGTCCTGGGGGAACATAATATGCAAAGCAACCGGCAGCCCTGGCCTTCGTCTGCTGCAAAAACAATTACTTTAATAATTACAAAACCGATTGAAACCGGTTTCATTCCGTTCTTTATCAAAAACCGGGTAACCAGAATATTTTTGGTTTGTTTCATTAAGTTCCATCTATTGCCGGTTAATTGGGGAACGGAATTATATCTGTTTTTCGAACGATATTAACAGGGATTTCAAAACCGGTTTCGATCCCTGCTTCAAACACACCCGATATCTCTTCCAGGAGGTGGAAAGCCAGCGCAAGACGTCGTCTTTCCAGCGCAACGTGGTCTACCCCCTAGCGATGCTGCTACTGCTTGCCTTAACCGCCATCACGGTGCTGATGGTTCTACAGAACACACTAGAACTACTCATTGGAATTAAAGCCCTGCCGCTGAGTACGAGAGTAAGTGTTATTTGGCCAGATGTTTTTTGTTTAGCCAATCACCCACAAGCCTGATGATGTAACTGATGATGCCAATCCGAGTTTCGGTTTTTAAGGTTCAGAAACTGACCAGTTTCTTCATAAATAGGTTGTGGTTATCAACCCTTGCGTGGAACTCTCAAAATCATTGTAAATGTGGAAAATTGCTAGAGAGAGTTTTGCAGTGAAGACCATGTTTAGGCAAACCAAGTAAGAACGTCTTTTGGACAGGTTATGGTGATTCAAGGGTTGTGTGTGAAGTTGACCATCCCGCACTGGGCCAGCGTGGTCGACTAAGGTCTATTCACCCTGATTTCAGGGTAGGCTTGAGCCCCTCGGTGGGGACTTATATGAGCTGTTAATGATGATGGTCAAGAAAGTCACTGTCTAGTTGGCGCAGGCTGTTAATGATGATGATAGTTTATCCGAATTTGCGAAAAGACTTTGATTGACAATCGAAAGCAAATGTGACCCTTTAAATTTAAACTTCCCAGCTTCAACTGTATACTTCAGAAATTCAAACAAAAGACCTGATTTACCAAACGACTTCTTCCAGCAATTCACCCTGGGCATAGCGTCGCTATCCAAGTTAGGATGGGCGGGCGCAACACTGGAAGCGTTCTTGATCCTGTACCTGCATTGCGCGTCGCTGACCGGCCTCAGCGCGCCGATGCGCGCGCACCGCCTACTACCCGTGCCGCGCCGAACGCCACTCGCAAGAATCATAGGGCTGTGTGCTTTACTGCTCATGCACTCCACCGCACAGCCGTTGCTGGTCAAGATACTCGGTGAGTCTTACCACAGTAGACTCACATAACCTCTATTTATTTGCAACTAGCGACCCGCCCCGGCTCCGCACGGAAAAATGGTTATTGTGGGTTATCCTTCAGTATATTATGCATGTATTATACATATAAACCTTCCTCTTGAATCACTCTATCTATTAAAAAAAAACCGCATCAAAATCCGTTGCGTAGTTTTAAAGATTTAAGCGTACAAAGGGAGGGACATAGGGACAGAGAAAGCGACTTTATTTTATACTATGTAGTGATGACAAATGATCCAAAGACTAAAAAAACGCAGCGTAAGTCGTTTCGTAAGCTCTAGGCGCTGACAAATCGGGCTCATAAAGATAAGGATTTCCTAAGCAGGTTTAAGAATATCATAAGGTTAGTGGAAACGAAATTTGGACTAAGAGTCTCCTAAATACGTTAGGCATCAATTTAGGAAATTCTCAAGGTTAGTGAAAACGGGCATCAGAACAGTAAGTTATCTCCATACCAACTGGCCGCATCGGTTTGAATGTAAGCGCGCCGTATAGGCACCGCGCTGTCACGCACACGCTTGCATTTGTCCCATACTGCCGCCCCCTTATTCCCCCTTATCTTATGCTAGTGTGTGCGTGACAGCGCGTGCCTCCACGGCGCGCGGCGCGGACGCACACATTCGAACCGACAGCGGCACGTTTGTATGAAGACCACTTACTGGTTTTACTGTGGTCTTACCAAAGACCCTTCGCTTTATTTCAGAGGCATTCCTGCCGTGGTAACATTAGGTTTCCTGAGCGATGTAAGATAATTTGGTTGTGTATACTTTCATCCCTTTAAAGGAATTTTTTTCGAGCCTTTTGATAGTTGGATATGAGATATCTCGTCACAATAGTGCTTTAAGCTACTTATATCAACGCAGTTGCCGTTACTGCTAAAAGGTACATAAGTCAAATCTCCTAGATCCTCAACGCATCCACTATTGGTAAAAATACTTGATAACTACTGTAAGGGTAAGATATTTAGCGAGTCAACCTTACCCAAGGTTAACTTTGCTGAAAGCATTTCTGATCCTCTGCTTTGATTGATGCTACAAACATTGTCATCTTAGCCGAAAGACGTCCACATTATACTGGATGAGTCAAAATCGGAGGAAAGTACTTAGAAACCGTACTGGCTCCTCGTATATATGATTTCAAGCAAAGCCATCAGAAGTGGACATGCCAGATTGGTTAGACAGTATTGCCAATAGTCTCCACACAGCAGCGCCTTCCTTAAATTTTCCCTCTTTTTTAATAAATCGTATCTTTTTTTCAGGCATTACGAACTTCGATTTACTCGGCGAATTCGGGCGCATAGAATGGCTCGGCAACTTCAAGTTGGTGTTGCTATACAACGCTATATTCGCGGCGACAGTCACGCTTTGCCTCGTCAGTAAATTCACGGCGAGCGTGCGCCGAGAGCTGTATAACAGGTTGGTGGAAAACGTCAATACCGTCGCGCATTGCGTCTCTTTCCTTAACAACTGATTGGTTATGTGCATGGTCTAAGAAAACAAGGTCTAACCGTTAGACCACGTGACTGACACAAGCCTACGTCATTTTGCGCTGTTCATCCTTGTCTATTACACGCATTCGACAAGGATCTAGTCGACAAGGGTCTAGTGGTTAGACCTTGTTTTCTTAGACTATTTCTGTTATATAGAAGCCAGCAAATGCGGCTGGATACTTGCACTTTGATATTCACTCCACTACGGAATGCGGCCGATCTTAAGCTCAAAGTTTCCATCCGTATGTGCTGGCTACTGTACCTTTCCCAGGAATATCCCCATACTAAGAATGCTTTCCGTTTGAGGTTGGCTAGAACGAATCGGTGGGATCGGAAGGGTCGGTCGTGTCGATAGGTAACTACCCCAAAAACACCAACCTTGTCGACCACACCGGCTTAAACGGAAAAGTTTATTGGGAATTTTCCCGGGAATAGTGGGAATATTTAAGGGAACGGCACATCTCTAGTTATGCGGACTAGCTAAGGGTAAATAGAATATAACAGTATAATAAATATAAATGAATATATTGTAAATAGATGATATCATTACAGATAAACATTTCCCCTTAGGCACACAAAACTATTTTCTTATAATGATAAACGTTTGCCCCTCAAAATAAATGATAACTTGGGGTATATATTATGTAATACGGCCTAACCAATGCCCTCTGGAATTACTGCTCTACCCACTGATTGAAAATTGCACAACTAAGTAGGTGTATGTGTAAAATGGTCTAGAAAAACAACAATGACAGCAAAAAATTTGAGCAAATTAGGGTTTACTTATCACAAAAATACCCGTGATTTTTTTCTAATTATCCTTAGTTGGTCCATAAGTAATGATGACTCTACTTAAAATTCCATTGTAAAATCATATTGGAATTTTAATAAACAAAATAACACCTTTGTTTTATATTATGTATCCATATGACCTTGGTTTCATTTGGCATTAAAGTTTAGACCACTGGCATTAATATTCAGAATGAAAAAATAGTGGGCAATTAGAATAGGTCTAATAAAACTTGAAGACATAATGATATCTGTTCAAAAGTTGTTCTTTAGTCATCGGTTTAAGTGGCAAGAAAAACCACATTCAAATTAAAAAGAAACATTCCTGCTTTGTTCGTTTGTCGACAAAAACATATTTTGTAGTATATTTTTGCTCAATAATACCAAAGATAAGTTGCTAATAGTCCCTAGAACTAGGCTGTATGCCTTCCTGTTCGAAAGGGATGGATGTCCATGTTTTTTTTTTATTATCTCGTCACTGTTTTCGTAACTGTCCTATTGAATACAACTTTGTTTGAGGTCTTTGTCCAGGATTAAAAGTATTTCCTTTGAATGCTAACGATAGTAAAAAAATAAGGACTGGATATTGATGACCATAACATAACCATTGGTACGAAACTCAGCATTCGCGCCAATATGCCAATGGCCTCGGCTTTGATGCCAAAGTGCCAACGTTTTTTACATATATTTTTTCTGTTAGGTTGGTAATAAGGAATGTGCCTAGCTAGATGTGATCTATAAGGATAGGACTGAAAAGGAACTGATGTAAATTGTCTTAGTATAAACGATGAAACTAACTATCGCTGGAATTAATGAAATGACCTAATAACATAAAAACATAATTATTAAAAATACGAACAAATGAAATCAGTAAATGTATTCCCGGTATTTGTAATTTAATAAATAATAATAAAAAAATTGAAAAAGCAGTAAGTATGAAATTATCAACAAAATAATGTAACTTAGTGTAACTATCAAAGATGTCTATACGGACGTATACATAAATTCTTATTTTATTTTTATTTAATACATATTACGCCATGTTTTTCAAACTGATATTTGTTAGAAGATAGCAGTTTTTTTTTGTTATATTGTGATTTTTCCTTATAGACATCTATTTCCTTTGCATTTATTAATTTTTAGGATTATTTCCACTTACACAAAATAGTTTTACTATGTACAAGTAATGAACCGACTTCCATCCACTTTGAAATAAAATTAAGTCAAAAAACTACAATAACTGTTTAGTAGTTTTTTTACTTAACTACTAAATGGTTATTGTAGTTTTTTTACTTTAATAAATTAAAACAATAAGTAAATAACGAATGTTATTAATGTTGGTGCGAAACAATCCTTTATTTTTAAATTGGTGTTGTGTGAATGTGTTTGTATGAATTTCATGGTTTTTAAGGAAGAGACGCGTTATTATGCTAATATTAAATTCGTTTTTTTACAACCAATGAGACTGAATTCGTTAAATATTATTAATTACTATTTTAACGCCAGGAGATTATTTATTTTATTAATTGTAATTTTGGTATTGTGATTGTGAACATTAAATTTAATTGTAGATTTTATGTAATTAATTAATTATAAAAATAATTTTATGCCATGACATTTTGTAATGTATTATTTTGTGGTGGCCATTTTTTAATTAATGTATTGCTATAATATAATATTGACACAATTTATGAAGCCACAAATTTAGGATGTAATTTTAATTTGCTTAAGCAACATCTGATAATATTAAGTTGTTCTATAAAATATAAAAGACATTTCAAAGACTGTTTTATCCGTTACACTTTAAATTTAAAACAGTATATAATGTGTGTTAGTAGTTGTAAGTTAACAGAGAGTAAATTTAAATGGGTATTTATTTTTAGTATAGTCATTATTTCTGGCAACATTTTGTTCTTACTAAGAAAAAAATACAAACATAGTTCAATTACACAACCAACTTTGTGTATTATTATTGGGAAAATATTCTTAAAGGTTCTCTGTTAACTTGCCAAGCAAAAGCTTGCTCAAACTTCATCACATTACGGTTGAGTCTGCAATGGCGTCGAGAGAAACTCCTTATTCATATCAGTGTCGGTTTGAGGCTATGTTTATTAAATTCTAGTCGTTTAAGATCTCTTAGCTGTTGCAGGTGAAACAGCAGTTTTGGCGCTATTTTGTACTAATTAAAATACAGTTTTGTTGTTCAATCTATGTGTTAAAAATAGAGTATGGCCACAGAATTTCAGAAAAGTCTTGTATCTACATAACTACACTTAATAAAAAAGTGATATTTGTAACCAGGAAACACTTTTAAAGCGTGTGAACACAACATTTGAACAAGTGCACTGTATAAATAAGTCTATGAGAAATAAGTATTAATCTTATTCTGAAAGAATTTGAATGTTGAAAAAGAATGTTGCTATGTAGACTACAAGACTTTTATGAATTTCTTGTGCAAGTTATAGAAATCGTTTGAAAATTAAGTCCATTTTAATAAAGACTTAACTTCAAATTGTATTCACAGCTTGCCAATAAATAATTTCTAATTCTTTAAGTTCATTAAAAGTTAACAAGGGGTGCTACTTTGAAACTTGTTGTTATTGTAATAAGCTATAAAGTAAAACAAGATCATGGCACTATTGGCACGCGAATTACAAATTATTGGCATTGGCATTGGTATTCGAGCTGCGAAAGGCAAGCATGCCAATGTGAAACTTACAACAATAGATTGGTAAACGGTGAAAAACAGATTTTAGTAGATTTTTCTTTGTCCGTCGTACTGTTACAATAAAGTTCATAGCATTAGCTATAGTTCGTTAACGTTGTTCGTGCCGCCACCAGACACATGCCTTTAAGTCTGTCCTTGTGTAAAACTAATGCCAACGGCATTTATTGGGTGGAGTATTTGAACACAGAACTTGTACGTTATGAAACATTGTTGTCCCAGCAATCCAAAATACACAAAATTCTATACAGAAACCGAAGTGCCAATTGCCAATGATCCTAGTGCCTAATCATTGACCCACTTATTTATAAACGGTGCTTAAATAAAACTATCTCTCCCTTTCCAACACTGAAATGACTATAGTAGTTTCATAGAGATTTAAATGTCGGAAAGGGACAGAATATTGTGTAACTTTAAGCTAAGTTTATGAATAAGGAGGTAAGTGTTTCTCTGTAAGCCCCTCTAGCTTAAAAACCATCCGCTCCCATTACTAATGTCTACATCTTAACATGTTTTAGATATTTTTACAATGTCACAATGTTATTTTAATTAGCGCCATACAAATGTTCAGCGAAAATCTAAATTTCGAATCCTTTGATTATGTTTTACAGTCCATAGCGTACCTACCATAAACCTACATTTTACCCTAATACCTAAATAATCCGAACCTCCATAAATTATATTCTGCAATAATAAGTAAATATCTCTATCAAAATGGTCTATCGAATTAGCATATCTTTGTAAACTTGACCAGTTAGTATAGACTTCTACTGCGTAAAGAAAATCTTCCTGTAGTAATTAAACATATTCATTTCAAAAATTGCCATGTCAAAGTATTGACTAAACTTATCACAGGACTGTGTCAAATCAAAAAAAAAAAAAAAACATTGTCGTGTCTATTCTCTCTCATCTCATCTTTATCAACATAGTACATATGAATAGTAGAACAGTTAGTACGGAAAGCGATAATTATCGTTTAAAAATATTACTTTTTGGTACCGGTCTTGTCAATGTTCGCTATTGCCAAGCTAACGCGAAAGTACTATAGCCTTTCTATAGATCCATAAGAACCTATTGACACGTACAAAAGATCTGTTGGAGGGGGGGGACAGGGCTCATATAAAAATGGTCATCGTCCTTTAGGCTGATTTTTGACAGACATATAAATGTGAGATAACCTCTTGTCACAGTGTTCAATCTTGTTTTATTAAAAGAAACCAACTTCGAAACTTGCTTCATTGGTGTTGCTAGTAGTATAGATTTGATTTCCTTTCATTTGCGTCATTTGTATTGGTAGTTCAACAATGCGATAAAATTAAATGGGCTTTAAAACAAATGGTTTGAACACGCAAATCCTCGTTGATAAGTTTAGTGAGATGGCAACTGGTAAACCATACATACACTATCTATGGAGGTGCTAATGATGGTATGGTGTATTAAGCTCGGAAATGGCGGGAACGGGAAGCGGGATGGTAGAAGAGTTTATATTATTATGCAACCTGTTTAATAAGTTTGCGCCCGGTTGCCTACAGGTTACACATCGAAATAGAAATAACAGTTATTTCTATTTCGATGAGGTTACATTATTAACTTCGTTTTGCTTGGATTCGCGCCGCCGCCAGTTCCCGCGCTTTTGCGTTCCAATCTTTAAACGGTATTAACTAGGTAGTCTCACGTTCTGTAGGTTAGTTGTTTGAGTAGAGTATTGCTTAAAAATAAGCCTTTTTTTGTAAAAAGAACTTTGTTCTCGGAGTTACGTTATGTGATTGAATTACACAAAACCCTCAAACATCACATAACATTAGCCCTATATATTTGCGTTCTATTTTTATATATTTTTTTAAAATGGCCGCTTCTCCAGCCTATAAACGCGAGCGATCACGCTACTCTTTGGTCGATTGAAAAATTAAATAGAATGCAAATCGTCGAACAAGGGTCTCTTGTAAAAATATTAGCGTGTGATTTTATACATTTTGTATTTACTCTGTATTGTACCAAACATTGAGATTGCATTTGAAATAATAATTTTAAAATTGAAAGCTTGTTTTTTTTTTCTACCCTCACTTGTATTTCGTATATACTTAATTATTAGCATCATTCACATCTCATCCGCTTGCTACATTTTTCATGCTTTCGACTGCTTGCACTTTTTTTTGCTCTAAATACTTATAGAATATTCGTAGCTTTATATTCCAGGGTCTAAGAAAACAAGATCTTCCACTCGGACCACGTGACTGACACAAGCTTACAAGTCGAATGCGTGTTAGTTAATAGACAAGGATAAACAGCGCAAAATTACGTAGGCTTGTGTCAGTCACGTTGTCCGAATGGAAGAGCTTGTTTTCTTAGACCATGTAATTACCTATATTATTTAGCTTCTGTAGTACCCATGTAGTACCTATACGTTTAGTATTATTCAGTCTCATTGGGTAACCTATTACTTACTAGATCCCTTTAGATATGAAAGTAGGTATAGCATAACTGGGGGTTGTATAAAGTATTTAATGCATGCTCTTTGTAGGTAGTCAGTGTCATGTATTGGGGTGATCTAAGGGAAATCCCTCTGTAGCTATCATTTACGTCGTCGCCTGGTATTCCAAACATCGCATACCCAAATAATAAAAACTAGATACTATTCCAAGGGATAGCTTGTGTATATCGTATTCAAAAATCCAATAGGGCAAATGAAAGTCGAGAACTCTTTGCACTCAATGCATGACATAAAGCTTTTGTGGAACCTTAAAGCGCCTACACAACACACGACAATCTGCTGTACAATAAAGAGGGATGCAGCTATAAAGCAGAACAGAAAGACTTACTATATTTCTCTCTCTGTCACTTCTCTATTTTACAGCTACTGCGTCCCTTTAGTGTTGTTTGTAATATTCCTCTGTTAAGTGTTATATAGTTGTGTCCTTCTGTTATACCGTTTCGTCCCTCTGTTATACCGTTTAGTCCCTCTGTTGCTCAGTTAAGTTCCTCTGTTGCACAGTTAAGTCCCTCTGTTGCACAGTTAAGTCCCTCTGTTGCACAGTTAAGTCCCTTTGTTGCACAGTTAAGTTCCTCTATTGCACAGTTAAGTCCCTCTGTTGCACAGTTAAGTCCCTTTGTTGCACAGTTGAGTCCCTGTGTTGTACAGTTGTCCCTGTGTTTTACAGTTGAGTCCCTCTGTTGTACAGTTAAGTCCCTCTGTTGTACAGTTAAGTCCCTCTGTTGTACAGTTAAGTCCCTCTGTTGCACAGTCAAGTCCCTCTGTTGCACAGTTAAGTCCCTCTGTTGCACAGTTCAGTCCCTCTGTTGTACAGTTAAGTCCCTCTGTTGTGTCGTGTGTAGCCACTTTAAGTGGTTGTCTCATGGACCTATCGTTGTCTCTATCCAGATTCAAATGGCTGACTGACGGGATCACGGGCACAGAAGAACAGGTAAATCGAGCCCCTAGAGGTTCATTATCTATGGAGAGGACAACCAGCTTAGAGAAGAAAGTGCAAGATGCAACCAGTGTAGAGAAGAAAACACCGCAAAATGATCGTAAAGCGGAATGAAAAATCATTAAGTACTCGGCCGTTTTAATCGGCGCGTGGTCTTGGATACATAGCATGTTGATACGAATAAAAACTAATGCTACAGATTAGTTACTACGTAATGTACGTAACTATTACAAACACTGTGAGACACAGAAAATAATTAAGAATATGAACAACAAAAATTACTTTATTTGCTACATAGCGATTTCTCTGAGGATTGGGTGTGATGTGACCATATTGCCAAACAATGCTATGTTTTTTTAATTGACCTATGCTTGTGAAGAAAACGTACGACCAATCAAGCTTCATCGGACTTGCGGGGGATGCTACGATTCCACGCAGATACTGAATAAATATTAAATAAGATTAATATGTAAATTTAATTTTAAAATTAAAAATATCAATGTACCTACCTGTGATGCTTAAAATTGTCTAGATTGCTTTTTTAATCCCATAGATGGGAACATAATAATGAATATAAAGGAAATGAATGATTTTTGTGATTTATTCAATAACTTTGTATATTATATGAATAAAATGTATATAACAGTCATATTTTGTTGTTCTTCGAAAATCACGTTATTATTCTTATGTGAAGAAAACATAATTAAGCTGTCATAGTCAAATTATTGTATGAACTTATTTTAATATTTATGTTTATTTATACTTTATTGCAAACAAAAAGTACAAGAAAAAAGTGACATAGAGTATTATTTGGGTATTTCTCGTTTTTGCAAAATTCGACTGTGACTGGCAGTTTTTGAGCCTGTTATAGCTAAACACTTAAAATGAGCTTTGTCCTTTTAAAGTATACATCAAATACCTACTATAACTTCAGAAAAAAGAAACATACATTTCATTCATACTTTTTTTTACACAAATTTTTAATCCATGAAAAATGTCCCTTCCGTGTGTGTGATCAGTCTGTCTCAAAATACAAAAAAAATTGCTGTGTTATATCTGTTAAAATAAATGCTTAAAAAAGAATGCCAATCATATTTGAAATAAATTTATTCAATAAATATAACTAGTAGTTTAGGGGGTTTTTCTCTTTCTTTTTTTCTTTTATATGGTTACAAAGTTTGTGATAATTTTTTTTGTCCCTTCCATGGATGAATGTCACACTTGCCCTAACTAAAAAAATATTGTGAATGTATCCAAACGAATTTGATCATAGGCAAGGGTTGATCCACCATGTATTGATTTAGTTGTCGGTTACTGCCTGCAGCTCACGTTATCTAAGAATGGAAGCTTTGTTTTTCTATTCTCGCATTTCGTCAAGCATAAGTGGTCACAACTAGGTTGTTTGTAAAAGCTGTGAACACTTTAGTAATGCAGTCATTTTTGCTGTATCGATGCGTTTTTGTATCAAGAACTCCTAAAATAATTTGCATGTTCATTCATGATTTTGTAGTTATGTTTCTTGACCTTCATCTTCAAAATGTCTCTTCCATGGGTGTCACATCTATGGATCCGTGGATAAAATTACACCCACGGAAGTGACATATATTCCATGGATGTGAACATTGTAATGGATGAAGGTGTGGATGAGGGAGGTTTGTATGAAAGTGAATGTTTCTGGTTGTGTATGGCATGGTTTTTAACTATTTTTAAGGTTCCGTACTTCAAAAACAAAAAACGGAACCGTTATATGATCACTCGTGTATCTGAATTAGATCATTGTGATCCAGAATTTAACCACTTAAACTGAATTGTTTGTGGCATCCATCTGTACCCCTACCATGAGTTGCTAACGTAACTTACGCGCTCGATATCGACTACGTAAACGTGCATTTAGTATGGAGAAATTTTACTTCAGATAACTGTCAATAGATGGCGTAGTTTTAATTCCATACTAAATGCACGTTTACGTAGTCGATATCGAGCGCGTAAGTTACGTTAGCAACTCATGGTAGGGGTACTGGTCCTGCTGCGAGCAGGTGGCAGGGCAGGCATTGCAGGACACCAGGTGGACTATAGACTGCGCCATCATCCCACTCATAGGTATATTCCATATTAGGGTCCTCCCGAGAGTCCCCACCTGAACATATTTTCCTTGCTCCGGCCAACCTGAGACCGGAGTATATTTAAAGACTTCCAGATTGGCCATGGTAGTCTATGTCCGGCGGGTAGGCTCGCAGGAAGCGGTACAAACTGATCTGAAAGTGGTGGTCCACAACGATGAAAAATCCCATTCAACCAAACCCTGTCCTCAAGATGCCATGGGATTGCGTCTGACCACAACCTCACTTGGTGAAAAGCGGCGACGTGGCCGATGAAAGAACACGCTCACCCAGAAAATGCATATTCACTCTCGACTTGAAGACACGCAGGTTGTACGATTCCGGGAAAACAGATGCAGGGAGAGAATTCCACTCTCTGGCCGTACGCACCAAAAATGAAGACGTTTGGTGCGAACCAAGGGAATTCGACCAGATGTGGGTGGTATTTTCCATGGCGCCGCGTATTCCGGTAACCGAATGTGGTTGAAGGGATAAGTTCGTGGAGTGCCTGAGAATATTCCCCATGACCCACTTTATAAAAAACCGAGAGGCTGGCAACTTTGCGTCGATGCTCCAAGCTTTGAAGCTTGGTCTTAGGAAGTTGGTCATCGCCAATGAGTCTCCGAGCTCTACGGTACACCGATTCCAGGGCATCCAGCTGATACTTGGCAGAGCCATCCCATGGGGTGGAGACTGGTCCACACTCCAAGCAGCCTGGATCCGTATCCAGGCTGCTTGGAGTGTGGACCAGTCTTCATTTCCCGGCAGAGTATCCATTGATCTCACTGCCAAGATAGGAGATATTAGGCTCAGATAATTCAAATTGACAATCAACCACAAATCTCTGCAAATTCAAGAGAAGTGGGAAAACTGCGGGGCCGAACCAGAATCCTCGGCGATGTGAAGGGTACGTCAGAATACGAGAGGCGGATGGATGGGGATAGTCTTGGCTACGGTGTAACACTTTAGCCGTAGTTATCCTATCGTGACATTCTGTTCTGTACCTGCATCCCTGAACAGATCTAAGGTGTTGTTGGGGCATACGGAAGGCGGCCAAGCGACGCCTCCTGAGGGCGACACGCGGAGGCGGAAGGGGAAGCCTGTCCACACGAGTTCAACTCACTCTCGACCGGCTTTTCTATTTATACTGAATAATTGAGACACATAAAAAGATAGCTGTTAGCATACCAACACTGATACTAATAAAAGTTCATCTTATAATTTAGTAGTATTATTATAATATTTACCTAAAGAATTACTTCTCTGTAAAATTTCATTTCCATGGATGCATTAATGTATGGGAATGTCACTTCCATGGGACCAAGGTCACTACCGTGGATGCCCATTTTTTTAAACCCCTATAACTAAGTACATAAAGGGCTGCGAGCTCGGTGAGTATTTTTACCTCATACAGCATTACCAGAACTACCAAAATCCATCATCAGATTAACTAAAAAGAAGAGTACCCTTATTTATCAATTTTGAGAAGCGAGAACGAGAATTACCCATTTCTAAGATGGCAATTTCTACCACCAACCTTTAAAAATTATTAATAGTCCTTAGAACAATGACAATATTGTGGGGGGAAAAAACAGAAATGTTTATTCTTCAATCATTTTATTTTCTTCAATAGCTTTATTATTTTCATCAACAGTCTTAATAGCTACGTAAAGTTTCCCAATTTTCCTTCCTTCAGATTTTAAAATTAATTTTCGTGAGTTATCTCGGATGACTTCCAAGCTTTGATTGCTATTGAGGCCTAATATGAAGCCCAAGTTTATTACATCATGGACGTCCCGGACTTGCATACTATTTTCTGAACCACTTGTGACAATAATGCTTTTAGATCTCCCAACTGCGTGGTAAGTATGAGCTGTGCTTATAACATTCTTTCTACACGTAGAATCTTTGATAGCCGGAGAGTACATGAGCTCAAAAAATAGTCCTCTTTCAACCGCTTGTCGGTATAATTTCTGCTGATTTTGAAAGGGATTCTAGTAACAGGATCAAAAGTTATGATGTCCAATATCTAGAGAGCCACAGGCATACTGAAATGCTTGTAGTGTTTTCGGTACTACTGCTACTAAATCATACTTCTTGTAATTTACAGACTTGTTTAACTGCAGGCTTATACTAGAATCAGAGAATTCCACTGTAACTCTCTGTAATATGTTTAATTTTGTGCAGCTGGTCACACTTTCAGGTATTTCTACGGGTGGTGGAATAAGGTCTTTAGGTTCTTTGACCTCACCCTTTTTCTTCTTCTTCTTTGGCTCATCGCTAGGCTCTAATACATGAGTATCAATGGCTATTGTGTAAAAACTACATTTCTCGAAAATATCTAATTTATTAAGATCAAAACTCCTGCTTACTGATAAATCACAGAAGCCCCAGTTCTTGCACGTCATGTTAATCCTGAAAAAGCAACAATGTTGAAAAATGCAGGTAATAATTTCTTAGCAATTTTTTTTTTTGTGATAGAATTAGCTTAGCTTATCCTAAAATTTGTGGCAAAAATTTTTTCCGAACACAAAACTAACGTCTGCGTATAATAAATTAAGTATAAGAAAAACTGCATTATTATAAGAGGAAAATGCCAGAATGTTATATTTACCAACCTGAGTTACCAACTTATTATAACCTTGATTTTTTTTTTCTGGAGATTATCTATTCTGATCGCCTAAATTCTTATAAAACCACACAAGGTAAATTAACTAATATCTTCTCGTATACTTTACTATCTACCTATTAGCAATATAATTCAACTTTCTTTAAAATGCAATGATGAACAAAAATTAACAAAATAAAATAACCTCAATAAACTTTTTTTTTCTATAACTGCTGGGGCGCGTTCAGTGGCTTCGTACGAGTGCACTCGAGCGCGCACCAGAGCGCGCTCGAGTGCACTCGTACGAAGCCACTGAACGCGCCCCCGTGGCTCAGAGCGAAACAACCAAACAACCGTCTAATGAGATGGTTAATTTTTACTCTGACAGCTATTTGACGTTTAAAGCTTGTAATTTATGTCAAAGTCAAAAGACTCAAAAAGCCCGCCATTTTGTTTCGTAGTTACTTTAGAATAATTTTGTTAAATTTGTTTATCACAGACGTCTAATACGTCTGTAATGTATATAAAAGTAGAAAACAATTGAGACAGGAGAAGAATTTTCTCTCGTCAAATATTTGAGGTTATAAAAACAACTCGATCGTTCAGTGGCTCGGTTGCAACTCAAACGGGTTAAATTTTACCCAAACAACTACGCTCGAAGCCACAGAACGCACTCCTGTAGCTGCTAAGCTGCTTGTCAAATTGACGTTTTAACTTTGAAAGTCGTTCAGAAACCTATATCTTTTTTTGAGTTTTTTGGCCTGGTTAAATACCTTTCTTTTTGCCAACTTTCCAAAAATAAATTAATTTTAGTAGAAGAGTCTGTTAATTAATGATTAGGTAGAGTCTATATAGTAATGGGTATTTTTTTGGGAAATTTAAACAAGCACTAGGGTAGGGTGAATTTCCCGGGACCAAAAATTGCGTGGCATTGATGAAATCGCTATTAAAAAATATAGTTATTATGTTCTAAAAATTTTTTCTGGTTAGGTGAAATAGTAATTTATGTGTAGCACTAAATATTTTAATAAGAGGATCAATTAATAGATACTTCAAAAAAATAATTAATCCTCGAAATCTTCCATTACCGTGTTTGTCCATCTCACCATCACTACATAGTATAAAATAAAGTCGCTTTCTCCGTCCCTATGTCCCTATGTCCCTATGTCCCTATGTCCCTTTGTACGCTTAAATCTTTAAAACAACGCAACGGATTTTGATGCGGTTTTTTTTAATAAATAGAGGGATTCAAGAGGAAGGTTTATATGTATAATACATGCATAATATACTTAAGGATAACCCACAATAACCATTTTCCCGTGCGGAGCCGGGGCGGGTCGCTAGTGTTGTATATTATTTATATGGATTGATATATTAGACACTAGCGACCCGCCCCAGCTCCGCATGGGAAAATCGTTATTGTGGGTTATCCTTAAGTATATTATGCATTTATTATACATATAAACCTTCCTCTTGAATCACTCTATCTATTAAAAAAAAACCGCATCAAAATCCGTTGCGTAGTTTTATAAGCATACATAGGGACATAGGGACAGTGAAAGCGACTTTGTTTTATACTATGTAAGTATGTAGTGATTGAATAGGTATAACTTATGTATCTTGTTAGTTTTTTACTTTATTTGCTAGATATTTAGCAAGAATACATACATTTTCAAATTTTAATAAACGCAGACTTTTTTTTTAAATAAACCCTAAGGTAAAAAAACCACGGAAATGAAGATTTTAGGAGACCTGTTGAAATTCACTCACCAGATCAACAAATGACGTCACGCACTTTGTTTTTGTGCTAATCCACGTAATAGTTTGAAGTATAAAAACTCTACTAAGACTTTTAGACTCTACTTACTCCATTCCTCAGAATGAAAATGCGAAGAGCGGTTTTCCCACCTCTCTGGATTATTCTATCTACTAATTCCTCGTCTCTGCTTATTGATTGGAACCCTGTAAAATATTTATTCTCTGTTATGGTTGCTTGATGAGCATAAATCTTTTCAATTGTATTACATCCTTGGTGTTTCGTCTTCTTGTCATATTTAATAATCTTTGAATTGCTTGATATTTCAGTTTGAACTTCAGAGTCACATGTTTCTTTGCCATCATATACATATATCTATTGCAAATGAATGTTTTTCCTTCATTTTTGTTACTTGAAAATATATCAATTTGGCATTTTTTATCAATTTTTAATACATCAGTATTTTCCATTATTTCAGATGTACTTGATTCGTAACCAATTTGGGGGGCATTTGTTGTTTTTTTTTCTTTCTTCTTCCTGCGTTCCATGTACCTATCGGTTGTATCTTGACATGGCTAAATTTGCATTAACCCTTGCAGAGTTATACATAGCAGGAAATATTCTTGGTACGTAACTAGGACTGTCCTGTTCATCAGCTTTTTTGCCTCCAATGAAGTGCGCACTGCAAATCCTATCATGTGGCTTTGGGAACCATAGCGATCCATCAGCACTGAAATAAAACAACAAATAAAAACTTAACTATTGTAAAAGTTACATTCGAGTCGGTCGGGTGGTCGGACTCTTGGTAGGACCTCTTTCATAGTAGGTAATATTTTGATTTTGAAAACAAATGTCACAAGTCAAAACAACACAAACAACCAAAGAAAAAAAGTAAAAAAATCATGACAATAACAACTCCTATTAAAATAATATAAAAAATAATAACGTTGTTGAGTTGAGTCAAAAGCATACGAACGAATAAATAAAATAATGGTAGTTAACATAGTTATTTGTGGTGAACTACAATGCGATGAATTTGCAGAGACTTGCCTGATAGCAGATTATTTATCACAAAAGCTTCCTAATTTTTGCTATGAGAGAATCGAAAAGTCTGTATTGGAATGGCCGGTATGTAAAAAATAATTTATATAATTACGAATTTCACGTGACAGCGAGAAGAAAGCGTCGGTGATGTAGGTATATTGGTTAGGTAGAATTAATAATCTCCCATCAATTTCTACGTATATAACACTAAATTAAAAATTTAAAAACCCCCGACCCAAAACGGTTACTTGATCCTTTCAACAACTAGAAAAGACCTGATAATCTTCAAATGGCTGAAGATATTTTCTTGGATCATAGCTAAGAACACTCCCGATTGTAACACCTTGCAAACAAAAAAAACTAGATCAAAATCGGCGCATCCGTTTAGAAGCTACGATGCCACAGACAGACAGACAGACAGACAGACAGAGAGACAGATAGACAGACAGACACACACGTCAAACTTATAACACCCCTCTTTTTCGTCGGGGGTTAAAAATGGACGGACACGCGACACGCTAATCGGTTCTCTGAGTCTCTTTACATTGTTTATGCCAAAGGTTTATGCCTTTGCCTTTTCTGTGTTGTAAAAATTGTAGAGTTTGGTAATGTAAAATATAAAAGCGCAAACCAATACTTCAGAAAATCATTCCTTTCTCTAGCAGCCTTTGCTATCATCATCATCAACATAGGTATAATTACATAGGTATTAGGAAAAACTGACTGCATCAATCTATTTAAAATTCTAAAATTTACATTACGTATATTCGGCGCTCTTATCTTAGTTAGAGGAAAATATTGCAAGAAAACCTGCCCACACCTGGTGCGTAGAAGGCTGTAGAGAAATAAAAAACCTGCTTTGGGGGCGCCACGTGTATATTTTTGTGTTTAAGGCAACAATTTCCCTTATAAAATTAGTTCCCTTGAAATTCCGTAATATGGCGAGGGACTTGAAATAATTTAGGGTGGACTTAAACCTTTTGATAAAGAAGTAATGAGCCGATAGCAAAGGCGAATTCAGCCTTTAGATCTTGAACATCAACTTTTTTGGTTGCTTTATTTTCTTACTACTTATTAGTAAGTAGGTAAGAGATATTATTGCTACTACTATATATTTTGTACAAAATCTCAAGTTCGGGTTACATGTTATTTTCAATCAACATATTTTTTACAGCAATGGCTGTGTAAAATTAACATAGCAAATAATTGGCATCATCTTCATTCACCGTTAATATGGAAAGAATTGCTAATGAAAGGAAGCAAACCTTTCTACATTGGCGGTGCATCACAGTTTTTAGAATACGTCCACTCTTATTACAACTTCGATTTGTTCATGAGCTGTGACAAATATCGTGGACTAGTCCGAAATTTTGGTCAATATAAGAAAAAACTCAAAGAAGAAGCAATTGCAATAAAGGAAACAATTAGACCAGAAGAAATAGTAAGAAATTTTGAAAAAGAAGAGTATGTCGTCTGTATATCAGGTGCAGCAAACGTCCTTGCCAGTAATTTGATATCTCGACTGCTTGATCTAAGCCGAGGAAAAAGATCAATTTCCAAAATATTTCTTTACGATGAAGATTGTAGTGAAGACTTCCTGTTGGAAATTGAAGCTCAATGCAGTCTTATTAGTACCAAATATCCAGGAAAAGTTGTAAAGTATGCGGACAAAATTGGAAATGCACTTACAATCGCTGATTTGTTAATTGTTATGGATCATGTTCCGTTTGAGTAAGTAAGTGTTTATAGATTGTTTGTATGTACTAATGGATGTAATATGGTAGTAATTTTGGAAATTTGTCATCTTTTAGCCCAAACAAAAGCATTGGAGAATGGCTCTATGCAAATATGAAGCTTATGCAAGGACTCGCAATAATGATAAACGCATCAGCTTCTCGTTCCATGTATATCATATTTGCCAACGTAGGACCAGCTTGCTTCAATGCAACTGTGCTTATGCACTCTGTTACAACAAACGTAAAAAACATTGTAGTTGCAACGTCTGATATAGGATTGGAAGTACTTGATACTGTCTCTGAAGTATTTGATATACCAGTGAGAAAAATGTTTTGCCCACCAGTGTGGGGCTTTGTAGGAATTAATCATATAGTTGATTTGAAAAATACCATTCACGAGTATAATACCTTTGAACCGTATACAAGGTATACGAAAGTCAAGAACTCCTCTTTGAGCATTGGACGGCTGACTCCCGAAATGCGAACTTTGGAATATTTGACATATTTTGACGAATCTATATGGGTCAAAGTAGCTGAAAAACAGGTACAAGTTAATCTTTTTAAATTATAGCGTCTTCAGTATGTAGGTAACCAATAACCGCAGGTAATGTTGTTCAATTGCAGAAAATCGTCCCACCAAACACTATTACAATAAACAAAGTTGTGTCAATATTAAATTTGATCAGAGTCTGGCTTATTGAAGTGACTCCTCCTGACTACATTGTCAATTTGGGTCTTATCTGTGACGGTACGATTATGAATTTAAATTACAGTAACTCAGTATAATTGTTCAAAAAAATTTCTTATTTACTTTATTTATTTTGGTTATAATCACACTAGCAATATTGTTTATCCTGTGCTTGAAATACGTTAAGCGCCAATCTTGAATACTAATAACCCTAATAAAGAGCACTTGAGTATTGATATAAACATCTTCTATTTAATCTACCTAATTGACTCTGGCTACAAGAAATTTCAATTTGTGACTCATCTGTTGCTTTTAGGTACCTTCGGATTAACTTTCGATGGAGCGTTTTCACAACCATCTCGCCTTTTTGGAAGAGAATGGAGACCAGCTAAGGAATACTATATGCCTAAAGACAATTATGTTAAATTGCCATATTTGCAATATATCGCTGAAATGATGATGAGCCTCGACAAAAAGGCGTTACCACCAATAGTTAAATTCTATCCCTGTAAATGCAAGCGAGTCGATCATAAGAAGAAAAAGGTTTGGTTGTAAACTGTCCTTTATTGAACGGATATAAGAAGAGTGCAAGAAGAAGTGAAGTGGAGTTCAAGTTTTCAGCTTGACCTGTTCTAGATTTTGTCATGCGAGGTAACATTTGCGAGACTCATCGTGTGAATTCGTTGTTATTGCGTCGAAAAATTGTCTAGCTTAGCTTTTACAAAATGCTTCGGCATTTTACATAGGTAATATGTGAAATGCTCGTCGTCACTGCAATATGCCGACATGAAATATATATTACTATATTTTTATTTTTAGTTGACATTTTAAAGATAGTTTAATTCCTGCACTAAATCCTTAATTTTGACACAAAAGCAAGCAGCACCGCGTGTGGTGGACAGATTAGAAAATAATTAGACAATTTGCCGCGGCATTTCACCAACGGTGCTCGGCTTGTTTAGGCATTTTATAAAATGACAAGGCGTTTACTATTTGTCTTCTACTTAAGTATTGCAATTTGGCGCGCGTTGGTAAAATGCCGAGGTATTCTGTAATAAGACGAGTCCTACAATATGCCGATGACATATATTAGGTATATTGTTCGTGATTGTGATTGTGAATTTGTAACCTAAGTTTACGTTTAGCGGAAAAATACTAAAGCTGCGCATAATTTTTGAAACTCGATTTTTTGAATCGATCTTTCGTTCGTTTTCTCGTCTTCGTCGATCACATTTCTGAACGAGACACAGACTGTGGAATTGGTAAGTGAGGGATGGATAGATAGAAAACTTCATGAGAAAGACTGAGAAGGAAATACATCAGTCAGACAGAATAGCTAGGGATGCCAGATAAATAAGAATAATCAAACCTGTGTAAATTTGAAAGCGTATCGGTGTGTTGTAGTGAGTGGCTCTTTTGTTTGTTGCTTCCTAATATAATAAAAACTAGAGACCCGTAGCGGCGTCGAAACGCCGGCTAGAATATGGTAATGTAATATTATAGGGAAACATAAACCATTTTTAAGGCATTTTTTCGATACTGTACTCAAAACACACATTTGAATGAAATGGTGCCTTAATAATAATAAAATTTAACCCACCAGAATTGAGCCTAATTGCTTTATAATCACAACGTAGAAATGAACATTTGTCAAAAGTTTTGCATAACAATTTAAAAAAAACTTAAGAAACTTTCATTGATTCTTATTTTGATATCAAGAATCATTTGAGAAATTAGACTTTAGTTAGCATTTTTTAGTCATTAAGGTTCTCTATTGTCTACAATCATCCTAAATATGAGAATACAAAAGTCAACTTATTTTAGTAAATGTTGGTAACAAAATAGGATCAGTTAAAATTTGGTGCAAACATTTTGAGAAATGATCACGGCAGAAATAAAAATAAAATATGATTTTCGATATTCATCTATGACTTTCTGACCTTTTAATTATTATTATTACCGAATCAGAATAACACTAATAAAACACGACTTAAATTACACCCTGGATATTTATTTATACCTACTTGTAATATAAATATTCCTACAATCGACGATATAGAGACTGTGAGGAAAGAAAAAAGTCGTGGAATAGGCTCCCATACAAACCACGACCCTTTTAATAGGAAACGGACTCTAAACAATCATAACATTTAATAAGTAGGTAAAGTCACCGTCAGATATTGGTTGGATTTGTCGCTCGCTCGCATTATCTGATGGAACCTTGACTGTACCTACCTAGCGTTGAAAAAATAAAATTAAAACAGCTTCTTTCACAAATTCGTCCATTTTTCGATTATTTCATAACAAAATATTGACATTAACCATTCTAATTTTCACATATAACCATTTATGTATCTTAGATCTAATTTACGCCAATTGAAATAATATAAAAAATTAAACCGCCGAATAAAACTGAAAAGTAAGAAAAACCCTATAAAATATAACCAACTTCAAAATACTAACTTATTAACAAACGTGATAGACTATATTTGAAGTAGTAAAACCTTGGCATTGTCCGATTATTCTTTGATCTTTATATTGTTCTATAAATATCTTTATACCGTCAAAAACTTGTGCTCTACTTAAAGCCACGTAAAGCTGCCCGTGAGAAAATACTGGTTTTGGAAGATAGACAGCTACTTTTTTCAAAGATTGCCCCTGACTCTTGTTTATTGTCATCGCAAATGCAAAAGTAACTGGAAACTGAAATCTTTGTAATTTGAATGGAAGGATGGAGTCTAAAGGGCTAAACTTTATTTTAGGAAGAATAACTCTTTCAACTGAACTTGCACCCGTCAGAACCTGACAATCTAAAGAATTGGTATATAGTTTTATTAACTGAAACCGAGTTCCGTTAATCAACCCTTTGGCTGTATTTAGATTTCTCATGAGCATGACAATAGCACCAATTTTTAATTTAAGCTCGTGTCTGGGAAGCCCACTTACTTCAATACTGTTAAGAAATTCCGTCGGAAAATTTATAATAGAATCAGAGTCATCTGATATCACTGTATCTACGCTTTTATATGTTACTTCTTCGCTAGAGATACGCTCGAGAACTTTCAAATTAATTTTTGAACTGATTTCATTAGTCGGTGTGAGAATAGCCTTTTCGTGTATATTATTATATAAAATCGATCGGCGAACCAATTCCTAAAAGACGAATCTAATATTGACTGCCCACATTCGTCCTTTGGCAGAGTGTCATTTCCAACTTTAAGGAAGTAATCTGCAAATTCGTCTTGTCCTTCATTTACTCGCATATTTTTATCTAGCTTTAGAAAAGTCATGTATCACCACAAACGATGATTTTTAATACAGTTTTCGATTGTTACTGCCCGTCCAGCATGTGGCACTACCGGCAGAGTCTATCTAAAGTCACCAGAAAATAATACAACTTTTCCAGCAAATGGTTGTCGTCGTCTATCTTCATTAATTGTAATATCCCGAAACATGCGATCGATTACTGTCAAGGCTGCTGCCGGTATCATACTCGCTTCATCAATTTATAAGGTAGGCACTGTCAAGATATCTCCCGTGAGAAGAATCAGGTTTAACACCAGATACAGACGAATCAAGAATTGGTATCGGCAATTTGAATTGATTGTGTAGTATTCGACCTCCGTTAACTAAGCTTGCTGCAATACCGGTAAATGCTACTGGCACAGCAATGCGACCAACACTCGCTACTTTGGCAAGTAAAGTTTTTTGCACATACGTTTTACCACAACCTGCAGGTGCATCAAGAAAAAAGGATGAATTGCTTTTTTCTAGCTATTTATTCTTTTTCAGTCTATTGACATTTGCAGAGTGCCCTAGAAGCCAACGCCATTACCTTTACGAAAAAAAAATATCTAAAATTTGAGTGGTTGTCATTTATGTCATTTAATGTAAACAAATCCTTGCTTTATTTTTACCTTCTTTTAATTGGTATTTTGTTAAAAAACTTAAAAAACTAAGAGTTTTATGCACCCCTCCAGGATGAGACGAAGCTAATGAGGTATAATTTATCAATATCGGACCTCGCATGTGGATTTGATACCCTGTACAAAAATCGGGCTTGCGTAATATATATATATATATATATAGATTGCTTTGGCTGGAGGCGCTACATGTATATTTTTATGTTTATGGCAACATGTTCCATTTTAAAATCTGTTCCATTGAAATGAAATTCTGCCTGCAGTATGGTAAGGATTTTTTATTTTTCTGGTCGGGTTTTAGTTTATAATATAAAAGGAGTACAACAACCGCAAATAAAGTAATAAAGTTTTCAAGTAAACGTGCAGCAATTCAAGTAAGCAGTATACGAGTTCCCATTAGTTCCATTGAACAGTTCCATTAAATGGAACATTTTATGTGCAGTGGATTTGTTTTCGAGTTAGACACATTTTTCCACGAATACACGTCTGGCAATCCTGCTCACGCACCCACACAAATGTACAGGCTCTCCCACACTCGCAATTTTGTCCAGTTTTGAATGAAGCATCTTTGCGGGTGGATGTTCATCGTGTTTCGCCGCGAAGGAATGTTATGACGTGCAGTAACTGTCTTTGTTTCAACAACAATTTCGCAGTTTTCCAACCGAATATAAGTTGAGATGATGTGATAAAACCGCCTGGGGCGGTCACCAGGGTGTTTGCATCATGAATTTCCCCGAAGCATGATCGTGCCAAACGGAATTGTTGTCATAGTTAGGTGTTTTTGGTGTTGTTTAGTGAATGTTGTGCCAATAATGAGATAGTGGTGTGTTGTGATGTGGCTCTGGGACATGTGGGGGGTGCTGTGGTGCGTGGAGGCGGTGGCGAGGCTGGCGGCGGCTTCGCCCCTGGACCCTTCGTCGGTCGTGTCAGGTGAGAGGCCCATAACACCTGCGATGTCTCAAGCTCGTTTGCCTCGCTCGCTATTAACATTGCATGCGCCACTGCATCGAGTATCAAGCTTACTAGTTTTTTAGTTCTTATTTTGAAATATACTGTTTTGTTTTGATTAAATTTTGTTGATCAAATCGTTTGTTTTATTTCTTAGATTAATTAATTGCCTGGTATTGGTTTATGGTTATAGTTTATGATTATGCATGGTATACTATCAAGCTTTATGATCCTTTCTATGTACAATGTGTAGTTTAGTCTAAAAAATAAAAAATTTTTTTTTACTTTTTTGTATAAAAGAGCAATTTCTTGCAACATCAATAACAATTTAAAATCTTATTAGGTTCCATTCAACAGCAGTATTTTTTATCACTTATAACCTAAAACAGTTATTTTTGTAACATAATATTATAATAGGTTACCAATATACATTTTGAAATATTAAATAACTGATTAATAGTGAATTTTACAAGACTTGGAACACACAAAAGTACACTTCTAACATGGTCAAAAACTATCTAGATGCTGGAATATCTTAAAAATCAAGAATCTGTGTAACGAAAAAGATCTAGATTATAAGCAGACACTTCCTATAATAACTTCACAATGACAATTTTACTTTCGATCTGAACTTGCTGGCTACTAGGTAACTGCTTCTGATTAAGAACACAAGTTGACATGTATTATTAAGATAAGATAAGATAAGATAAAATTCATTCATTCAAAATATTAGTCTAATATACAATTTGTATAAGTTTCGTACTACACAAAATAAATCATTATCACTAACTTAAAAATATTACTGTGTGACTTTCCAGCAATTTACTTTTAAAGCCCGACCAAAGAAATATGACACCTCGCCATATTGAGGAATTTCAATGGAACTAATTTTATAAGGCAAATAGTTGCCATAGTCGTAAAAATATACACATGGCGCCCCCAGAGCAGGTTTCTTATTTCTTTGGTCAGGCTTTAATTGATTTTAATACAAAATATCTAATTGGACATTAAAATTTTTATAGTTTATTGCACATATACAAATATTATACAGAAAGAGGATAATCAATTAATAAACAAGTCAGGTATACTTATTTCTGCAGAAATATCTTCCAATGAACCTAAATTAATATCTGTTATTAATTCTGAAGAACCTACCTACAACATCTGGTACCAAATTATTATTTATTAACACAAATATAATAAGTTTGTTGAAGCAACTTAAAAATGTTCCATGTTCAAGGTTTTATTTAGTGATTTGGCAGCCCGTGCTAACTTGGCATTCTTGTAGTCAACTTAACTGCATAGTGCTTTTAGACTTATAACTTTGTCTTAAAAGAATCGTGTTTTTACTTATTATTATCTATATTGCACACAAACAAACAGAACAAACGAGTACAAAAGTAAAAGTGTTGTTATACAAAGGTAAGGTTAAAAGAAAATTAAATGAGTCTGAATTTTTAGCTAAAAGAATGTCTCAGTCAAAAAGTTTTGGCATATAAAATAATAATAATAAAATAATAATACCTAATAATAAAAACTTTATTTAATGCAAAAATCTTGCAATGTTGCTATCGATGTTCACCATATTGAGTAAAATATTTGTAAAATACAAGCCAATTTAATTATTAGTTGCATACATTAAACTTTTATATTTCAAATTTTAGTTACTATTTAATACATATTGATCAATATTAAACCGAGTAGACAATTTGAAATGTCCTTTTAAAGCATTATATGCCATGTGGCAATTAGCTTAATTAAAAGACAAAACATGGATCTATTTGATTTACCCAAATACTACCTCTAACTTTCATCTTTAAGATCATTATTACATTTTTCAAAAATAGTGCAATTCTAATGCATCTATTAAAGAGTCCAGTGCAATTCTGATGAAGACCCAACCCTATTACCATTAATCAGAGCTAAATTGCTTTAATAACTTAGCTACTATTAGGTTTCTTTGAGGTTGAACTGTAGTTACCTCTTAATGGCGATCGGAATGGGTAGTGCAATTAATGTCAATAATTAATTTGAACATTTACTGCACATACAATCCAGAGACAATCAAGTTACAATCTGAGAAAGCACTTAAGGAATTTAGGTGTGAGTTTCAAACATATAAATATTAAATAGAAGTGAAGAAGTGGAAGTGGTCTCTGCCTACCCCTCCGGGAAAGAGGCGTGACTTTATTTATATGTATGTATGTATATCGAAGTTTTCAACTTTTTGTTTGTCGTGTAGGTTTCAGTATTGTTTCTATTACATATAATCCTACCACAGCACTTGAAGTGCTTAAAACTTAAATCTTACCCACTTCTTCCTGTCTTCGGCAATTTTAGGTTACTGCTCCTTCCGAGGCAATAGTGTATGTATAGTCTATGGTCACAAGCAGACTAAAGTAATGAGAAATTGCTAGCCAAGCTAATTATGTACTGTAATCAATTCGTGTTGTCGTACCGATTGGTTTTAAACAAAATACGCCGCAACACATTACAACAATCTACATTAGTTCAATATTTAATTTCTATAATTTATACAACTTGCGAATTGTTGGCGCTTGCTGAAACTCCATTATATCAAAAAAAGTGTTTTTATAACTATGAATTTAATTTATATACCTATATAAGTAATAAAATGCGTTATTTAAATTTCGTTCATTTTACTACATATTCCAACCGCGGTCGTGTTCATTGAATTGCGTGGCGGATTCCGACCGCCATAATGATGGCCGCTGCTTGGCTCGGCAGCCAGTCCTCGCAAATCCCTACAAATTGGTCTGCAAGTCGATAATCTGGCCGATATCGGAGGCAAGGGGACTGCTATGAACAAACTGGAGGGTTAAGTACACCTATTGAGAGGTGTTATTGAGGAACGAGTACTTCTCGCGTAGAAACTTTGCGGGTAAAGCCTGCCCGGAGTGTCTTTTGTGCTTCTAAAGATATTTTAAGAAAAACGCAACGATGACGTCAACGATAGACGTGCAGTGCTAGACAAAGGTCTCTTACAAGGATTTGCTCATCAAAAAATTCATAAGGTTTTTATTCGAAATAATATTTAGAAACATCTTCGTCTTGACCCACATCCAGTTGCTACCCGTGACCTTAGGACCTAACTGGCCCTCCATAAGATATACACGCTGTGTGATGTGTCGTGGTCGCTACTCGTGAACTTCAGTTTCCCACATGGTCTAAAAAAACAAAGGTCTTCTGCTCGGACTGTCAAACTTGACACAAGCCTACTTCATCATGCTGTTCAACCTTTGTCGAATGCGTATTATTCGACAAGGATGAACAGCAGATGACGTAAGCTTTGTCAATTCACGTGATCGGAGTGTTAGACCTTGTTTTTTTAGACCATGGTTTCCCATGATTTGTTAGATGTAAAAAGATTCGGGCTATGTCGGTGTGATTGTTTTTCTACGGATCTCATCGATCTATAAGTATCTCAAGATGTAAAAGCTGACCATTAACTTATTAATTCCATGGCATCAATTAGTGCCCTTAATCGATACACACAGACCATTTCGGTTTTCAATTTGTCGGCGCTTCGTTAGGGTCGCCAATAATTTGTCTTACCCCGCCGCAAATAGCCCGCCCCAGAATTGATGGTTTATTAGTCCGACGAAAGATTTTCGGAAAAGCTTCAGCACGATGGGATTACAGGGAAATTTCTTTGCTTAGACGTGATTGGTTAAGGTTAAGCCAGCAATCTATTCGTAGCGCGTCGATACGACGAACGGGGGATTACGGTTTCGTTTTGTTCCTTCTTTGTGATATTGGAGGACTACTGATAATAGTATTACGTAAGCTTACATAGACGATACTATGTAGTTGGTGGTTAATCCTACTTCTGTTTTGGGATAGGTAGTAAAACGGTAGAGTTCAGTTCGAAGTAAATAAATTATGTTAATGCATAATTGGCGCTCATTTTTGAGAGGCCGTGTTTTTACCTTTTTTTTGGTAGATATAATTTATATACTTCTTTGTTTTATTCGTTTTTGTTTATTGGAAAAAACCTGTTTTTCAATAAAATTCTTCATCTGCCTTTTCAACGGTTGTTGTTGTGTTATAGACGAGCACTCAAGTTTTTCGGCGAGATCTATTCCACTCCATAGAGAACGGCTGAACATTTAGTGAATGACCTTTAGGCTTCGGCTAAAATAATTAAAGCTAAAAATTAATTTCTGAATCCAATCCCTCAACAATTTACAAGTTTATGTAGTTATTTCACTATTTCATCATAATTAAACAGCCAATCAGAAGCAGTCTTACATTTTTAAACCAATCGCAATCCAGACTAGTGTTTTTCGCTACGGGTTCAAAGTACTAGCCCTAAAAGGAGCGTCGCCCGCCATATTTATCGACATCAGGTTTTTGTTGAGAGTACGTTCACTTGAGAGTACGTCCCCCATATTTCAATAGCAATGAACTAATCTACAATTAAATTGCTTTGTAAGTAATGACTCAGTAATGTTCTGAATAGTTCAAATGGTATGCGACCGTTTATTTAGTTCTGAAATCATCTTGTCTTGTTTTACCTTTTTGTGTGTAAATGTATACTTAATAGCTATTCATAAACTTGGTGCTATGAGGCATTAAATCCTAATATAATATTATAAACGCGAATGTTTGTGAACCGTGGACAATTCCTCATACCTACCCACTGAAAAAATTTTAGCGCGGGCAAACCGCGGGGCGGAAAGCAAGTATCTAATACATCAATGCTATATTAGATTTTATTAAAACTTCCAAATTAAAAAAGGAGATGCCGTCATATTTTCCAAACAGTCTACGTTATTATCTTTTGTATTTATTTTACTAATTTGAATCTTTGATGCTAATGATGATCTTACAATAGTCAACCAACCGGAAAGTTCTGTCCATAACAATGAATAATCACAAAACTCGATATACATAGTTGAATTGCAAATCTAGCAGCATCTAAACGAGTTTTTCGGCGAACCAAATTGTAACCTTTCTATTCGGCTGCGGTTACGGCACAATGGCGACCGTTGTGCGTAGGGGGAGGGGAAGGGGCAATGCAAGGAGGGGAGGTGGGTAAGGCGCGGGCGCACGCGCGACGAACACATTGCATAACGAACGCGTCCGGCTAACGGGACCAGCGACGGGTTATACAGCTGATCTGCTCAATTTGCGCTCCAAAAGGTGCAGGGTACAGACCATTTACTTCCCGCAAGTTTGGCAAATCTTGCAGTAGTGCAAAAGTATGAGTCCACGCTTAGTTTGACACAGCGAAGGCTATAGAAGTAGAATTGTTTTTTGCTACATCCTATATCTGCTTCTAAACTAGGTGGACCGAAGATCTGGTAAGTCGCAGGACGACACAGGATGTAGCCAAAGCTAGAGTGTAAGTGACGGGCATAGTTTAATGCCCTCGTTCGCTTTAGTTAGGACAGTTTCGCTTTAGGGCAGAATCGCTGTTAGACACTCTTACAAAAGCTGAGCATGTTTCAGTCAAAGGATCTTACAAAGTTTTTTTTCCGGAGACAAAAAAGCTTCACTCCATAGTCCATTACAATGTCGAATATATTTTTAGTTTAGGAGAAAAGTTTCTTTAATTTGCTCAAACCCATTGACTGAGCATTTCCTTTCAGTGTTTGCTAAGCCGCCACCATGTGTAACCATGTGGTAGCATAGCAGACCTTTCCCTTTGTTCGCACTTCGCACAAGGACAGATTCTCATAAGGACAGTCTTTGACCATGTCATCTTTCGGCTGAAATAATGAATATAATGGTGATTATTATGACTAGAGTAAAGGTAAAACAAGTTAGTCAGTAACATTAAACTAAACAAGTCTCTCTTATTCCTTTTTCAAGGTAACGTTGTGCAATACGACCAGTTTTCTAAAAGACTTGATTTACATGTTCTAGCATCATATACTAAGTATTTTGTTCTAAGTCTTGTGATTCATCTCATCACCATACTTGTCTCAATGGAATGGACGTCATCACGTCACTGAGGTTAAGGAGCTGGACTGAAGGCGTGCCTTAAAAAATTAACATCAATTTGTATAGAACGTTGACTCCGTTGGTTGGAATACGTTTCCATGGAAGTCAATGTGTGTGTTCACTAAGTAAAATTAGTTTTGGGTTAAGTGGTTGTCAAATCCTGTAATATAAAACAATAGTGCGATAGTCTATTGGTAAATTATAATCATAGATTCGTCGTCGTTCGTCGTTAACAGCTCATATGTGTCCCCACCGAGGGGCCAATCATAATTACTAAGCACTAATTAAGTAATTACGACAATATGCTCACAACAACACACATGCTGTCTTGCAACAAATAAGTAATAATTTATCACGAGATTTTTACACCGATTCAGTTGGAAAGGTTATTTACGAAGTAAGGCATTAAAAAACAATTTTTAGACATCAAAGTCAAAGCTAATACACCAAAAATAAAATAAAAAAAATAAAAGTAAAAAGGACCAGAGCATAGTTGATCGTTCAAAATATTGAGCCATACTTAGACAAATACTTTATGCATATTCCGTTATAGGTACGCTAATCATTAGAATAATTCAATGTATCTAAAGAACGATATTTCGCCGTTAGATGTGGTTAGATGGGTCCGGTAAGCACTCGTCAGTTTCCTCAATTCGCCAGTTTCTTTAATTTGTCATTTCGTTATCTGTCAGCGATTGATCAAAACCTCAAAATGCAGCTTTCCTCTTTGGGTCCATGATGTGCGTTTAAGGAAATTTATGTGGCACCTTTTACACCATTATTGTGAAATGCAAATAAAATATTGATTATTGAGTATTCTTTTAAAGCAGTCTGCGGTGGACGTATTTGAAAGCTTTGCCGGTGTACCAAGGCATCAGAACAGGAGAGGCGTGCTATCTCCATTACTGCGGCATCCATTGACCCGTCGCTTGCATCACTAGAAGATGACGCGATAATAATTCCGCGATGGGGGCTCACGAACTTTCCCGGTTTCGTCACTTCCAATCACGATTTTTGCCTGTGAAACGAACGTGTCTATTTTGCTATCTGTGAGTGCCCGATTTTTGACCCGAGAGAAATTTTGATTGCTCTTCTGTGATTCGTATCTTAAACGCTACAGAGAATGTTCGGTCGTTAGGATAAGGGATTTCAATAAATCGACATTATTGTGAGCGAGACTTGAGGGTAAGTCTTTGTCTCATAGTTATTAGATACAAAAAAACAGCAAAAATATTGTAATTAATTAGGTGTCAAATTACCGTAACCTAAAGCCTTCCGAATCTTTGCAACCTCAGAGCAAAACAAGACAATCAGCCTCTGTACTGTGAGTGAGTGCTTATGGCCTTAGCTTAGCTACCCGAAGTTTGCAACACCTCGCTAGTCTGTCGCTAGAGTCGCTACATCTTAGTAGATATGTAGCGAGATGTTGCAAGCAAACTTCGATCAGCTTTGAATATAGAAATACATACACGAATCACAACAAACATGAATCTTTTTAAGGAATTGCACTTAACGTTTTAAGGAATAGCATGTTAAGTTCCTAAATACGATAATCAATATAGAACCAACCAAATCCACGCATACGAAAATGAAACCCCAGACCGGTCGTGATCGCGTTCGCGACCATGACTGATCGGGCACAATGCAGCAACGGCAATAGCTTTATACAGCCACGAACAAAACAAGGCCGCAGTCTACGACAGCTCAGCCGAACGTTCCTGAATGCACAGCAAACAAGACCTCGTTTTCCCGCGCGATTTTGACAGGCGCTGATCTGCTTTTTTCAGATAACAGAAAGTTTCCTACTACCTGGTACGGAAGGCCCGCGTTGCTCTAAGCCTACTACCATAACCTTAGAATAGGTAATTATTAACCTTAAAAAAGTAATACGGAATATCATCTTCCCTATAGGCGAAAAATCTGATACTCGAAACCTCGAAATTACACTTTTACTTATGATCATATTATGAAGTACACAACAAACGGTGCTGAGTAGGCAGATTTCAATGTAAAGCATAACAATTCTCAGGAACATAGGATGGAGCTAAACTATTACCTCAACCAAAAAAACCTTAGAATAGGCAAAACAGAGAGGTTGGAAAGCCACGCATTCGTTATTCAGAGAGACAAAGCCTTCAAATAAAAACTGTTGATTTGAATATGTCTCTAGAAAGGCAAAGATACGAGTACCTACATTCTGTTCAGCCTAGTCGTTCATTGACACACTGGCAAGTATTCCGTATTTTAACACCCTAGATATCTGGTTAGTTGAACAAACATTCGTCGGTTGACAAATTCTATAGGTTTGGAAGGGAAAATACCACTACTAAACTTGCCTCTACAAACATTATTTTGCGGTAAAATACGAGTAAATCCTTTAGTAAATCATAAACCCACCTTCATTATTAAGATTCTCAGTTCAAGACATGTACTTAAATAAACACACATAGAAATAACATGATTCGGATTTGTCAATATTTATCCAAGCCAACTGGGACGCTACAGAAGCCGGCACAAGTGAACAAATACAGTGTAAACTCCATGTAACGTCACTCGATTTAACGACAAACTCTCTAAAGCGTCGAAATAAATTGACTTTGGTTGGTTTAGCTTGTCTACCATACAATGATACACTCTACATAGCATCACACCCACTCTCAATAACAACAATTGAGTAATAAAAATTACCTTTTAAGTTGCTAAAATTAGTAAAAACTGTGCAGCTGTGTAGGTTCTTTTGTTGCTTTGTTATCCTAGCCCGCAATAAACTCGACTGTCGGCATCATGCATACCGAATTTTCTAAGAAATTCTTCTTTTGTTTACAAATTGGGATTGCTTGCACGTGTAGACTGTTTTTGACCATGCTAATACTCAGGAGTCATTGATTATCTATATTTTAACATTATTCTCAATATCGCAAGATATGAAAAAAAAAACTTTACTTTTTCTAATTCTGATTTTTCTTCTCTCCATTTAACAACAACTCTCTATAACGCCATAAAATGCACAGTCCCTTCAGTGTCGTTATATAGAGTTTACACTGTATTATGAATTATTAATATCTTCACATTATTCCATCTTGTATTTTTGGAAAAAAGTTGTTGAAATAAATATCTATGTGAAAAAATATTTTGACCTGTACATAATAAATAATATAGGTGAAATAATTTTATGCAACTTTTTAATATAATAGTAAGAAAGCAATGTTCCGAACTGTTTTTCCAAGCAATCTTCAAAGTTCAAAAAGTTTTTATTCGAGGTAAGATTTTACAAATCATTTTTCGACGTCGAGGCGAGTTCACAATTTGGCTGTGTTGTCATATAAGTCCTTAGTACTCACAGAGGGGCTTGGGTCTACCCCGATTTAGAGTGAATAGGACTAACGAATGGAATACCTACTTAGAAGTTGATGCGGCCATCTTGTATTTCAAAATAAGAGTAGAGGGTGGTAGAGGTATATCTTGAAAAATCTAAAAACCACCCGAATAGTGTCTAGTCTACCAAATCTATAACTACTGAGACTGTAGTAAAATATATATTATATTATAGATTTTGACGAGTTACATTAATTTAGTTTTGGTCCTAAATACACGAGTCTCAGGCCTTTGTCGAACTCAATTCAATTGCACAAAACATTCAACTCGCTTTATTTACGCATTGGATTAAGCAGTGTATATTATTATGTAGATACATAAGACAGATTTATGTACATACCTACCCTCACATTGTTTTAAAGAGGAAAATAATTATTTGTAATTGATTGAAACACATAATACATTATAAAATACTTCTTTAAACGTAATTAATAGAAAAACGTTTATATTCCGTTTCGATAAAATATTCTTTAGTTAAGTGAGGAAAAATTATTTCTATAACGAAATGCCATAACTTTATCATATAAGATATAATTCCACATCGATGGGCTCGTCGAGCATTTTCTGAATAAGGGTAATTACGCTTAGTCGACCAAACTGTCCAAGTGCGGATTGGTCAACTTTAAAGACAACCTTTGAATTTCTTCGAAGGTGTAAGAGCGTCGAGTAAACGTACTTGTACGAGCCGAGGTGTGAACACGCTCTTCCCGAATGGAGGACAACAGCCAGCCAACTGGGCCACCGAAAAAAGTCGTGAATTTAATAGGGACACCACTTCATTTACGGTGTTTCCTTGCCATTTTATATCATGCTGTCACGCTCTAACTTATGGATATTTCTGAGAAGTAAAATTAGTTCCGTTTCAATACTTTTTTGACAGACTGTAACTGACGTATAATTTATTACAAAACCGGTCTAATTATACCTCAGTTTCATATAAAACACACTCAGGCATGATACCTAGTTAAGCATCCTTCCCGTCCGATAATTGATTCATATCGAGCGTGCGGAAGGCACATAGCACAGTTCCTGTCCTGCGGCGGCCATATTTGTTTACCTTTATAGGTGTGCGTGAAGTAGTCTTTAGTTACTTATACACACACCTATACACACCTTGTTAGTAGCTACGTACGTGTATATGTTGTAGTACATCGAACTTGTATTATTGCTCTGCAAATCGCTTTGCCGTGAGCCCGTGACCCTTTGAATGGATGTTGTCCTGGTAATGTAGTTGCTAATAATAAAATGTCTTTATTATTTCAATGAAAATATGATGTTATTGGTTGGTTACACGAGATAAAAGCGATGGATTATATACCAGACTGTTTAGTGACACGCACGATCCTAGTTAAAAAACACTGAAAAATTAGCATTTGTTCTCACTAGGTCGGATTCGCAATCGGTCGGATTTTCACTTCGCCGGATTTAGTACTATCAATAGGTATATAATATGTTGCGCACGTGCTAGATGGGATGTATCCGTATGAATTTTCCTGAATAAATGGACACTACGGCAGGTACTCGATCTTTTTAGGGGATGTTGTAGGTACATAATATGTCACGCACGAATTTGTTTGCATGGTATTAGATTCGCAAAATGTCAGATTCTTAAAATATTGGATAAATATTAGAATAAAGGGAACAATATTTAAATACCAGATTCTCAAAATTATAGCCGTAATTTGACATCTAACTTGAAAAGTACATTTTAACCGCTAAACTGATGAAAATCTCACATGCATTGAAAGCCGGAATAAAACCAACCTAGTACCTTCTATATTCCGTAATGCGAATGCTCTACCAATCAGCTACGGAAAGGCCCAGTGACGTGTGGGCAGAGATGAACCCGGGACTTCCGGTCTTTGGCGGAAATAGGAAGTCTTTAAAATTACACGAATTATAATCGATCATGTGGTCCATCTAGCTAGACAAACTAAGATTAACTGCGATATTGAAAGAATAACGTATATTCTTATGCGAAATTGTTAAAGATGTAGTATTTTCAATATTCAGAGCATGAGAGTTAAAAAGATAATTTTAATGTAATTTATAAAATATAGGTTTCATTATTACAAATTATTATTGAGTAAATAAATACCTACCTTAGAGTATAAATAGAAAAAATTCTGGGAGGGATAGAGTACGCCTATCGAGTATGAACCGTAAGCACGGATATGAACAGTCCGAATATTTTCAGCGCGTTCGTTTAGTATCAAATGATTATCGGAGCAGATTATTTTTCCCGGTCAAAATAAGAAATTTAATAGGAGAACATTTTGAAATGTGCAGTGATAAGTTGCAAACATGACTCGAGGAACAAATCAAAAAAGAAAAATGTTATTGATTTCACCGCCCATACAAAATCTGCCAAAATTTGCTTACGCTTGACATAAAGGCAGCGGAGCGATGCGCGTGCTCTATGTATATTTATTCTCTAAGATACCTACCTACTCATAGTTTGACTTTTGAGCTTCCATAAGTTGCATTTAGCAAAGGTCATGTTTTGCAATTTGCAACCGTAATGCGTTTGAACAAAGGTCACGCCTGGGAATTTATATAGCAGGTGTCATAGATGGAAGGTATAAATAAATTTTATATTTGTGAGCGTCAGTGTCGGTAGCGTAGTTGCTAAAGCCGTCGTATCACCTCTAGGTTCGATTCCCGTGACTTAACTCCCTTAAATCCTTACATCATAATGCCATCTATCACACTGCAAATATTTACCTCAATCCATTCAACCGTGAAGCAAAAAAGTGTAACAAACCACAAGGCAAGGGTTACCATATTTGGTTCTAGAATAAAAACAAAAATTGTGTGAATATTCCAGGGACAATTCCTAACGTGCCTTCTAAAACACGGAATCATACTACTTTTTGGACACTCCAATAATTTAATTTACAACACCATGTCACCATGTCAAACCAGATTTTTTTGCATAATAAATTTTTGACAGTGTCTCAATACAGACACCAAACCCAGAGTCTCCGATAAGAAAGGCGACCATCCTACCAGGCTACCAAGGGCTGTTATTCACTAGGAGGATGCTTTGACAAATTCGTTTCACTTGTTTACACAGGACCCTTGCTTGTCGAAGCAAATTGCTTTGATTGTGTAAGGTAGTCCTGACCTTTTGTTGGGTAAATATAAATAAAGTCGTTGAAAGTCGTTTGATGATACTTGTTAAAGGTACGTCAAAGGACTAGTCCTTGAGCTCCTAAGAGCTCTGTTATGATTTACGAAACTTCCATAATACTTGCGCACTAGCTCATTGCCTCGTGGGTTCGCTCGCATTAGTATATGTTTACGTTGTAAAAACTAGCTTTTCATACTCATACTTCATCATACTCGTACTAATATTATAAAGAGGAAAGTTTTGTATTTTTTGTGTATGTGTGTGTGTGTTTGTAATGAATGAACTCAAAAACGCCTAAACCGATTTCAAAAATTATTTCACCGTTAGAAAGCTACATTCACCCTGAGTAACATAGGCTACCTTTTACCGCGGGAAAGTGCCTCATTCCCACAGGAAAAACTGTTAACGCGGGCGGAGCCGCGGCGGAAAGCTAGTGTGTAAATATATAGAGTAAAACCACAGAATATTAGAAGAGTACAGAAAGATAATTCTGTTCTGGCATACTACATAGGTTATTAAATACTAAAAAAAACTTTTTAAACAGCCAGTTATCTACCACACGGGTGTGTAATATATGATATAAATTTAGATAAACTAACGTTCAAGTGCTATAATTTTATATGATCTAAAAACATTTAGTATAACGATTCAAATGATATAATGTACCATTAATATAATTTTATTTAGTATAATTTCACTTGGTATAACAGTTATTTCATATAATGTTCATATTAACTAATAATTATTTGTCATAACGGACAATTTATATAAAATTTAGAAGACATAATAAACTTTTCGTATAATGCCTGATTTGTACTCAAAAGTAAACGACCGCAGATACTTTGTATTTTTTGACACATGCAAGCATCCAGGCATGCAAACGTGCGAACCAGCAAGCTTACAAGCAATCATGCAAGCAAGCAAGCAAGAAAGCACGCAAGCAAGCAAGCAAGCATGCAAGAAAGCATGCAGGGATGCATACATGTCAACCTAACCCGAAGGGTATGGCGGAATCGAGTGGGCTCGCTACGCTCGCCTCACTCGTTTTCGCCATACCCTTCAAACCTAACCTATCCAAGTCGGTGTGCCCCGGATTTCCGTGCTCGCTACGCTCGCACCCGCCCTGAATTACGGTGCCCTAATTTAAATTTTACTTTAATATAATAATTATGTTTTTTTTTTCAATAAAAATAATCTGGCATTTTATATCAAATGATCATTATATCTTATGATTATTAGTTGAAATAAAGGTTATGTGACACGAATGTTATATGAAATGAGTGTTATACTAAATGTTTTTATAAAAACTGAACTTTATACCAAATGAACTTTATATGAATTAAAATTATAGCTTATAAACGTTATCCCAAATGAATGTTATATGAAAATAACGTTATGTCTTTTGAAATTATATTATCTGTTTTTATACGAAATGAACCGCACCCCTACCACACAAATCAACCATTCGCAGCTGCAAAGACTAAACAATCGTTGTATTCTTGTAGAAGTGACAATGTTGGGAATGGATGGTGCTTACTGATAGCCAACCGCAAGCGCAGCGGGTGCTAACCTCACAATGGTTTGCGACACGCGATTCAATTAACAACTATGTGAGAACGTTGCGACATGCGACTTGAGAATGCATGTTCGAAATGTATCTTTATATTTTTGAACTAGCTGTCCGCCCGCGTTGTTTTTTAACTTATCCGTGCAGTTGGGAATGAGATATTTCATCGTGCTAAAAATATCTAAGATGTTGACCAGGGATATAAGGTACCACCATGCAAATATTATTTAAATAGGTCCAACAGTTTCGGAGATTAGCCCGTACAAACAGAGAAATTAGATAATTCGCATTTTCCAAAGTTTTGATGTATCCGAAACATTTTTTTTTATTAGAGATTAGATTAAAATAAAGCATTGTATGAGCTGGTAACGGTACGATATTTATAAGGATCGCTAACAGCAAATAGTTAAAACGACAGTAAATAAATTTGAACAAATGCTACAATAGAGACCGCAATTTTTTTCCAAAGTAAAATTTTTGTTTAAGAGCTGCATGCCTTGAAAAAATTTTAAGAACGTGAACATTTAATAGTCCGTATCACCCCCTTTATGATTTCGGTGAATAAAAACCTAGTTATATTTTTTTATAGGTCTTAAAACTCATACCACACCTTGAGTTTTAAATTATCCACGCCAAAAACCGTATCCACGTCATATTCCTAAAAATAATAAATTGTTAATTAAAATGTTACAAGAGGACAAAATTTTCTTAAACCCTTCCAGAAACAGGTTTAGTTGATTCTAAAATTAGGAGGATCATCTGCCATCAGATTGATTACAACCCTCAAAATTGATAGCCTCGCTTCCCGGAACTCTGGTTCCAGTTTCCACCAATTAACAACTTCACTACTTGCAAATTGAGCGGACTCGAATTATCTTTCTTGTAACTCTGAATTCAATCTAGCTCAAGACTTCAACAATACTCATAAAATGAAACAAGATTAAAAAAACGCATAATTTTAACTAAAATTGTATGTAATATCTGCACACCCGGACACGCCATACAACTAATGCATTTTAAGTATCCACGTAAACATTTCCTATAGTCGGAAAATTGTTAAGTCTAGTTTAGTTTTATTTATAACATACTACAAGATTGCACATATATGACGGGGAATTTCGTAGTACGTATGTCCAACCGCATGTGCTGGCTTCTTTACATAATATGTATTTTGCAGCTTTCAAAGTTTTTTTTCTGTATTCAATTAAGTGTCTACTTCTTCTTCAGCAGCATTCTTTCGCCCACCGTTGGGCATATGCCTCTCCAGAGCACCTTCATGCGGCGCGATCCTCCGTATTTCTGGGCCACAGACTGCCTGCGTGGCTTCTTAGGTCGTCTGACCATCTGGCTGGTGGTCTGCCCACACTTCTTCTGCCCAAACGTGGCCTCCACTCCAGAACGCACTTGCTCCATCTCTTATCCTTTCAACGACAAAGGTTTCCAGCCCATGCCCATTTAAATTTCATCGACAAAGGTTTCTAGCCCATGACCATTTTTTGCGGCAGGATAGCCAATGTCCACCAGTCGGGTTCTACAATAAATAGTCATCATCATCATCTCAGCCGAAACACGTCCACTGCTGGACAAAGGCCTCCCCTAAGGATCTCCACAAATAGTAAATACATTAATAGTAGCTCTTTGTTATTGTCTACCTACAGACGACTGAACGTCTACCCCATCAGTGGTCCTAAAACATTTACGAAGTAGAGTTCTTTTAAGTGCTACTCAAGCTATTAAAGACAAACTCTACGTCAGTTACTTCAAATGCAAATGTACCCAAGTAACGTCGACACTGTAAGCGAAATAATTCACTCGGATTTTTTAAATCTCTCTAGGCAAAAGATTCGCAACGCAAGGCCCTATAGCCTAGTACACCACTTGCTTCCGAAGCACGGGGTCTCGGGTTCGATTTCAAACCACTAACAAGGCCTACAGTCATGTGACGAGCACTTGTGTTTGCCTTGTGTCTATAACCATCTGATAACCAATACAGGCTCTATCTATTTGGGGTCAGTCAGATGGCAGAAGCGTGAGGTGTTCCTCCATTTGCGAATATAATTACTAATATTCGCACACTGTAAATAAACTGAGAGTTCCATTTTTAACCCCCGACGAAAATGAGGGTTATAAGTTTGACGTGTCTGTCTGTCTGTCTGTCTGTGGCATCGTAGCTCCTAAACGGATGCGCCGATTTTGATCTAGTTTTTTTTTGTTTGCAAGGTGTCACAATCGAGAGTGTTCTTAGCTATGATCCAAGAAAATATCTTCAGCCATTTGAAGATTATCAGCTCTTTTCTAGTTGTTGAAAGGATCAAACAACGGTTTTGTGTCGGGGGTTATTAAATTGTTTAATTTAGTGTTATAACTTCTTTCGTTCGATCTTATTCAATTTTTTCTAATCGTGGCCATGGTCTTTCGAAGCTGACCGTACCATCTTGCCCGCTGTTTAATACTAAGAAAAGCAGTTTCCGGAACTCTCTTTAAAACTTCTGCGAATGTTTAAGCTCTTTTAGTTTTCTATCTGATGTTATCTTGAGCCATTTACAGTTTAGATAAAGATTTAGAAGTTGATGGTGGACGCAGTCTCTATATTACACAAACTTCGTCAATCTTTATGAGAGGGTAAGAAAAGAAAAATCTTTCCAAAACATACGCCTACAATACAATATACATAATATAGTGAATAGTAGAGAATCCACTTTCATACTTCATCATATTCATATTTATATTTAGCGGCCTTGGCCTTTTTTTCGTCTTGTCAGACTAATATTATAAAGATGAAAAATTTGTATTTTTGTGTGTGTGTGTGTGTATCTTTATAATGAGAATAAACTCAAAAACTACTGTGCCGATTTCAAAAAAATATTTCACCATTAGAAAGCTACATTATTCAATAGTAACAAAGGCTACCTTATACCGTGGGAAAATGCCTCATTCCCACGGGAAAAATGGTTAACGCGGAAAGCTAGTACCTATGTAATAAATAAATAATTTTTATGTGAAGAAAATGAAATGATAATGAAATTAACTTAAAATATCATCCAGTTATTAATTCCCTGAATAGTTGTTCTCCGTAGAATGGAATAACATAGAAAAACGTTAAGCAATACATTTACGCCCGAGGTTAAATTCTGAGGGCCACTCGCTAAGATAAATTGCAACAAGTCGCATAACTCACTGAACTTCGCAGAATCCTTGCGAATGCAAATTCTTTAGAAGCACTTGGGATGTTCATATTACTGCTACTGCGGAGCTTAATGTCAGTCAGCTGGGGTATAAAACCGGATTTTTACCGTAATCCCGGACTTAATTTGCTTAGATTTTATACATTTTCTGTAAAGTTCCTTACTGAGAAATTATAATTTTCTGTATACCTACGAGTCTATATTACAGAGTCAGGTAATACAGACAGACACACAAGGATCTAAATTAGAAGTTCCCAGCCATTTTTCACTTTGCCACTTTCTCTGCATTCTCAAAACACGTCTAAAATGTAGGTTAGATCGGAAACGTCATTTTAGTCAATCTCTTGTCTATGTATGTATGTATGTATTGATTGCGTTTATGCGCAAGAGTTGATTTGATCATATTCTAAACGGAAACTACATGGCCAGATGAAAAACGAAAAACATCTATGATCATTTCCATTTTATCGCTTTTTATAAAACACTATATAGCTTACCGCCGCGGCTCCGCCCGCGTTAACAGGTTTTCCCGTGGGAATGAGGCATTTTCCCGCGGTAAAAGGTAGCCTATGCTACTCAGTATGAAATAGTGTGAATGTAGCTTTCTAATGGGTAAAGAATATTTGAAATCGGCACATTAATTTTTGAGTTTATTCATTACAAACATACACACAAAAATACAAATCTTTCCTCTTTATAATATTAGTGTAAATTTACGAGTAGATCAATTGTATCTTTTTATTTTACTTTTATACTTAAATATTAAACGACCAATCCGCACTGAGCTAGCATTACCACAATTTACAACAGCTACGCTCGAAAACATGAAACAAGGTGGACTAATGGGGTGAACCACGGGTTTGGACTGAAAAATTACGCTCTAATATCCAAAGCCCCATTATATGACATAACATTATCTAACCTAAGTTATTAGCGTTTGAGAATAGCAGGTTTTTTTTCACCACATGCAATACAATCGACAGTATACTGTTGAAGAGCGTGCGAATTAGTTCATTCGTTCATACAATCTTCATTCTTTCACTTGTTTTTGTTTCTACAGTATCTATGGTTATGTAATTTTTAAACATTTGTCTAGAGTTTTATACCTAGAAAGAAAAAAAAAATAACACTTAGACCCACCTCGGGTGTGTCCGTCCTATAATTTACTTCGTTTTATTTTCTTTTTGAGGTACAGTTCCCTTAAAATAAATCCTATTGCTCGACTTGGCGGGGGCACTACCGTGCCCCCAGATTGCTAAGCTTGAAACGCTGTTTACTGCCAATTTCTTACTGTAATTGATTTTTTTATAACAAAAGAAAAACGTATTTAAAGCCTTGATATTCCCTTTTCAAATAATACATAGACATAGACATAGACATAATTTATTTGACAAAACACAATACAACACAACAAAAAAGAAAAAGAAAAACAATGATAAATAGTGATACATAAAAGACACAATACACATTATACAGGCACGATAGTTGTGTTGTAGTGCGATGTCAAACAGGGCTAGATCTCAGCTTTTGCTTTGCTTAATACCATAAGGATATACCTATCAAATTTCGGTATCTCCCTATCGGCCGATCAATTGATTACGTTCCTAATGTCTGGGATTCAGGTCTATTTCTAATCGTGCCATCATTGGAACGACGGCATAATCGATCACAATAATCCCTAAAGCAATATAATATTACTGGAAAAATAATCCCTAAAATAATACCGAGAGAAGAATCATATTTCTGAATGAGTTACTTCTAAATTCGTGTTTCGTTTGAGTAAAAGTATCTTATAATATCACTAGTTCTGACTATATACCACTGAGTGCTGTTATCCCACTGCTGGACCAAGCGAAAGCAAATAAAAATAAAGTCTGATCTAGTCTAAAAAAGTCTAGGAACTATTTCAAAGAAAATAATGTACAGTAGCCAGCCCACGCGGCTGACATGTTGACCACGAGAGCGCCCGTATTCCGTAGCGGTAGGGGTGAATTTCGTAGTGCGAATGTCCAACCGCAAGTGCTGGCTTCCGAACAATAAATATTCTTAAGTACTGTACAACGAAGGACACGATAAGTAAGAAAGTAAAGAAAAAGTGCTATTTAGGTACGTATTTCAGTACTTACGAAAAAATTATAAGGCAGTATCACAAGAGATACCTATTTTCTTACTTGCTCTGATAAATAAGGACCCATTCCTCAAATCTCACTTCGAATAAAAGCTTGATTTCAAAAGGCCGAATTTTCAATTCCCCGAACTCCCGTGGCAGTATTTAAGTACTTCATCAAATCTTATTTCAATATAATTTATATTCAGCTGAACAGCATTCTCAATCAATTAGATTTCCACTCCCGCCTATTCGTAGCCCTTGAAGCCCTTCTATCTGAAGTTACATCGCGCGTGAAATTCGTCTGAACTCTCACTGAATGGACAGTTAAGCGGATCTATTTATTTCAAAGAAAGATTTTTTCTGTCTTCCTTCCTAGGCTTGCTTTTGAATGTGTTCCTAAACTATGAAGTATGGCTTTCCGCCGCTGCTCCGCTCGGGTTACAGTTTTTCCCGTGGGAATGAGGCATTTTCCCGCGGTAAAAGGTAGCCTATGTTACTCAGGGTGAATGTAGCTTTCTAATGGTGAAAGAATTTTTGAAATCGGTTCGGTAGTTTTTGAGTTTATTCACTACAAAAATACAAATCATTCCTCTTTATAATATTAGTATGAAGTATGATGACAAAAAATTATTTGACAATGGGAATCCGGATATCTAATAAAATACCTAATGAATTAAAAAATATGGAATCTTTAAATCTGAATATGGAACAGCCAACATTTTGTTCTTAGACACCTCGCATGTGAACCAGCGATAGATCGTCGTATCATGCGCGCGCGACGGAAAAACAGCAAAAAAAGGAAAGCCATCATCATTACACGCGTCTTTAACTAATTACTATTAATACACGTCTTAATGTTTGTGGTGTAGCGGTAAGGCTATTCTTCTGTTCGCAATGGGTGGGTTCGGACCTCAGAACAAGAGATCAGATTAGTTACATACTCCACAAAAGACCGCACATTTTGCTTTGCTGAACTCGCCACTAAATGTAATTTTATTTGACTTAACTAAGTGTCCAAAAAAGTGTCCAAAAGTTAAAATAAATGATTTCATTTCATTTCATTTCATTTCATTTCATTTCATTTCATTTCATTTCATTGTATAGTCTTAGTATCAAGTTTAAGAAGATGAACTTTTTTTTTTTATTGACCTATGCTTGTGTCGAAAAAGTACGACCGGACTTGCGGGGGAGCGGAAGACTCTACCCCAAAAAAAGTCATATACCAACGCGTCTAGGGGCGGCTCAAGGGAGCCTCGGACCACGGTCTAGCGCGTTGATATTGAAAAACATCGTGAAGGAGACGACGCCTGAGGTGCTCCGTCTCTGATTTTCAATTTTGATTTTGGTTCTGGCCGCGCCCCCGCCGGCGGGTGCGGGCGTTGTTACCTGAAGAGGTACGGAAAAACATCGTGAAGGAGACGACTTCGATTTTGGCCTGAATTATTAGAAGGGTGTTCCCTACCAGAAGGGAATTCTGTAAGGTGTAACTCTTTGGCTGCTTTAACTGCATTTGTAATTTCGACATCTGGTTCGGAACGCATGTGGATGACCGAAAGTACACACACACACACATACATGCTCTGCACATGATGTTGCCTCGCAGGCATGTTGGTCGCCAAAATAGGCTTTTCCATTTGTAGCAAAACACAAGATTTCGCATGCCACATTAATGTAGTATGATGCAACACTGTTCTATGCTGTAGCATAAAAACAAAACATACAAAGTCAACTAAAAGACACTACAGAATAATTTTTGATAGATATAGATAGATAGATATTAAATTAATTGATAGATTCAGTTTCATCGTAATAGAGAAAATACAATTAATTTCCCCGAAAATATAATTCACTTCTGTATTCGATACCGAATGGGGGATTTAATAAACTATTTATTGGATCACCAATCAATTGGTCTCTAATACGAACCAAATACGAGTACGGGGAATTCCCCAGCGCTAGCTTGTTAGTGGATCTCCCCTACGTGACTTAACTATGCCATCCTAAACCTTGCGCCTATTTACACAGATCGCTTCAGCCGTAGCGGTTTACGTGTCGTTTTATTATGCCTATTTTTATGGTTTTGTTCAGATTCTTTATTAAAAATATTTCTCTAATAAGTCGCCACTAACTAGCAACGAAATCAAAATATTGTGTCTATTGTAATACTTAGATCCCCAATAAATTGAAAATATAAACGATAGTAATCTTTGATGAAGACAGGTAGCCAGTAGAAATTTTGCCCTTTGGCCCAGGTCGTAGCCAGATTTCGTAGCTGGCTTCGATACGGGAATTGAAAATCCTATATCGACGCTGGCTCTGAAGTGGGAATAAAACTGTCCCATTACGAAGTTGGCTTCACATTGGGAGAAAATTCGGCCCACGTCGTCGTAGCCATGAAAATCTTACCAAACCATTTTTTTAATGAAATGCAACACCATAACATAACGTAACTCTAAAATAAAGTCTCGACCGCAAGTCTTTGTAAAAGCGTGTAAAAGATCCGGTGTAAATAGTATTTTCTCTATTAGCTAGCTGTAATATACTGGCAGAGTTTATTTTTGGCTTCCAAATGACTTTGACGGTAATAATGTCTGACCTAGGCTACTAAACTTAGTACGTAATAAGATATCACTCTAATATTATAAAGGCGAAAGGTTGTGAGTGAGTGTGTATGTTTGTTACTTCTTCGCGTCTAAACGGCTGGAGCGATTTTAATAAAATTTGGTTTGGAGTTAGCTGACACCCTGGATTAACACATATGCCACCATTTACCAAGGTAAAATACCTCATTTCCACGGGAAAAACTGTTAACGCGGGCGGTGCCGCGGGGCGAAAAGCTAGTAGTAGGTACTATATTATATGAAACAGAAAGTTGTATCTGAACATTATAGCTAGTTAAAAAATAATACTGAAAGAATAGTTTTAATACTTTAGTATTCCACTAAGACCTAAGACTAAAACACATTACGTGACACACCTTTAAATTAAATATTTATTAAATATTAATATTAAATATTTTAAAGACCGGCGGCGTCTAGATGCTATTTACATTGTTCTTGCAGCATTACTTTACCGACAAAAGTGCAAATCAAACCGAGCAATGTATTGCCAATTTAGTGCTACATGATGAGGCTTTTTATAAAACCAGTTTTAACTTCGGAATGCGCGCTGAGATCATTGACGATTATGACGTCATGGAAGCTGTTATTACTTGATTCCGTATTATTTTGCAAGCATAGGCCAACTTGAAATCAGTGAAACTGAATCCTTTGTGAGAGACTGGTGTCTGCATTAGGGGTAGTCTATGGTACTAGGATACCTTGTAAAACAGATCACCAGGCCCATTTAAAGATATCAATGTTAAGCAACAATGCACGCAAAACAAACATTTAATTTAAAGTTACTTAACACTCTTGCACATTGTTCTAATGTTTTAGGTAGTCAGGATTCTCAAAATGACAGACCAATAAAAAGATGTCACATTCTCCAAATGAAGCATTTTACAAACAACAAATTCTTCAAGCGACGAATTCTACAAAAATTACAGATTCTACAAATGACTGATTTTCAAATGTACTAGTTATATTCAAATAGTCCGTTTGAGTATAATATCATAAGATACTTTACTTCTACTCGCCATTATTGGATGAGTATTGCTAAGGTTTCTGTCTCTGCAAGGGTAACCAGATACTATGACATAACTAGGGCTAGCAGTTATGCTAACTTATAAAACACTCCACTACATTATGTAGTCTCTAAATAAATAATAAGGTCCACAAATTTATCTTAAGAATTGTCTCCCTAAAGTCCTGTTTACACGAAGATTGTATGTATTACAGGTATTACGTAATTTTTTTTACGGTTAGTTCAACAGTCTCTATGGCAAATTGGTAAAACGCTCGGCTCACATGACGGAATCTCCGGGTTCGAATCCCGGTTCGAACCAATAACACTTTGTGAGACTTTTTTCAGTTTGGTTAAGACATCGCATTGATTTGTTTGTCCAAAAAAAAAAGATTCCGTGCTTCTGAAGGCATGTATAAGCAGTTAGTCCCGGCTACTGTCTACGGGGATGTAGTCGCCATGTCATAACGGATCAATAATTCTGACACTAGGGTTTGTGAAGTAGGTTAACTCGAAACCCATTAGCAAGCAACCTATAGGGTTTATACATAGTATAAAACAAAGTCGCTCTCTCTATCCCTATGTCCCTATGTATGCTTAAATCTTTAAAACTACGCAATGGATTTTGATGCGGTTTTTTTTAATAGATAGAGTGATTCAAGAGGAAGGTTTATATGTATAATACATGTATAATATACTTATGAATAACCCAGAATAACCATTATCCCGTGCGGAGCCGGGGCGGGTCGCTAGTGTTACTATATATCTTGAGTCCCTCTGTCTGATACTCATGTTCTATCTGGGGGCACGGGAGTGCCCCCGCCAAGTCGAGCGCGAAGCAACACTGCCGTACCATCTTTACTGGAACCATTTCGCCGCATTTTCAGGCCTCTATTTGACAACCTCTGGATAAGACCAGAACGCAGAAATTTTCGTCATCCACTAAGCTATGATCACATACTAAAAATCCGAAATTTCAAGTCTGTAGGTCATTTAGTTCCGAAGTTAAGCGAAAGCAAAGTTTCGCATTTTCGACACTCACTCATGATCATCAAAATAGAACTAGTACTTCCCATAAACTCAGCGACCTGAAATTTGGTACAGAGTTAGGGTTTAATGGCTACATAAAGGAAAAACTATAAAAACTAGGATAATCGAAGATCTGGAGTACCTGGTGACCCTGATTAGAAAACACAAGAGCCCAACCAAACTATTAGAGATCGAGACTTATTCAACTTGGTGGGCCGCTTCATTTGATTAACTTTATTCTACTCAAACATTATACAAATTAAATAAACAAATTACACTAAAATATTAATTCTAAAAAAATATGATGGAGGAGTGGAGGTGATACCCGCAGTCGTTAGATGGCGCTGACTGTATTTTAAAACGCGCTTAAGAAAAGAAAGATTTGTAATAATAAAAAAACAACTTCTAAAAAGAAAAAAAACTATATGAAATAAGAAAATCTAATAAAATAAATCAATATACCCACGTTTCTACAAAAAGAAGTGAAATCTCACCAAAAACATTCTGTAAAAAACTAGCCAACTCTCGATGGAGCTGCTTGTTTATCTCTAAAAAGTAATGAAATCTAGACAAAGTCGTACCAAGTCTAAGGTTCATTACTGCGATTTCTTTATTATTATAGTTAATGTTGTGTTACTTGGCTGTTGAATGGTACACAAGGAGTTTTATAAACCAGGTGCTCCATGATTCCATTGCACCAATCTGTCACCAGAACCGCTACTCATTGACGATGGAAAATCAACGGCCCAGTCACACAACATTAACTATAATAATAAAGAAATCGCAGTAATGAACCTTAGACTTGGTACGACTTTGTCTAGATTTCATTACTTTTTAGAGATAAACAAGCAGCTCCATCGAGAGTTGGCTAGTTTTTTACAGAATGTTTTTGGTGAGATTCAATTGTTTTGTTTTATCTGCTTCCTAATGAAAATGTTTTTTTTTTTTTTCAGGTATGTTGCAAGGCCTCTTTATCAAACGCATGTTATCTACATAAACGCTATTATAGGTAAGTTTACTTTTTATTATTACTTCAAGATTTGGCAAATTTTTGCTACATTCTTAGTTTTATTCTTCACAGCAAAAACAACAACAAAGAATTGTCAAAACAAGAACGGGGTTAGATTGGTTTACTTCTACTTATTAGTTTTGTTACTTGGCCAGTGTGACCCGGGTTTTAGTCCATGCACGGAAGATAAACCAGTGTTCATAATGGAGCTAATTTGTGTGAAATTTTGGCTTCTGCAGGCCGCTAATTGAGCCGATTTGCGTTTCGTTGTTCGCTTATTCCTTTCAAGGTTTTTCCGCGCGTGCGCCTCGCAGCAATTATGCTGTTACTGAAAATTGAAGCCCGCCAAAATTGCTCAATCAATTTCAGCAACCACCGCCACCGCACCGTTTTGTGTACAGTTTACAATGAAACGAACGGCCCCTTTTTGAAATTGGAACTGAAATAGAACTCCAGTGAAAGTTTTATTTTGAGTTGTTTTTCGTTAAATTAATATTAGTTGCCAGGTTTTCAAAGAAGTTTTCGAAGGTTCCATTAAAAATGTAGGTACCTTTTGTCAATGGATTTAATAACAGTACCTATATGACACTAACCATTATATTCTAGATAATTACAGGTATAGCTTGATTAGGTAGAGATAAAAATTTGCAGAAAAAAATATCTATAAGAAATCTACATTATATAAAAAGATAATTTAAAAAATATATAAAACCGCCTTCAACGTCCTAACCTACACTAAAAAGTCACAAATAAAATATAAATCTAGCTGAAAGCATATCAATTTAATATGGCTATTAATATTCCTTATTTACTTACATAAATTGTAACATCATATAAACATGTGTAGACATTGTTATACTCTTCACCTTGGAGTCGGTGCCAGTTGAGGCTAGCTATTTAATCGGAACCACATCTGATCTCAAAAGTTCAGATCGTTGAATATAAAAATTTTAAAGAACGCGGTCAGAGTACTAGATACTGAGCCCACTATAGATGACTGCTAGCAGTAGAAGTCTTTTGGTCGAAATGATGGTGATTAGCTGGCACCGACTCCAAGATAAATTGTATAACAATGTCTACACATGTTTATATGATGTTACAATTTATGTAAGTAAATAAGGAATATTAATAGCCATATTAAATTGATATGCTTTCAGCTAGATTTATATTTTATTTGTGACTTTTTAGTGTAGGTTAGGACGTTGAAGGCGGTTTTATATATTTTTTAAATTATCTTTTTATTTTACCCTTTTTAGTGGAAATTTACCATGACAAGTTAGGTGCTCACAAAACTTTAATTTGTTTTGTTTAGTACGTAATTAAATGCAGATTTTCTCACTATGTTTCCTTTACAGTCTTACGTTTGATTTTTAAATTCTAAAACATTGCTATACTTGATTAGACTTTAACCTAAGTTTTCCGAATGGCGAACAACTGACCAAACCACTACGATACCGACGACGCTCGCCCGTTTAGTCCACGGAAAAAATCTTAAGTTGTTATCTTGGGGTTTTCAAATCTTTAATCTATGACTAGTTTACAGAATATATGAACCAAAACCGCATATTTCTTGTTATTTCAATTATAACAAATGCAACGCAATGAGTGTGCTGTTGTTTATTGAAGAGTTTTCGTTTTAATCATGAAGGAAGAAAACATTTTACGCGGGTATTAAGCAACACTTCTGATAGTATACTGCTTAGTTGACGGATCGGGATCGCAGTTGTTGCTATTGACTACCCCGGTAATAACGTATGAAGGACGCCGCCTTGTGGTTCCCGGCGACTTTCTAAAAACAATTGCGCCTCGCTAGCGTAAGGGTTGTGGGTTGTGATAATAAACAACCTAACATCCATCCATCCGTCCACTGCGCGTTTGCTTGCTTGCTTATATTTAAATAAAATAGACGAATGTATAGTTCCCGGCGCGTAACCTACAACCACTGTGAACCCCATCTCAATTGCCAAGCAGTGATGGAAACAAACAGCCTGAAACAGTCCCGCTGCTGGACTAAGGTTCCTTCAGGAGGCTTTTTGAAAAATCTTTACGGTTGGCAGGCGGGTTGTTGTTAGTTGTCCATTCTCACAGTAAGACACCCACTAGAAGAGTCTGGTTGATGCTTATTTAAGCGGCTATAAATAATAACTAATTAAATAAACAATTCAATACAAATATACGCAATAAATAATACTAAAGTTAAAAATGCTAAATAACACACTTGATGTAATTATGTTACACTCTAACTTTTGTATCGAATGGTAGAAGCTTTCAGGTTTCCCACCAAATTATGAAAAAAAAAAGAACTCTACATTACTGGCACGGTTTTGACTGTATTTTTATTTGTCTGTCCCCATGCCTCTCTAGGTAGTTCGCTGCTCTCTAGGAAATAAAAGATATACATAATATATGCATGGAAAAGCAAAAAGACAAAATACTAAATGCCCAAAGAAGTAAGCAATTCCCAATATTATTGCAAGTTGCAAGTTGATCACCATTGTATATGAGAAGTTCGATAAATAAGTCCAGTAAGTAGCCATGTGATAAAATGTACGGAAATAATCGATAAATATACGTTACGCTTCATACCACATCACATCACTATTTTCAAATTCAGTAACCATTAAGTTTCTTGTTTTTTACATGCCGAATAAAGACAAATAAATGTCATACTTTATTGATATTTTGTTTTTAGTTGGGCATGTCATAACATGAATGTCTTTATCTTTTTCTAACGTACCGTATTCAAAGATGTGTGATAGAGACTGATAGAGTTAAAGACAAACACCGTCTCCCGCTTCCCCCTACCCTCCCACCCCTCTGTGCGGCCGCATTGGTTTCGATACAAAATAGGCATGATACTCCATCTGAGCGCGTAAAATTTGTCTTCCTTCATGGTTTTAGTCTTCTACTCCGCCATTAGATATAATCCAAATTTATATGAAACCATTTTGAGTACAACTTCTATCTATAAAACGAAAAATTATTGAAATCGATTGATAAGAAGCCGAGATATTGCCAAAATAATTTACCGATCGGGTATAACGGCATCGTCAATTGAGGAGTTATTTCCTCATATCTTCAAATTTAATCATCCGATCTTAGTGAAATTTTTATGGGACCACCCTGCAAGTAAACCTGGTCGATTAAAAAAAGAATTTTGAAAATCGGTTCACAATTGGCGGAGATATCTTATAACAAACACACAAAAAAAAAAACATACGCGTCGAATTGAGAACCTCCTCCTTTTTTGAAGTCGGTTAAAAATGCACCCGTGCGTAGCAGAAGCGCATGGTAAGTAGGAATTAAAAAAAATTCAAAACGTAAAACGCAAAGAAAAATGGCAAAGAGACGCCACCACATTCAGCCTGCTTAAAAAAACGTCAACAACTGTTACAGTACTATAGTTGCATAACTGATTGTTACCGCGTTTCTCACCATTTGTTCACATGAAAAACATCTGTGGGAATATACCAGTAAATATATGGGAGCTATTGTTTTACTGCAGAACATTACGTACTAACTACTGGAGCGGGGAATAGAGCTATTGAAAAAACACTGCCAATTTGTGTGGCATTTTATAATACGAACAGTTTTTATAGTAACATTCTGAATGTCAAGAAAGGTTAGAATAAGTTATGTTTGTATGATCGAGGAAATAGTCGGTTTTTTTTTTCTTTATGAATGGTTAACAACATATTTGCTAATCTTTCATTCAAATAAGAGTTAATTGAGCTATTACATTGCAAACGTAGGCGTAATTAATCAGCCAATCGAAACCACTTCTTGTGGTTTTAATAACCAATCACCGCCGCCGCTTTTAAGTGAAATTCCAGATTTAAATAAACCAGCAAGCGAGCAAGCTGCAGTGAGCAGTCAATTTCTTTTAATTACTCTAATGATAAGTAAATTCTTACTTTTAACTTTCTTTAATAGTATTTAATATTTTACTGATAAAAAGAAACGCTTTAGGAGCATTCCACGGTGTCGTTTACGGGACGCTGTTGTACGGTCAGTTTTAATAAGTTTCAGGGATAATTGACATTGACCATCTTTTCTTAGTTGCTGCTACTTAAGAGGAGTCGGTTATCTATGTTCTTCAAACTACAATTACGAAGTTCATATGGCCACCTTCCAGCTCCATCATCAGATCAGCACTGTCATAATAATATTGCATTGTCATCCGATTTATACATGCATGCAAAAGTAAAAGTAAAAATAGAAATTAAAAAATATAATAATAAAAATAAAAGTAATAAAAAAATATATAAAAACTACTTAGGAATCATTTACAATCCAATAGAACTAATGAGAACAAAAAGTCTCACTAGTTCCAATGTGGAACTGCCCATACTTTAATGGAATTAGTGGGAAAAAATAGTTGCATTAGTTCCATCATGGAACTGTTCTATGGAACTACTGGGAACAAACGCAATCCTCGCCTATGAAATAATAATTTAATTCAATTATGGCTATATTCATAATGGTACTAACCTTCTTACAATGATACTATTTACTGCTATTTCCATAATATTTTTTATCATAGTCATAATTGAATTTCATTACAGTTTCATAGAGAGGATAACAGATTGTAGGACATTGTTATCTATCTAGTAGACTTCTAATAACTTACTTTTTCCGTAGAATGTCCCTTTATACGATTATAGGTACTCGTAAAAAACATACAAGTAATATTCTAACTGAAATTTCGTGTCCGTCCATACAGTTAGTTTCAATGAAAAAGGAAAAGCGGCACATAATAAAAACTTTCCTCGAAACGCGGTCTCTTACTTTAACTTCAAAAGATTCCTTCCCCGAATCCCCTCAGGAGGTTTCAACGTGTCTTCAACTAAAAGTGCCTTCACACGACACGATCTGCCTGCTCCGTGTAGACAAGGACGCAGATATCCGATAGAAGAAGGAAGAAGCAGGATTGCCTTGCCTATAATTATTCTTAGATTAAAATTAGACTAACCCTGATTAGACTAAAAGTACTTTGTATTATAATCCGACTCTTCATATGGGTGGAAAACGAGGCATCTAAAGGACATAACATGATATAATAACTATTGATCTCCAAATTGAAGACTCCAACCCGATTACCAAGGATTATGACATCGCCTTTTGAAGTTAGAGGCCAGCCGAATAATAGTACTTATGAAATCTAAAGTCCGACAACAGATTACAAATTATACGAACAGTAGCTTTCCGCCCGCGCCGCGTGGGAATGAGGAATTTTCCCGCGGTATAAGGTAGCCTATGTTACTCCCCAATAGCTATTTCTACGAGTATGTATGTAGTGATAGTTTGGATGTCGAAAACAGACTTTAAATAAAAATTATATATACCAAAAGTATATACCTCTTCCATTTAATTTATAGCTGCCTCTCGTTCTCTCTCTCTGCTGTAAAACGGATTGTATCGTGTGGAAGCACTTTAAGTTTGGTCGCGAATGTGTGGCGGCGAGGGAAGGAATTGCCAACTGCTAACAAAAGTAATTATTTCGTTCAAATTGCGGCCGCCCGGGCCCCGCGCCCTCACGACAGAATAATTGTTTAGAAAATGGCTTTCAATTACACTTGGCATTCTTGTGAAGTTTAAAAACTTGTGTGAGAAGTTGTGAATGATTATTATATTTAGGTTGTGGAGTTTACATTAACTGAAACGTATTAATAGTGCTTCTTTTTTGTACTTCACATTCACACGTTCAGACAAAATAATTTGTGAGTCTAGGTTCGTTATTTATCAAGTCTTAAGCACGGTAGGTAGGAAACCAAGGGGTAAAGTATAGAATTAGGGCGAAAGGCCCTAGGGCACTAGAATTTATTTGAAAGTGCGTATGATTACATGATGTAGTTCTAGTAAATGTTTTTATTTTTTAAGGTATAGATTTTTTTATGTTTTCCTAGTGCGTAGAGTTTCTCCGCAAATGCAGATTTCCTCATAATGTTGTCCTAGTAAGTAGAATTTCTTGAGAAGTATAAATCTCATGATATATAAAATTTACCTACACCTACAATACAAAAAATATTACACGTGGAATTAGTTCCACGTGTTATATTGTGACAGGGATTAATCGTTACGCCCCGTTGGGTCGTAGGTTCGAATATTGTGTACAGCAAACATATATTGGCATATTCAAATAATTTTCCCCAAAACTGAAAACACGAGTTTCACCAAAACGGACAGGTTTCGAATGGATTAAGCCCTGGATCAGACATAGAACATCTTACACTGAAAAAAAAATGTTGCCATTGGAACAAAAAAACTTTGTTACTGGAGAGCCGTCAAAGGTAAATAGTTAAAAAGACATTGTTTTTATTGTTAACCAATATTTTTGCTGATCATAAAAAACTGTCATTTTAACAAAATATTGTAGATGACGAGACAATTTGAATCTGTCGCTTAGGCAAAGCCATTCTGTAGTTTGGACAGAGGTATTTTGTCGCTTAGACTAAGCCGCTCTGCAGTTGAGACAAAGCCATTTTGTCGTTTACGCAAGGCCACTTTGTTGCTTAGGTAAAGCCACTTTGTCGTTAAAGCTAAGCCACTTTGTCACTTAGGCAATGCCACTTTGTTGCTTAGGCAATGCCACTTTGTTGCTTAGGCAATGCCACTTTGTCGCTTAGGCAAAACCACTTTGTCGTATGTACAATAGAGAATGAGGCCGATCAACCGATCAAGCCAAAAACCAGAGGTATTGCTGTTAAATCTTAACCGCTTTTTCTCAGAAACATGTATCGTAATGTAGGTTTTGACACATGTTTCTGAGAAAAAGTGGTTCAGATTTAACAGCAGTACCTCTGGTTTTTGGCTTGATCGGTTGATCGACCTCATCCTCTATTGTACATACGACAAAGTGGTTTTGCCTAAGCGACAAAGTGACTTCGGCTTGATCGACCCTAGTATGAAATAAATTAAAATACAAAAATAGCAATCACGTCAAGAATTATTTATTATTTCTTAATTAAGAACTTAAAAACTAATACGATACGAATACAAAAAAAACCGTTTTTCAAACCGCATGACATTTAAATAATGACATTCGTTACTTCCCAATACGCACTCGGTCTGCCGATCGGTCGGTCAAATTTGAGAGGATGCCCTGTCGCGGGTCCCTTATCAATTATAGCTGGTGATGTGATAATTGGTTTCTGAAATAAAGAGTGAGAATAAATACAGATACATGTTAGACCATAGATATTTACCTACATTATGATACAGGCCTATTTCATGTAGTACCTACAGAGTTGTATAAGTATTTATCTATTTATATCCGCTACCTAGCTCTCATAATACAAGCGTTGCTTAGTTTGTCGTAAAAACCGACTAAGGGATAAATCCAGGGAATGGGCAGCAGCGTTCTCTGTGAATAACTACAACACCTTACACTGCGCTCGCCATTCCGCCTGCCAAGCGTGGTATTCTTCTTCGTGTATGGCAAATACCCCTCTTTTTTACTTTATTTCAATTAGACATAAAGGTACAGGTAGGTACTTACCGATCAGAGACACCCCAAATGCTCCAGGCCGTTGTTCTTGAGAAAATTCTCTAGATCCTCCATTTTAGATTAAATGCAGATATCTGAAAGAAAGCACGCGCGACCTTTCACAATGGCGACTCGGCTTAGACTGATGGACAGATGGACGCTAACGGGTTGCGAGATTTACAAAGCAGCCTGCGCGTGCGGCAATGGTACAATTGTCATTTTATTTTGGCAACATTGTTGCGGTGATAACCTGTATTTTGTTACTTTTCAACTTTGGCCTACTAACAATATAGTCTAGTCATAGCAACAAAAGTTACTTTGATAGATTATACTTTGCCGCGACATCACTTTTTATATTTGTTCTGTTGGCAAAGCACTGTTGACACCCCGTTCAAACTTTTTAATATAGTTACTGTACTTAAGTATGTTTTGTCGATTTAAATAAATAAAAAATAACAATAAAATATTTGTCAATGCCACTATTTACCTATTTTTGCAAGGACAAAGCATTTAAGTGTAGCAACAATAAAAATCTAACAAAGCTTTTATTAACACTTTGTTAGCCGTTTTTTTTTTGAGTGTACGTAGACACGACACTTCCTTAAAAGATAAATTCCAGTAGTTTACTGCATGCTAACTAGATTATGTGCAGTCGAGAATTGAGTTTTTTACACAAATTGGATCGGTTGGTAACCGAGACAAACTGCAGCCCTTCTTAAATTTAATAATATACCTATTGTTTGAGAAGTTCTGACTCTAGAAAAGAAAGTAACTCTTTGTTATATAATTTAATAAAGATTTTAATGACTGCATTGCTTGCTTATAAATCTTATAATATCTCTCACTGGATGTCGAATTCTATAGAAAAATATATGGTTTTCAGGATATTGCAATTTTACGGATGATTCCACCAATTTTCAATTGCTTACGAATACTCGGACTTTCAAACTTAAATAAAATAGAATATAGGTACATTTATTCCTATGGAATAGTGGAAGGAGAAGTGGAAGGACTAGCTATTTAGTTTATAAATATACTATGCGTACATTCTTAGCTACATTATTTACCTGCTATTATTTAGATTGTTCATTAATTTTGAGACGACAGTAAAATTCTGACGTCATTAAGTGTTCTAAAAAACCTATGATGACTAAATATATCGAGTTTGTGTCTGGTGTTCAAAGCTTGCGATTAAAGACCTTTTCATTCTAAGAATAGGCTCTTAAAAATTTATGGAAGAGCTAACGGTGGGTAAGAAAATACTAAAGATAAGAATAAAGACAGTGGCTGCATGACCTTATACCTTTGCCTGTTCCTAATAGGGTCAAATAAAAAAAAAAAAACAAACGGTAACCAAAGTCAAGTTAAATGCCAATTATGACGTCATAAGTGGCTGCTTCCTTGTCCAGCCGTGCGTGACTAGACGTTCGGTTCTATTATGCGTTACTTAAGCCGGGTCCACAGCTCAAATTTTCTAACAAAACTTTCTAACAAAACAATGTTGTGCAATTTGTTTATCAAAACCGCCCGTCCACTGCGCATAATGTTAATGTTTTGGCTAACAAAACCACGCCCTAAATGTCAATGTTTTGTTTCATTCATTTTAAAAATGAGTTCCGACGAAGAAGACGTGGAAGCTGTTATTGCTATCGTTAATTTAGTTCTCCAAAGCAGAAGAAGATTCAGAGTCAGACCCTACCTGCGACCTCGGTCGTTCGATATTTATCAAGAACTAAAAATTGATGATAGGTTTGGTCTACAAAATTTTTTTAGATGTTCAGAGAGTGATTTTCAAGAGCTGTTATCCTTAATTTTACCAGATATAGAGAAGAAAGCAACATGGAGGAACGATGTGATTCCTCCGGACATGAGATTAGGTGCGACTTTACGCTTTTTAGCGACCGGAGACAGTTACACCAGCCTGATGTATCACTTAAGAATCTCTAAACAACTTCTAGCAGTAATGATTCCAGAAGTCTGTTTAGCTCTTTACAATAGACTGAAAAATGTGCATCTTAAGGTAAATATATTTTTCTTGATTACCTAATTACTATTACATAAGGCCTGTATTCACTTTGATTAGTGCGAGTGCAAGTGATTAGCACAGGTGTGTAGTGCGAGTAGTATCCAATTCTGTTCAATTTTGTTGTTTAACTCGCAATTACTAATCACCTGCACTCGCACTAATCAAAGTGAATACAGGCCTAAAGTCGTGAATAGGTAGGTAATAAATTATAACTCCTTTTTATAAAATAAATCTTTATTATAAGGTATAGTCGTGATCAGTCAGACTTATGTTTGTATCGTATTGTTGCTGTGTATCGGGCTGTTCGTAGGTATGGGTGCTGGATGCTGGGTTGTGGCTTGTGGTTGGCATAATTTGAAAGTTTAGCTGTCTGTAGGTTGAAGAACTGGAGACAGATGGTGTTGTATTTTGAATGTTCTCTATTTCATATTTATATATTAGATTTTGAATGTCTAATTTGAGCTGACATTGTAGAAGTGGTTGAAATTTGCGCATTTGGGCAGCAACATATAGTCCAAAGGTCGTAATTTCATCTTCTATTACCGGCGGCGTTGTATTTTTTCTGTCTTTAATTGCTTTTAAAGTTAGTAAAGCCTCTCCATATAAACCTGAATTTTGTTTTTTTTTTCTTGCGTCTGATCCCTTTAATCTCTGTGGTGTCGGTGTAGATGGTGGTGGTGTAGATGGTGGTGGTGTTGTTGGTGGCGGCGTCGGCGTAGCTAGCGGTGATAGTGTCGGCATAGCTGACACTATGCCGACACTATGCTGAGCATCACCCGGTGACGGTATAGCTGGCGGTGGTGGTGATATCTGAAATAAACACAATTTATTTTATTACTTACAGACACCTTCAACTGCTGCTGAATGGAGAAGAATATCAAGAGGATTTGACAGTAAGTGGAATTTCCCCCATGCCTTGGGAGCTTTAGATGGAAAACATGTAGTTATGGAAGCACCACCAAATACAGGAAGTCTTTATTTTAACTACAAAAAAACATTCAGCGTTGTACTTCTGGGCATGGCAGACTATGACTACAATTTTACCTATATAGATGTTGGCTGCCAAGGCAGAATCTCTGACGGAGGGGTATTCCGGAATTCCACATTGTTCAGAAGTCTAAATAATAGTACTTTGAGTTTACCCGAAGATGAGCCTTTACCTAGTGGAGACATGAATTTGCCATATGTTATATTAGGCGATGATGCTTTTCCATTATCAAATTACTTAATGAAACCCTATAGTGGAGAACATCAACAAGGATCATCACAGAGAGTGTTCAACTATAGATTATGCCGTGCACGCCGAATAATAGAAAACGTATTCGGTATTTTAACTTCGGTGTTTCGAGTTTTTAAGAAACCCTTAACAGTTGAAGTGGATACAGTAATACCGGTAATTTTAGCTTGCGTTGCTTTACACAACTATCTAAGGCGAAATAAAACAAGCAGAAGTATATATACGCCACCAGGTACTTTTGATAGAGAAGAAAATGGTGAATTGATTGAGGGCCCATGGCGGGATGAACCAGCAGCTGAAGGTTTACAACCACTTCCAAGAATACCTAGAAGATCACCTGCAGATAGTCGGCAGATTCGTGATTGTTTTGCTTCTTATTTTATCAGCGAGAGGGGAATGCTGCCGTGGCAAAACTTTATTTAAGTAATATGTGAATTATTTACATGTTTAAGTAGGTACCTACTATGCTATTAAAATTATTGGAATGCACGCATTATTACTTTTATTGCACAAAATAACCTGTAATTTAAGAGCTTATTAAACTTCTCTGCATGCAGAGTCCACTTTATCATACCACAGTGCCAACTACAAGTGGCTATAATTGACAACAATGTATGTTAAATTGTTCTCTGCATTCAGAAAAGAGCAATAACCACATAACTACATTCAAAATTAGTATTCAGTTACTAGTACCTAGCACCCTTTGTCTAAGGAACCCGAAGAATAATATCTATGTAGTAAATTTCTTTTTAAATATATTTTTATTAATTTTGTACTTACAACCAATCAAAATATTTAGATTACCTATTTATTATCAAACCTTAATTAAATAATTTAAAAAAGAACTTCAACTCACCGTATAATTTGATATGGACTCTTGAGGAATGTTCCAAGATAACAGATTGGCCATTTCTTGGTAGGCAAACCATTTTGAGACATAAATTTCGGCTGCTCCACTACCAGTTTTGAGCCCAGTCACCTTCTTCTTTTCTCTACTAAATTGACCCTTGAGGCTTAACCACTTTGCATGGATTTCCTCCTTTGACTTTCCAAAAATTTTTGCAATTTCCGACAGGGCATCTACTTTTTTGTACCTATCTTTGTGCTCTTGCAAAGTCACGTCCCAAATTATCGGCCTCTCTCTTATAAGTTGTATTAACAACAAAATACTCTCTTTATCCCACTCCATATTTATAAGGTTCCACACAAAACAATACAACACTTTTGCAACGCTAGTTTTATTTACATTCTCTTTGACTTTTGCACTGACGTCTTCCTTCATTCAAGGAGCGCGAGAGCGAGCTAATAAAAAAAAATTCGATGCTTCCCCTCCCCCCGCAGGCGAACCCGGGGGATGTTATCCATTCGTCTCGGCAAACAATGTTATGTTTAAGCCGGGTCCACAGCTCAAATTTTCTAACAAAACATTCTAACAAAACAATGTTGTGCAATTTGTTTATCAAAACCGCCCGTCCACTGCGCATAATGTTAATGTTTTGGCTAACAAAACCACGCCCTTAAATGTGAATGTTTTGTTTCATTTCATTTTAAAAATGAGTTCCGACGATGAAGACTTGGAAGCTGTTATTGCTATCGTTAATTTAGTTTCCTTTGACTTTCCAAAAATTTTTGCAATTTCCGACAGGGCATCTACTTTTTTGTACCTATCTTTGTGCTCTTCCAAAGTTACATCCCAAATTATCGGCCTTTCTCTTATAAGTTGTATTAACAACCAAATACTCTCTTTATTCCACTCCATTAATCAATATTTATAAGGTTCCACACAAAACAAACCAACACTTTTGCAACGCTAGTTTTATTTACATTCTCTTTGACTTTTGCACTGACGTCTTCCTTCATTCAATGAGCGCGAGCGAGCAAATAAAAAAAAATTCGACGCTTCCCCTCCCCGCGCAGGCGAACCCGGGGGATGTTATCCATTCGTCTCGGCAAACAATGTTATGTTTAGGCTGAACAAAATTTGTTAAGCCACGCCCCTATTTTGTTAAAATTAACATGTTAGAGTGTTCAAAACACGAAAACACGGAGCTGTGGACCCGGCTTTATACTAATGGATTTCGTAGAAAGGGACAAAAAAGCGAAGTAGATTTTATTGTTCCCACGGGAATCTTCGTCGTAAAATGCAAGCGTAGCCACAGAATAAATAATAGTAGTAGGCGTAGCTTCCAGTTAGTAAAATAATAAAGATGTAGATTTTTATTGGCTAGCAATATTTAATCACAAATTAGAAAACTGGTGCCGTTGCGCCCCAAATATTATTCTATGCTATAATGAAATCTATAATTATTATTTACCAAACAGTTTTTTTTTCTTAAAAAAACTTACAAGCCTATTAACTTCGATTAAGGACTGAGTCATGTAAGCCCTCTTGCATTTGTTCCACTATTCACTAGTCACATATAAATCCATACGATTCGTTCAATGTAGAAAAGATTGTAGTTATTGGTAAAACCTGTAACATCCCACCCCTCTATAAAGAACCTTTCTGAAGTTTATAACCGTCCTACTTAAATTAAATGAAAACTTACTAATCAATTATGTTTAAAACGGTGATTGTGATCTTACTTAAATAAGGCCAGAGAACGTCTTGAGGAAAGACTCTACATTATGAACCGCTTACGAGTAACCCCGAATCTTTTAGTGAGAATTTTGTTAGACCTAGCTAAATAGATATCCCTGTTTAATCCGCAATGACTTATAAGCTCCACGGAGATGAATAAAATGTATGAAATTTGGTAAGTTTAAAAGTAAAGAATATAAAGTAAATATGTAGGAAAGTAAATACTGATTAGAATGAGATATTAAGTATCTAAATTAAAACTGTATTGAATAGAGAAAGGATATATGATGAATTTACTTGTTTATGATTACTTTCTTGGATTATGAAATTAAATATCTAATTATAGAAATATCTAGTTGATTTATTTATGGGACAAGCAAGAAAATAGGAACTCTGTATTTGAAAGTTAAATGGAAATTATTAATCATACCCGGAGTCCGGAGTTTAAGAAAGAAGAGTCTGGAAGGCTGCTCCCTCTGCTACTCTGGAGTTGCTCCTTCATCAGTCATCTCATCTTCGGCTCACCTTTTATATACTTGTTCAAAATTGATTCCTGTAAGGTTAGTTTGAAAATGATTTAAATGCTTCCTCAGATATGACAATAAGAGGAAGATGTAGAACAAATACGTTTATTACATTTCTAAATACTATAAGTACTTTACATATTTGATTAGGTGCACCTTTCTTGTTCAGAAATCCTGTAATACATAATCTTCAGTTAACACTTCTAACAGATAAATATCAAAGTAAATATGAGTGTTAATTTTAGGAATAATATAGGTACATATATTAATGAGATAATTTCTAGAATAAAACAAATAAAATCATTGACATAGCACAAGAATCATTTAAACCACCAAAGTAAGACTACTTAGCTTTGTTGTAGAAACACATTGTCCGCATCCTCCCAGCTCGTCGAAACTGCTCTGTCGTTCTAATATAAAAGAATTCCACCTAAAATTATTAAAACTAATTTTTCTAATTTTTTACACGATCGCGTTGTTTTTTTACAGATTTCAAAATGGTTGATTTCGATTTCCTTTGTATTTTATTGCTTGCCCACTAAATAAAATGATCATATTACATAATAATTAGAAAATTAATAAAAAAATTACATAAAATAAATTAAATAATTCCGGCATGATTTTATAATATTTTTGTCTAATTAAATGTTTATTTTTTATTAAATATATCTATAATTGACGAAAATTACTTCCTATTCGAAACTAGAATACGGAAGTGAATATTTGTATGACAATAACGCCAACTATCGTCAAATTGTAGAAGCTCTGCCCTAACTAGTGGAAGATAACTACTCCCTGCTAATATCCGACTTTTATTTAGTTAGGCTCTCAATAAATAATAAAATCTATTTCCTTTAAATGCTTAGATTTATACAAAGCCCTGAATGATTCCTATTTACCATCCTGCCAAGCTCCATGTACTTGATCTGGTAAGAAGATTAATTTGTCTTTGCTTTTAGCACAAACTGAATAATTATTTAATCTGAAAGTAGGTAGAAGTTCCAATCCGCATGGTATGGATGCTTACTACAGGAGTGCTATTGCTTTTCCTCAGTCAGACTATAATATCATCAAGTATTTTTTACTCTTGAAGATAAATTATTATGAACTATTATTTACTTATGTAAATTAAGCACATAGAAGCCTGATCAGTCAGATAGAACAACAATCATTTGACCTTATTATTCTCAATGATCAATACATTAAAATTGATTATTTACTTTTGTATTTATAAGTCTCAAGATAGATTCTAGACAGAATCAGTTTATTTAAATTATATAAATATCTTCATAAAGACTTTCAACTAATAAACATGTAATTAATTTATAATGTAATTTTTATAAAACATTTGTGAAATCTGTACGGGACCCAGGTTGGTACCGTTACAGTCAACCCCCAAAATTTGCGCAGAGATTAAAGTGTTAAACGGAGCTAATTTTCCCCCATTACATAGATTCATTTCACAAATTATATATTACATAAAATTTACTATAAATTAATGAACTAAAATTTATTAACTTTTAACCCAAATATGTAATTTTCTTGGTGTAGTGTGTATTGAAACCAAAAGACAAATAAATGCTAAGTGGAGACAATATTATGAACCACTGACAATGACCATAACATAAAAATCAAGGCCGCAGAGAATCCTAATTCTTGCCCTACAAGGAAATCGGGTTGTGAGTCCGTCAGCTCTAGTAGCTATGTATCGCCGAACTCTAAGCAAATCAATTTTTCATTTACTATGAGAACAGCAACACATCCCCTGCAAAAAATCATGAAACCCCCACATGGTCACCAAGATAATTATCCCATGTCCAAATATCCTAGTTCATAAATCTGACAACATCAGAATTTATCAGTTTTTTGGAGCATGTGTAGTTGCCGAATTATCAGTGTTAGAACATGTAGAGTATGAAGTTATTTAAAGGGGGTATAAAACACTCCTTCCAGACATCAGAGTAAATAAAATACTCAACGTCTAATAGTTAACCTAACACCAAGGAACCTTTAAATAACTTGCTTGTGCATCCATTTAGTACGAGACTAAACTGGATTCTCGCATGGATATGTGATGTGTAATAAGGGTAAAAACCAATAAATTACATCATTGTTCGAACAATTATTGCCTTGTTTCAACCCATCAGATAAAGCTAGTCTACAAGCCTAATCTAATCTAGTCTAATCTTTTCTACCAAGCTACTAGCTTTTCAAACCTTTCAATTTCGCACTAATTTACTTCCTCTTACTCTCTTTCTCGCGATTGCTTCAAAGCATTATCTTCTCACAACGAATATTGAAATACAATTATATTTTCAATTAATTTCAAAACAGATAACATAATTAGAGAACATTTGTCCGCTCAACACTTGAGAATATTTAATTATTTTAATTTTTCTCAAATAATTCTAGTAAACAAACTTCGCTCCCCTTTCTTTTCTGAGTGCCGGACAGATTTCAACAGAACAAATGACGATTGTAATGTTACAATAATATTTCCATGAATTCAAATTACTATTATTACTAGTTTAAAACTTTTTTAAAAAATGTTTCAAAATTACCGCTTCACTTTAACAGGTGTATTTTGCAGTTTCACTATCACCACAGAATAAAAATATAATGCACTATTCGCACTCACAGAATAGATATTATGTACTTTACGAAGATATCCATAATCAAATGTAAACGTAACAAAATTATTACTTGCTATTATTTCTAAGTCAAAAATCTAATCAAACTCATCTAGTTTTTCTATTTCATTAAGTCCGAAACAAAACTTTTTCGTAAAGCTTCTACAATTATATTGTAATATCAAAACAATTCATTCGAATTTCTATGTTAAAGAAGATTATATAAATCAGATAATATTTAAATTGTCAAAAACTAAAACAATCAACCCCCATTTTATTAATTCTTTAAATAGTTTTCAACGCGTATCTTATCTACTCAAATAAAACCACAATAAAAATCTAGCCTATAACCATCACACAGTTCAGACGAACCGATAGACACCTCATTTTTTAAAATCCGTCCAGCCGTCTGGATAAATCGAGGATTTATGAAATTCCACATACATAATACAAACATATACAGATTCGCGTGAAAAATTTAACCCTTCCTTTGCAGTCAGATAAAAATAATTGAATTCAAATTGTATGAACATTATTCATTAATTATTATTCAACCCCCCGTTATGATGACTCAAAAATGTTAAAGTTTGTTTTAACTTAATCTATTTCTTTTGTCTTTATTACGTGTTTGGTTTTATTATTATCTAGCCGCTCGTCCTCATTGGTTTTCGACTTTCCTACTCCAAGGTCAATTCTATCTCCATGGGAACACCCAAAAATTACGAATTACTTATTCCCGAATTTGAAAATACTGAATTTGAAAACTACGAAATATTGTAATTTCGAAATTTTTAAATAACGAATTATAAAAATTACGAAATTTAAAATTCCTAATATTATAATCACGAAGATTTGTTATTCCGATTGTTAAATAAACGAATGTTAAAAATTACGAATACTTTATTATACGAAAAATAAAATACCGATCTTTTATAATCACGAAAAATTAAAATCCCGATCGGAAATGTGATAATTCGTGATTTAGAAAAAAGATTAATAAAGTTCAAGGTTGAAAGAAAAATAGTACCCGAATATAATAGGTTAAAGTACCTGATTAGTTCTGGTTTTATAGTTTAGGATGCATGTAAGGATTTTTGGCAAAAATACTACAGGAGCGGGTGCGAGCGAAGCGAGCACGGGACTTCTGGGCACCCCGACACGGATAGGTTAGGTTCGAAGGGTATGGCAGAAAGGAGCGCGGCGAGCGGAGCGAGCCCGCTCGTTCTGCCATACCCTTCGGGGTTAGGTTGACATGAATGCATGCCTGCTTGCATGCATGCATGCTTGAATGCACGCTTGCTTGCGCGCTTATTTGCACGCTTGCTTGCGCGCTTATTTGCACGCTTGCTTGCTTGTTGCTTGCTTGCTTGCTTGCTTGCTTGCTTGCTTGCTTGCTTGCTTGCTTGCTTGCTTGCTTGCTTGCTTGCTTGCTTGCTTGCTTGCTTGCTTGCTTGCTTGCTTGCTTGCTTGCTTGCTTGCTTGCTTGCTTGCTTGCACGCTTACTGCAAGCAGCAGGCATTTAATAATATTTCTTAATATTTGATTACTTGTAAGTAAAATTCGGGATTTTGATTTTCGGAATATTAAAACTTCGGGATTCGTAATTTTGAATATTCGATATACTAAAAAATCGTACATTTGAAACATCGAAATTATAATATTCGGAAAATTGACTTTCGTATTTGTAATAAATCGGTTGTTTGAAATTTGGTTAATTAACTATTCGTCATTTTCACTATTCGGAAATTTTAAATTCGGAATTGTGAATCATTCGGAAGTATGAAATTCGGAATTTTAATAATCGTCATTTTCAAATTCGTAAATAAATTATTCGGAATTATGTAGTGTACTCCTATCTCCATACCAAATTTCATCAAAATCGGCTCAGTCGTTCCAGCATAAAAGCGTAACAGACTGTCAAAGTCACTATTATAAATGCGGGAGTGACTAAGAATTTTAATCAATAATTAACTTGTTCAGAATGTCCTTGTACCGAATCTCGAATACTAATAATTACCCAAATCTCTTTATATAAAATACGCTATTTGTTTTTCGTTCATCATTGTCTGCTCATATACGTCCCACCGAAGGAGTTAAGAACCTTTCCCGAAATCAGAGCGTATAGGCCCTAGTCAAGTGCGAGATGATCAACCTCACTCACAAGTACACAACAATACAATACAATTCAAATATTCTTTACAACCCCTGAGTTACCTCACAGGCTAGCGCAAATTTTCCCACAATGTTTTCCTTCACGGTAAAAGCGTCAAACAAACATACATACTTATAAATTCGAAAATCGAAAACACATTGGTAGGTACTAGGTAGGTTCCGAATACAAATGCAAATAATTTTCTCCGAAGTTCGAATCCGCGATCCTCCTAACAGAAGCCAACGACCCCAGCCACTTGGCCACCGACGCTTCGTCCGATTTTCCCGTTATCTATTATTAAAATGAATTAATTGTTTCCTTAAAATTATATTTTATTTTACCTAGATTATTATCCCTTTATTCAATTATTATTGTACCTATGTACTTAATTTTTATTATTATGTATTTCCGTAATTGCATAAAAACATTCACTACTAATAATGATACATACATAAAAGGTTTGGTGAAGTATACCGTCTGAATGAGATGAAAAATGGATGTTTGTCATTAGAGAGCAATTTAGCACTTATTATAATTCCACAACCCCCCATCTCTTAATTAAGAAAACCGCAGTACAATCCGCAGTCTAACTCGCTTCTCAATACTTTATCCTATATCAACAACCCGAGTCTCCGTGGTCGAGTAGTCAAATATACGTCTCACTCTATAAAGTTTCGAGTTCGAATCCCGCGAACAAAATCAAATAACACTATGCGAAACCTTTTCCCGTATGGCTAAGACTCCACAGGCTTAATCATCCGAACGTCCGTAAAGAAAGTTGACTCCGTGCTTCGGAAAGCACGTTACTCCGCTGGTTCCGGCCTCCATCTATAGATGCAGTCGCTACACAAACCACGCACGCCAGAAGTCCCAGGCAGCTCAATGATTCCGACACCCAGATCCGCGAAGCTAGTCAACCTCGAACCTCACAAGCTAAGTAGTAAATAAATAGAATAACCAGTAATCTTTTTTTTTTTTTTCCTAAATATCAACCCCCATTAATTTAAATTCCTGAATAAAAGAAACTTAACACGTACCCTATAACAAAATTCTCACTTTCCATTTCACGAACAGCAAATTGTGACCGTACAGTCACTTTACTTATAACTAATCCGACTATTTTACTTTTTTTTTATTTATTTTATTACGTTTCCTAAATATTCGCGTTAATTATTTTTATTTTTATTTACTTTTCTAATCAATAAAGTTTTTTTTGGTACCTAAATAATTTTATTAAGTTCAGGCTGTATGACTCAGTACTTTTGCCTTTCCTTTCCCTTTAGAAAAATGAATTGAATACGTTTTTTTTTTTTAAAAACATCAACAGTTCAACACAACAAAACAAAATTTTCCCTTGCAGAATAAATAATTTAGCTATGATTTTACAAGGTAATTAAAGTTTACAGTTAAATAATTATAATAAAATCAGAACTACGTTTTCCATTCAGAAATCACTTGTTCAAAATTTCAATAACCTAAAGTTTACATTGAAAAACTGCTATGAACCGACATAGAAGTTTCAAGTAAAAACCTTCTGTTTCTCTTGTTTTAGATATAAACGGTGACTTTCTAATAATCCGGTCAGAGTGTAGGGAAGGGGGCACTAACAATAATGTTTTTTTTTTTTGGGGGGGGGGGGGGGAGGGGGACGGGGGGAGGGGGAGGGGGTGACCTTGGAGGTCAATGACCCGATTTGACCTTTTTGGGACTTAGAAAAAAAAAGGAAAAAAAACTAAAATTGCATAAGATCTACTTTTTATGTTTTTATTCGATTAATCAACACTAAATAAAGCGTTTTTACTCTTGTTGTTTTTTCTCTAAAGTCGAAAGTTTTTGAGTTATTCAACTTTGAAAAATTGACCTTTTTGGGACTTAGACAAAAAATGAAAAAAAAAACAAAAAATGCAGAAGACCTACTTTTTATGTTTTTATTCGATTAATCAACACTAAATAAAGCGTTTTTACTCTTGTTGTTTTTTCTCTAAAGTCGATAGTTTTTGAGTTATTCAACTTTGAAAAATTTAATTTAATTTATCTATGTACACTTACTCCAAAGCTAATTACTTTAGAGAAAAACGAACAAGAATAAAAAATGTTTATTTAGTGTTGATTAAAATTAACCATAAACTTTGATCTTGAATATTAGTAAGTTCCTAGCCCCCTAGTGTCGGGACTGGGGGGCTAAGAAAAAACTAATTTGGAAGCGGCTCTCTTTTCGGTAACGCTCATTTTCGATGTACCAAAGTGTGTAAAAAGGTTAAAGAAAAAGATTTTTCGGAATTTCTGTGTTGTTACGTGCTCACTTGAGTCCCGAATTCATTCGCTGTTGTTGTTAGTGTTCTTCATTGTTGTTGTTGTTCATTGTTATCGTTCTTGTTAGTTGTTCATTGTTATAGTTCTTGTTAGTTGTTTTTTGTTAATTTAATTGTTTGTTTTCGTTGTTTCCTTCATTGGTTTTGTTATTGTTTGTTTCGTTCGCTATTGTTGTTGTCTTTGTTAGTTGTTTTTTGTGGTTTGTTCAACAACAATGGAAGACCAATATCTTTCATTGTTGTTGAATAGAAATTTTTCGTTGTGGAATGTCGGGAATGTTATAAACAGCGAGGAACGTGCTGTGGAAGCTGCCAAAGCATGGCTTTTAATACCGCAGCGCGCTCCTCGATGTCGGACATGCCGACAGCCCATGACGAAAGAAAATAAGGCCACCTACAAATTGGGCTATCGTTGGCGTTGTAGGCGACAGGGCTGCAACAATATCGTTAGTCCTCTCAAAAACACCTTTTTTGAGCGGATGAACATACCAGTGCTGACAGTCCTGCGTCTAATAATACAATTCCTTCGTAGGGATAAAGTTACGCAAGTCGCCAAAGACGTCGGCATCACAAAAAAGTCGGTAATCCAAGTCTTCCATTTCCTGAGGGAAGTTTGTGACGCCGCAGAGGCCCACGATCGGGAACCTCTTGGTGGGCCAACCGATGTGGTAGAGGTGGACGAGTCCCACCTCTACACAAACAAATACCACAGGGGGCGACTTTTGGCTCGGCAAACGTGGTCTTTCGGGTGCCTCAGCCGTCTCACCCGAAAGATCCACGTCGAATTAATCCCCGATAAAGCGAGGACAACCCTAGACCCCATAATTGAAAGTAACGTGCGCCCAGGATCATTCATTATGTCAGATATGCATAGGTCATATACGGGGATCGACCAAAGATTGGCGATGGGCGGCCATTACACAGTGAACCACAGACTGATGTATGTCAATGGTACAGTGGACATCCCGGTCGACCCACAGCTGGGGGAACCAATTTCAAACAATTTGGTGCGGGTGAAGGTACACACGAACACATTAGAGCGGCAGTGGCTTGAATTGAAACGCCACTGCCGCTCGTGCCGCAACCAGGCCCGCCTTAAATGGTACATGGGTGAGTTCATGTACCGCCATAACATTCTGCGGGGTCTGGTCAGCGATGCGGCCAGATTCAGGAAACTGCTGAGGGACATCTGTCGTGTGTACCCGGGTCCAGGGCGACGTGGCATCAAAAGCCATAATTGTAGATGCAGACGAGATTGCCCGCGAAGATAATTAAAAAAAAAATCTCTGGCGGTCGCCGGCCGCTGCCGCGGCACGCTCGCTGCGCTCGCTCGGCTCCCTCCGCTCTGTTATTGACATCAGTCTAACCTAACCTAACCAACCAATTTGATTCTGGGTAGAAATTGTTTTTTTTATTAGCGGGGGGCTGCGCCCCCCGAGCCCCCCCGTCCCCCCGCTTCGGTTAACGCCCTGACTACTACTATCAATGACAGTGACCTTTGTGACCTGACCTTTTTGTTCGGTGACCTTTTCGGGGTCGGTGACATTTTCGAGGTCGGTGACCTTTTCGGGGTCGGTGACCTTTTCGGGGTCGGTGACCTTTTCGGGGTCGGTGACCTTTTCGGGGTCGGTGACATTTTCGGGGTCGGTGACCTTTTCGGGGTCGGTGACCTTTTCGGGGTCGGTGACCTTTTCGGGGTCGGTGACATTTTCGGGGTCGGTGACATTTTCGGGGTCGGTGACCTTTTCGGGGTCGGTGACATTTTCGGGGTCGGTGACCTTTTCGGGGTCGGTGACCTTTTCGGGGTCGGTGACATTTTCGGGGTCGGTGACCTTTTCGGGGTCGGTGACATTTTCGGGGTCGGTGACCTTTTCGGGGTCGGTGACCTTTTCGGGGTCGGTGACCTTTTCGGGGTCGGTGACCTTTTCGGGGTCGGTGACATTTTCGGGGTCGGTGACCTTTTCGGGGTCGGTGACCTTTTCGGGGTCGGTGACCAAATAAAAATATAAAAATAAAAATCCAAAAATTTTCTAAGTCCTAGCTCCATAGTAAAATTTTCGAAATTTTTCTAAGTCCCGTGCCCCCTTCGCTACACCCCAACAGCAAAATTTCCGAAATTTTTCTAAGTCCCAAATTCATAGTGCCCCCTTAGCTACACTCCAACCAATAATCCCCATCACTTTTAAAATGCTACTAGCTAAATATTAATCTTCTTTTAACCCTATTTTTCAGATTAAATCAATGCAATGAAACCAAATGATACTATACATATTATGAAGAATGTCCAGAACCGGCAGTCAACCAAACCTAAAGAATAAACATGGCTTTCCATCAAGAAGAATAAACTCTAAGTGAATTAAGAATATAAGTGCCAATGAAACAATTTGTGCTATTTTTATTGTGAAAATTGTATATAACCTAACATTTATGAAAGTGAATGTCACTGTTTGTTTTTATTACTATTATTTTCTTCTGTGAAAGTTTAATATTAAATAAAACTGGTAAGTAAGCAGTGTTTAGTTTCATTTGCTCCTGCTTTTAGAAACCTCCAGAAAGCTAATTAAATTTCAAAGTAATCTAGTTAAAATCCTTCTATGTACAGCAAAGTGATTCTATGTAAATTATATGAAAATTTCATAATAGACAGATTAAACTCAATTACCTCAGAATAAAAATATTATCAATAAATCAGAAAGAGAATTGATATTGAACTAATAAGATTCTAATAAGCTAACAGATAATATCCTGGTCTACGGCCTCACCAAATTGTAACATCCCACCCCTCTATAAAGAACCTTTCTGAAGTTTATAACCGTCCTACTTAAATTAAATGAAAACTTACTAATCAATTATGTTTAAAACGGTGATTGTGATCTTACTTAAATAAGGCCAGAGAACGTCTTGAGGAAAGACTCTACATTATGAACCGCTTACGAGTAACCCCGAATCTTTTAGTGAGAATTTTGTTAGACCTAGCTAAATAGATATCCCTGTTTAATCCGCAATGACTTATAAGCTCCACGGAGATGAATAAAATGTATGAAATTTGGTAAGTTTAAAAGTAAAGAATATAAAGTAAATATGTAGGAAAGTAAATACTGATTAGAATGAGATATTAAGTATCTAAATTAAAACTGTATTGAATAGAGAAAGGATATATGATGAATTTACTTGTTTATGATTACTTTCTTGGATTATGAAATTAAATATCTAATTATAGAAATATCTAGTTGATTTATTTATGGGACAAGCAAGAAAATAGGAACTCTGTATTTGAAAGTTAAATGGAAATTATTAATCATACCCGGAGTCCGGAGTTTAAGAAAGAAGAGTCTGGAAGGCTGCTCCCTCTGCTACTCTGGAGTTGCTCCTTCATCAGTCATCTCATCTTCGGCTCACCTTTTATATACTTGTTCAAAATTGATTCCTGTAAGGTTAGTTTGAAAATGATTTAAATGCTTCCTCAGATATGACAATAAGAGGAAGATGTAGAACAAATACGTTTATTACATTTCTAAATACTATAAGTACTTTACATATTTGATTAGGTGCACCTTTCTTGTTCAGAAATCCTGTAATACATAATCTTCAGTTAACACTTCTAACAGATAAATATCAAAGTAAATATGAGTGTTAATTTTAGGAATAATATAGGTACATATATTAATGAGATAATTTCTAGAATAAAACAAATAAAATCATTGACATAGCACAAGAATCATTTAAACCACCAAAGTAAGACTACTTAGCTTTGTTGTAGAAACACATTGTCCGCATCCTCCCAGCTCGTCGAAACTGCTCTGTCGTTCTAATATAAAAGAATTCCACCTAAAATTATTAAAACTAATTTTTCTAATTTTTTACACGATCGCGTTGTTTTTTTACAGATTTCAAAATGGTTGATTTCGATTTCCTTTGTATTTTATTGCTTGCCCACTAAATAAAATGATCATATTACATAATAATTAGAAAATTAATAAAAAAATTACATAAAATAAATTAAATAATTCCGGCATGATTTTATAATATTTTTGTCTAATTAAATGTTTATTTTTTATTAAATATATCTATAATTGACGAAAATTACTTCCTATTCGAAACTAGAATACGGAAGTGAATATTTGTATGACAATAACGCCAACTATCGTCAAATTGTAGAAGCTCTGCCCTAACTAGTGGAAGATAACTACTCCCTGCTAATATCCGACTTTTATTTAGTTAGGCTCTCAATAAATAATAAAATCTATTTCCTTTAAATGCTTAGATTTATACAAAGCCCTGAATGATTCCTATTTACCATCCTGCCAAGCTCCATGTACTTGATCTGGTAAGAAGATTAATTTGTCTTTGCTTTTAGCACAAACTGAATAATTATTTAATCTGAAAGTAGGTAGAAGTTCCAATCCGCATGGTATGGATGCTTACTACAGGAGTGCTATTGCTTTTCCTCAGTCAGACTATAATATCATCAAGTATTTTTTACTCTTGAAGATAAATTATTATGAACTATTATTTACTTATGTAAATTAAGCACATAGAAGCCTGATCAGTCAGATAGAACAACAATCATTTGACCTTATTATTCTCAATGATCAATACATTAAAATTGATTATTTACTTTTGTATTTATAAGTCTCAAGATAGATTCTAGACAGAATCAGTTTATTTAAATTATATAAATATCTTCATAAAGACTTTCAACTAATAAACATGTAATTAATTTATAATGTAATTTTTATAAAACATTTGTGAAATCTGTACGGGACCCAGGTTGGTACCGTTACAAACCACAATCAACGGCGAGTAAATTTTAACAAAAAAAACCGTGTATTTTTCAACTCAATTAATCCAGAACTACGAACTACTGTAACAAACGGATAGACAGACAAACACGAGTTATCCTATTAGAGTTTTATTTTTCCCTTTTGACGTACGGAAATCTAAAAACAAATATCCAAAAGGAAATTTTCACTCAGCGAGTAGATGTAAAATGAAATTATACTCTATAGGTACTAGACTTCCGCCCCGCGGCTCAGCCCAGGAAAAAAAAACCCGCCCGCGAAAAGGTACCCTAGTCTATGTGTTATGATGTATAAACTATATTATTGTAAAGTTTCATTCAAATCCATTCAGTAGTTTTTGGGTGAAAGAGTCACAAACATATGTACATCCATCTTCACAAACTTTCGTGTTTATAATACGAGTATTTGAAGGATGAAATATAAAATATGGCAAAAGGCCCCTTCAAACAAGTTCATACAACCTAAAGTTCATTACATGTGATTGTGCAATAAGGTGTAGTCATACAACAGTTACTCTAATAGTGGTTTTCACAAAAACTTCGCGTGGGTGCTGCCAACTCCAGCCTAATTGTGTTGCTCATCATGCGAACGGTATCCTTTAATCGACAAGTTTAAAAATCGGGCACTTTACATTGGCAACCTCTGCCGCGCTTCTGACCGCCGCGATTTAAAAGTTATTAAAAAAGACAAGTATTTTTCGATAGGCGGCTGTTTGATTGACTTTCATCAATCGTCATTTAATAGCCCTATTATTAAAGAAAATAGAATGATAAATTACTGTAAATACCTAATTTCGACTTCTATTGAAATGCGCTATCACCTTACACAATTTTAATGGATCGAAATTTTTGATTAACAATAAATGTTGTACTTTTGTTTCTCAAAATTTTATTACTAGCAACAAATAGGAATACTATACGACAGATTATACGGTGTTAGTACATCCGTCGCCTATTTTCTGCTCAGTAACGTTCGAATTTGGTGCTGTCGAAAATTTCAATAACAGTTTTAACCGCGGCTGTCAGCGATGCTAACCCAGGGTGTCCACATTCTGGAAAGTCAGGGAAAGTCAGGGAAAAGTCAGGGAAGCTCAAAGCAGTCAGGGAAAGTCAGTGAAATAGAGGGGTCACCTGGAAAGTCAGGGAAAATTGAGATTTCGTCTCCCAAAACACTGTTTGTCTCCCAAAATTTCCCAGTGATTGTAAAATGAGGGATATAATTAATTTATGCTCTAGAAAGACCCTTAATCTTGACTATCGAAGCATTTTTTTTTCAGGTTTCGAGTGATCTACATTATGACTTCGTTTTTAGTCATAATTAAATTACTCCTTTTTAGTTTTCTATCTAATGGAGTGGAGTGATCTACATTATGACATAATTTTGTTTATAATTACATTACTTTCATATGGTTTTTTTTAGGATTAGAATGAACTATGTTATGATTTTTTTGTCATAACTAGATTACTCCTTTTTGTTTTAATAGTTGTACTTTTTTGTTTCAATTTCCCAGTGATTGTAAAATGAGGGATATAATTAATTTATGCTCTAGAAAGATCCTTAATCTTGACTATCGAAGCATTTTTTTTTTCAGGTTTCGAGTGATCTACATTATGACTTCGTTTTTAGTCATAATTAAATTACTCCTTTTTAGTTTTCTATCTAATGGAGTGGAGTGATCTACATTATGACATAATTTTGTTCATAATTACATTACTTTCATATAGTTTTTTTTTTTCAGGATTAAGTGAACTATGTTATGATTTTTTTGTCATAACTAGATTACTCCTTTCCTCCTCCTCCTCCTAAAATTTATCTGTAATTTTATAATGTTAAAACCACCCCAACTTTTTAAGAAATTACAATTTTAAATATCATTTAGTTTAAAAAATTGCCAAAAATACTGTAAAATTTAAAGCACTTTAAAGTATTTCCAAAATATATATTGTATTTTTTTTTTCTGTAAAATGAATACCTATACATAGTTGGTCAGGGAATTTTGAAAAAATTGTCAGGGAAAGTCAGGGAAAAGTCAGGGAATTTTTTCGAACATTAGCAGTGGACACCCTGTAACCGCTCCGTTGGCTGCCAGTGTAAATAGGCACTCAATTTTAAACACAGGCAGTCATTTGTTTTTGTCAAAACGCAAAGAAGTTCGTTGGCCTTCTTTCTTTATTTTCTCATGTTGGTGTGGGCGTGCCCGAATTTGGGCAAAGTAAGGCTGTGTGCACAAGGCACATTTCTACAAACCGCGCGTTATTTTTAGTTCACGTTTGTTTTTTAGTTTACTAGTGCAAATGTGCATATTTGGAATGTTTACTGATATAATAGAGTAAAATTACATTATTTTTTTCTGTAGCTCACCGTGATTCAAGACGTTCAATGGCGACGCCTAATAAGCATTATCTTTAATGAAAGCTCTTTCTAAAAGTTCCTCATCCCTTCCCGTTACCTCTTCTATTTAAATCGTAATCCGTTTAGCGCTAAGCGCGTTGAACTTATCCGTAAAGAGTTTGAATGTGTCTTAGCTTAGCTTAACCATAGAGTATTGTTATTATGTGATATGTTATGCATGTTATTCATATGTTATTTTACTTAAGCCCAGAATTGTGAGTCACCGAACATTGGCCCAGATCCACCTACGTACGACCATTGCTTACAAATGAAGAGGCCCATGCTTTGGTTAATTATCCTTTGTATAGCTAAGTTCAGTTCAATACTCTCCATAAAAACATTTATTTTATTATACACTAGCTGTCTACGCTACGCGCGCATTGTTTTTTGACTTTTCCGTAGTAATTTTTAACTATTCTACGGGAACTCTAATTTTCCGCGATTAAAAGTATCCAAGATTTTGACCGGGCATATAAGTTACCACCTTAGAGTATAAATAAATAAAATTAAGGTTACCACCATGTAAAATTTATTATATTTTATTCAAAAGTTTTGTGTGAAATTGACTAACTTCTTCTTTCCTTTGAATAAGGGAGCAAATCGCCGTGCGTGTGTTCAGCTTGACCCGTACCTGAATCTCTTTGTACAAAACCCATAGGAAGATTTGGTTATTAACTTGTTACCTACAATATTAGTATTGGTAGCATAACGCCTACATCGTTGGAATAGCAAATGAGTTTGCAAAATTAAAACAAATTGTTCGACCTAACAACAAAAGCAAACTGAATTGTTTGTGCAAACATTATCCCGGGAGCTCGGTGTTAACCAACTTCAACCTTTAACTAGGTATTCCATGAAGTCAATTTTATTTTATAAACCGTTAAATTTATTGATGAACAAAGAAAAGATTTGTGTTTAAGCGGTAGCCGTATAGTACGATTAGCATCATAAAATGATTCTAGAAATTACTTTATATTAAACTAGCGACCCGCCCCGGCTCCGCACGGGAAAATGGTTATTGTGGGTTATCCTTAAGGATAATATGCATATATTATACATATAAACCTTCTTCTTGAATCACTCTATCCATTAAAACCACATTAAAATCCGTTGCGTAGTTTTAAAGATTTAAGCATACATAGGGATATAGGGACATAGGGACAGAGAAAGCGACTTTAGTGATCAGACATTGGTGCGTAACTAACTACACACAAACGCGCGCGAGGAGTTTATATGCGACCTGTAACAAGAAATGCGTCCGCTATCTATGTGACTTTTTGCATATAAACTCGAATATCGTTTTTATACCACATCTTTCACGTATCTGTGGGTTTGCACTTTAAGAAGATGATCTATCTTCTTTTTGTCACCTAATTTTGAAAATTGTCCTTTGTTACCTCTTTCTTTCATTGACGTAGTAATATGTTACACCATTCATCATTCACAGAAAGTGACAAAGAAATGTTTTCTTTAAACCTATGAGTTGGTTATTTTGAGTGGGAATCGAACGGCTACCAAAAAAGTGGACGGTACTTTACCACCGCACGTTTAAAAAACCGATCCTTTTATCACGTTATGGATGTGTGTGGATAATAAAGCTTATGCAAATGAACGCTTCGTTCGAAAATGAATTTCGGGGAAACGTAGAGTTCATTTTATTAATTACATTACGCAGTTTTAATGAAATTCGTAAACAATTATATTGTAATTTGTGACGCAATGCGAATGTGTTTGATCTCAGTTTGATTTTGACATTTTCCCATCCCAGCCCCCGTAACATGCAGTGCTATGACAAAAGTTTGTCGCACATTTAACTGTCAAAAAGTTGCGAGAAACCCGCCATATTGAAATATCCTCCAATAGGATAAGAGAATACGCACGATAAAATTATCTCTGTCACGCGTGGACCGGGCATGGTAGAGGGGCATCTTGTTCGAGTGGGATAGTGAGGAACTGATGTAAGGCCACGGCCCGCTTCCCTCTTAGTATCTCTATCGATAGTTGTTATTGTATGTGCGCGTGTTTGCTAGTGCTGAATTTATTAAAGAAGGTGTGAAAAAGTGATACAGGTCTTCTTATTTCTTACGAAGACAGTACCATACTCCGTACCGTCCCAAATTTCCTCTCAGGGTTTTAATAAAACCCAGCGATACGCTAAGGCAGCAGTACCTGAGTACCACTTCAGCACCAGTACTTTTCTCGAAAAGTGCTAAATTTTGGACCAAACGACACCCGTCCAGGACTAAGTTTGTAGACTGAATAAACCGTGTTAGTAGTTTGCGAGGAAACTGAATTTTTCATAAAGGTTCGCTTGGGTACGTTGTGGAGGGCTGAGGGCTGAGGGCTTTCCAATAAGAAAAGTATATGTCATTGCTTTACTTTTCAGTTGTAAACGCAATACACTTTATTATTGATAATTAAATTAGAGAGTAATTTTCCTTAGTACTTAAATATAGCGTGGCGACCGAACGCCCGCACGCCACGGTCGCCACGCCAATCGTCTGTTTTACTCCTCGCCTATTATAGATGTTTCATATCAAAAACAAAACTATATACCTACTCAAGAGAATAACCAGCTGCTTACACAACTGCGAGAAAAAAAGAAAAAAACAACATCATATAAAAACAAATCCGCTAAAAGACCACTACTAGACAAATTTACAACTAATAACATTCTATTTATTTCAGAAGATCTCATTAGTAATTACGTACACATTTCCTCGAAACGTTTTCCGAATCACATTTCCCCGAATCGTTTTCCAAATCACATTTCCCGTTAGTCATTAATTTTCATTAAGTCTGTCCCAAACAATTGTAAGAGTTTCTTCAGCAGTTTCTTCGGCGCGAGATATAATTTCGTTACTTTCGTCCTTCGCTACGAAACTCAGAAACTCGAGTGTAACATGTCCTTTGATGTAATGTTATTATGCAGTGGTACAGTCAGCAACAGACTTTACATGACATAAAAAATTGATATTACCAACCTAATTTGGCGACAACATACACCTGCTCCCCCGCAAGTCCTGTGAAGCTTGATCCGTCGTAATTTTTCGACTCAAGCATAAGTCTATTAAAAAAAAAAGACAACATACACACACGCCGCCGCGCCGTTTCGATCTAGTGTCAAAGTAACGGCAAAAACATAGTTGTTTTACATTAACTAAACTTGTTTCCGTAATTTAATTATTGCGTGCAATAAATAATTAAATAAAAAAGATAAAAAAAAACCATCAATCAATCATCTTTATTTAAATGTTGTAATGTAAAAGTAATGTAAAAAGGTCAACTTCACACACAATCTTTGAATTACTTCGCAGGTGTGTGCAAGTTTCCTCACGATGTTTTCCTACACCGTAAGAGCGTCGAATAAACGTACATATGAATACGAAAATCGAAAACACATTGGTATGTGCCGAGGTTTGAACCCGCGAATTTCTGAACAAAGAATAGGTTAGTTCATAAATAAAACAACTTTTTCTGTGAGGGCGTTAACTTATCTGGTATTAAATTAATTCAATAGCGAGTAAAATGTGTATGTATATTGTATGAGTAGGTATCTCATAAAGAAACCGTTTAACGGTCTACCAGGGCGCCATTATTGTGGAGAAGGCTTGAATTGCTACATCAAAGCCTAACACAAAAGAAGAGGCCAAATAAATTGCTTTTATTTTTTTTATACAACTCAAATTCCATTCTTAGTAATGTCTTTAGTTCTAACCAAAGCTATTTTGTATCATAAATAATTGGACTGGTAAAATTTTGTTCAAATAAAAGACATCTTTTGAAAAAATTATCTGTTTTTTTTTATTTGATAACTCTTTCATCTATAATACGTTATTTTTTAGTACTGTCAAATATTTGAAAGTTTGTAAGATTGTTTTCTTATAAGTGAATAAAAACGTGTTCCGTTTAAATTAGTTCGCATAAAAAGCATAAAGCAAATTGATAAAATAAGTTCTTTGTTAAGCTTAATACCCGTACCGCGATACTCTCCCTTATTCAACGGACACACGAGTAACGGTGCAAACTTCAAAGTGTTCAGCTTGAAAGCATGCTTTGTACTAAAAATGTTGCTACAATGTAGACATCGGAGATTTCACAAAGTTATGTCTGCCTAGCTTTATCAAAGCGATGAGCTACCGAAAGCAAAGCACTGAGACTACAAAGCGAGTCGATAACTCGTCCTCGAAGCCTCAGACTCCCGAACCAGACGGCCCGCTCTGAATATTTATTGGCAACCTACTTTTTAGGCAATATCCGATCGGGGATAACGTTTTTCAGGACGAAATAAGCGAACGAATAATAAGAGGCGTTGATGGATTTCTAAACAAAAGACCACAATCGCAGTGTAGATACCTAACCTAGATATTATATTAAAAACCCAGGTACGTGCTGAGGCTTGACCGAATGGAAGACGACGTTCTTTAGCCACTAAGCCACCGACGCGCTTTAATTAGTAAACTAAACACCCAATATGTGATGGGCTTTTCCCGGGAATATTCACACACGAATAATAATAATAATATTAAACTTTATTTAAGTTAACGTCTTTTACATGGCGGGCAGATGTCTCCTGTTAAGCTTATCGCCTGTGTTAGGAGGCATCACGAAGAACCCAACTTTCCGTTTTAGGCTGGCTAGGAGTCAGTTTTCTTCTTCTTTGCGAGTCGATGACAAATCTATGGCCACGTAAATCGATGTCCGGCTGGGAGACTCTCAAAGAGCGGGACAAAATGATCCGGAAGCGGTGTACTAGGTAGGAGGCAGTGGTATCGGTAGATACGAGTGTACCTGGCTAACTTTTTTTTTCTCTTTTTTTTTTTTAATTGACCTATGCTTGTGTCGAAAAGGTACGACCAATCAAGCTTCACCGGACTTGCCTGGCTAACATAGAGACAGGGAGGTGTGATGGGCCCCTGATGGGCCACATCTTTTGGTTCCCGCGATCTAAAACGTACCTAACCCGAAAACACCAACCTGGTCGACCACCTCTAGCGAGCTTAAAGGGCAAGTTTCTCTAGGAATATTCCCGGGAACAACGGTGAGAATAGAATATTCCCCGGTACGGCACATCACTAACAGCAAAGCTTGCTTTAATTAGTCAAAATCGCTTAACATGTAGTACCTACTGGATTAGTTACGTAGTACCCATGTCAAGAAACTGACAAAAGCAGTTGATGCCCTGACCTGTAGACGACCTAGGGTCAGATTTAAAGACCTGACCTCCGATGACTTAAAACTACATTCCACTGTGATACCAAGAAAAAAAAAAAAAAAAATGACAAAGACAGTCAAATAAATAAATAAATATTAAAGGTTATCTCAGCCTGAACGCCTACGCAATTTACAACAAATATGTGGAGCAGTAGGTTTACGACGTAAGAAGCGACAAGCTCGAGAGGCTGTCAAACGCGACATAGTGACATTAGAACCATAGCAGTTCTGTCAATATGTCGCGTTTGACAGCTTCTCGAGCTTGTCACTTCTTACGGCCTAATGGTCATTGATTCTATTTATAGTCTGTTTTTCGCCTTAGGTTTAGAAATATTAATAACCAGAGATACAAAATTATTCTTCTATCTATTGTGAGGAAGTTTCTAAAATGATTTTATTGTACAGTAGCCAGCATATGCGGCTGGACATGTTGACCTTGAGAGCGCCCGTATTCCTTAGCGGTAAAGATGAATTTCGTATTGCGAATGTCAAACCGCATGTCTGGCTTCTGTACAAGATTGTAGACAGATTATGCGATAATTTATTACAAATTCAAAATTATTAGATGTCGAATAAAAGTCATTCGGACGGACATATAAAAGGAAAGAAAAATATCAAAACCAGTTTTTAATTTAAGCGTCTAGTCACAGTAGTCCGGATGGCGGAAAACTTAATACGCATATTATCATCATATAAGGAAACTTGTTAACCTACTACCAACTTCAATATAAGGTGCTTATAAAAAGAAATCGCAGAAACAACTATTTGGAAAGTCAACATACCTAACCTTTATATCCACCCGTGATCTTAATGGGTGGTCGTAATATTCTAAACCTTAATATAACCCCGTTTGTTATTATCAAAGTGAGACAGGTGATGATAACATATTTATTTTGAAGCTATCATCACCCTTCAAATATAAGATTAATATTTTGAGTGTAATTAAATCAAAACAGTATAATAATATAATTGTGTGAGTGCCAAAATATTATAATTCAGTTCGATAATTTGAATATTATTATTGTTTCGTCTGATGTATTCATGAAAATATTTCTTGAACTTTTTTTAGAGCTCTATGAAAATGTAGACCACTTTTAAATTTATTTATTTTCTAAAAAGTACTAAAACAAAGTACCTAAGTAACTCAAACTTAAACTGTTATGTACAGTAACCAGCACATGCGGCTGGACACTCGCACTACGAAACTCGCTTCTACTGCTACGGCATCATAACAGCGCTCTCAAGGTCAACATGTCCAGCCGCATGTGCTGCCTACTGTACATTGTAAACACGCAATTTTCAAACGGACATGACAATGAATCTTGATAGTACAGTCAAGAGCACGAAGCTGAAATCGCGGTGCAAAATACAAAGATTTTAGGTCGACCGACGTTACAGCTTCCGTGGTGGAGTGGTAAAATGTGTCACATTACGGAGCGCGGAGGTTTGAGGTTCGAATCCCTCATCGAACTAATATCACTATCTGAGACATTCCCCAGTTTGGTTAGAACATTGCAGGCTGAATCACCTGATTGCCCGAAAAGAAAACTGTTTTTGTACTTCAGAAGGCACGTAAAGCCGTTGGGTCCCGGCTACTATCTACGCATGTAGTCGTTACTCGAGTCATGTCAAAAATCATAAGCGGGTCAATAATTGTGATACCAGGGTCACAGAATACCAAATAGTAGTCCCTACCAGGGTTTGTGAGGAAACCCACACGATAAGCAAGCAAGCAAGCAAGCTTTTTTGAGTTTAAACTTGTTATTGTTATTAGTGTGAGACGAACCAGCCTTGTTTTTTAACAAAACTGATGAATTAGATTTGACGTGTTTTTTAAAAACCTGTGATGGATATTTTTTACTAGCTTTCCGTGTTTACAGTTTTTCCCGTGGGAATGAGGCATTTTCCCGCGGTAAAAGATAGCCTATGTTACTCAGGGTTAATGTAGCTTTATAATAGTGGAAGAATTTTTGAAATCGGTTCAGTAGTTTTGGAGTTTATTCATTACAAACACACACACACACACACACAGAAAAATACCTCTTTATAATATTAGTATGAATGAAGTATTATAGTATGATTTATTTTGAGCTCGACGTGCTCTTGATTGTACAAAGCGTTGACATCGTTTCTCCGCTCATGAGCTGTGCGTACGTGTTTTATGTATGGGTTGTACAAGTGTGTGTATGGGCCTATGAATAGCTCGACCGTTAGCCTGTCATAACCACTCTACTATGAATGGAATCAGAACACACGCTCCACTAACTGGCATGCTAGTCAACTGGCAAATGGGGTTGCCAACGCAGGGAAATTCTGTTTGTTTGAGACAAAATTTCCATTCTCCTGCTTTTCCAGTGTGATTAAGTTTTTCCTTATTGCCCGTGGTTTTCCAGAGTAAAAAGTAACATAATATCGTTTATTACCCTGCTAGTATTATTGCAATGCGTTCATCCATTTCTACCAAAGGAAAATCATTGCGATTGCCTGTCACAAAATTTCTAAATCATTTACACAATATACTAACATACACTGGCGGTTCTATAATACATAGTGACCATAATATGATTTTCCATACTTTCCTTCGATGCACTAATTGACATAGGTAATTTAAGTAATAAATATGGTTCGGTAGTCTTAGTAATACCTAAACAAATAGTTGTAATAATTATTAAATGAACCCATCAAGAATTACTAAATGCCCAAAATATATTCTTTCGGTTGTAGCTGGCAACTCCGCCTAGCGCCACTAGATTGGCGGCATACCATTGCCATGGTGCGACCTAGCTGTTGCTCGCGGTTATATCCGTCCGTTGCCATGTTCCAATAGAGCTCCTAATAACTGCGTCCATCTGATATAACATCATCTATTTCTTACTAAAGCCTCGTTAACATCTCACATATCTCCTTACCGAGGGGCTCGAGCCTACCCTGAAATTAGGTTGAATAGGCCTTAGTCGACCACGCTGGCCCAGTGCGGGTTGGTCAATTTCACACAACCTTTGAATTACTTCGCAGGTTTTTCCTTCACCGTAAGAAAACACATTGGTACGTGCCGTGCCGAGGTTTGAATTTGCGACCTTCCGAATGGAAGTCAACAGCCCAAGCCACTAAGTCAACAAACGTAATTTATTTATTTTCTAACATAGAATCCCTAAAACTTGTAGCTCTGTAACCTGTATAGGAATCAACAAAAAAGTTTTCTTTTTTATTTTTATCTTACCTTTACACTTGGCTGGTTAAAAGACGTAAAAATTTTGCATTCCCTATTTTTAATGCTACGGTAATCCTGTGTTTTATTCGGCAACACAGTGCTAAGACATATTTTTGTTACATTATTTAGAAGCTTACAAAAAGCTATTAGTGTCGAGGCTTTGTCAGTCCGAAGCTTTGGTGCGAAACAACAAATGTGACATAAAAATCAATATTTATCTCCTGAGAGCAATGTATAAAACAAATAAGAGAATCGTATAAAACCATTGATCTACATTTGTATTAGCGTACATAGAAACGACACCCGCGAACATCACTCATAGTAATATCAATTGGAAGTTGCGACCTCCAACTTCTATGGCGTTTGTCTTTTGTTTTTCTTTTCCCCCCGCACTCCGCCCGCCTCCCGCTGCCGCCATGTTGGCGCATAGAAGGTATTCGAAGTGTCTTCAAATTCAAATCATTTATTGCACGTCACAGTTGGTACATTTTAGATGTTACAAATATAGTACAGTATTTTGTGACACCCTGCTAGGGCGCAGCAATATTATGTCTTCTCTAGTTCTTGTACGTAATTCTTCAATCTATAAAACCCGCCGGCACATGACTCTCGCAGATAATGCCAAGGCCTTCTTCGTATTTGGCAAGGCTGGCAACACTGCGCAGGTGACATTGGACTAGTGTTAGCTTTGCGATACCAATTTATCGCCGAGTCGCCTTGAAGCCTTATACAGACTAGAAGGACTGGAACGAACCGAAATTACTGAAAAGAAAATGAATTTTCTTATTTCAAAATTTAAAATTATATCGTCCGAGGATATAAGTGGATATTGCTGGCTGGCTGTGTAATGTAATATTACGAAGTTTTTTGTTATAAATTCATCACTACTTGAAAGACTTCAACCGAATGACGTCCATTCTTGACAAATACCTACCTACGTCCTACTTCAAAGATCTCCAAAACAAACGGCCATGCGCTGCCCGCATCCAGTGATTTCCCGCTACCCTCACCAAAATATCAATTTTACATTCACCTATATATGTACCAAAAGTATAAATAATAGGTATTTATTTGTTGGTAACAGCATGTCCTCTTAAAAATCATACTGTCCGGAAATTTAAAAAATCCTAAAAATACTCGTAATATATCATCCGAATCCATGGTTATTTACATGTTGTATACATGTTTATCATAATACGAGTATGGCATCTGTCGGGTCAGCTTTGTGTATAATATTACTCAGATTTTTTTTAGTTGTCGAGAAATTCGTATCCTATTATATTCACTTTCAGTACAGTGTGTACGAACACTAGATACACAATGTAGTTAGGAATTTATCGGGGTCCTCACCTTCTATCCAGGCGTGTCTAGGTTACAATGTGTGGTATAGTGTCACTGGGTATTCGATAAGCTGGGTTCTTGTGATAACATTGTTAAGTATTTCAAGGTACAGATTACTCGGCTAAAATAACGCGTACCCAAGGCCACATTATCGCCTTAAAAAGGATAATTTAAAAAAGAAACGCTGTTCTTCGCATGGACTTAGTAACATAGTCACACTATAACCGGTCCTTCGTGACGACATAAAATAAATATTACCTATCATACTTCATCATACCAATCATACTATGATACTAATATTATAAAGATGAAAGATTTGTATTTCTGTGTGTGTGTGTGTGTGTGTGTGTGTGTGTGTGTTTGTAATGAATAAACTCAAAAACTACTGAACCGATTTCAAAAAATCTTTCACCATTAGAAAGCTACAATCACCCTCAGGCTACCTTTTACCGCGGGAAAATGCCTCCTTCCCACGGGAAAAACCGTTAACGCGGGCGGAGCTGCGGTGGAAGGCTACTTATTTCTATAATAAAGAAAAAGTATTACCCTATTTTTAATGAGACGCATTTAGAAAATAATGACATGACTGTATTCAACGTTGTCTATATTTTAAGTTGGCTGGTGGCACAGAGATATGGCAGCTTTTGCTAAAAGTGATTTACGATTATTTTCCTTCTTTTAAGATCTCTAGGAAATACAGCGTATTACTCTTTAGCAAAATAAGGTTAGATAAAGTCTTTAAACAGTCAAATAAGTTCTTTTTATTATATAGACGTATCTTTAAAATACCTTACCCACATTGAAACTCCAGTAATTCAAATTCGCATCGGAGTATTTGCATTACGTCATGTTGTACCCTCCCCCATTCTCCTAGAGTATTCCCTTCCCCCTCTCAGATCCTGGTTCCCTTGACCCGCTTACGTAGTTGTGATTAATCCGCGTGCCCTGACCTCTGAATCTAACCTTTTCTGCCGAGATTGATTTTTTATTCACGGGATTTCGATGGTAGAAAAAAGTGTACGAAAAAGATATTGCTTCCAATTCCTGAAAGGTTACGATTCTTATGTTTATTTTGTGACACCTGCTTAACCCATTGAATATAACACTGAATTAAAAAATGTAATAACCCCCGACACAAAACCGTTACTTGATCCTTTCAACAACTAGAAAAGAGCTGATAATCTTCAAATGGCTGCAGATATTTTCTTGGATCATAGCTAAGAACACTCTCGATTGTGACACCTTGCAAACAAAAAAAACTAGATCTAAATCGGCGCATCCGTTTAGGAGCTACGATGCCACAGACAGACAGACACACACGTCAAACTTATAACAACCCTCTTTTTCGTCGGGGATTAAAAATAAACACTGTTAAAAGTTTTATTCATATAGGCTCATAATATGTGCACCCACTGAGGGGCTCGGACCTACCTTGAAATAAGATAGAATAGGCCTTAGACGAATACGCTGGCCCAGTGCCGATTGGTTAACTTCACGCAGAACTTATGAATTACTTCGCATGTGTTTGCATGTTTCATTCTTTCATCACGATATTTTTCTTTACCGTAATGCGTAAGAGCGTCGAATAAATGTAGATAATATTAAATCGAAAACACCATTGCAATTGGTTGGCCTAGGCTTGAATGTAGCTTAGCTACAAAGCTACACCAGCATTATTTTTAAACCCACAACTTACAACCCTATTTTCGCAAGCAAAACAGAGTTTTATAAATGTTGTTAACTTAAATTATCCTCTTATTTCCACCCGCACAACAGCAAAGTAATTCAACAAGTTCCATTGCTCTTAACATGTTCATAATTACTGCAAAAGTTGCTTGCAAACACGCAATCTACGTCAAAACTTTCAAAAATACGCCATCCGTGCCCTCCAGCTTCTGCGTGAAATTGGATGGTAACGTGCAGACTACCTGGGCGAACAAATAAACTCTATTTGACTCGATCTAATCCCATGTGTGCAAACGAGACGGGTGGAGGTTTCTGTGTGTGATGTAAGAGGGAACGTTTGCTGAATTTACGTCAAAACGACTGAACATTCTAACTTTATTTGCCAGCTAGAAGCAATGAAAGTTTACTTTTATACGGAAAGAGGATGAAAGGGTTACATTCATTTGATATTTACTGAAAAAGAATTGTAACGTAATTGATATTTATATAATAGGGTTTTTAATAATACATATTTCCTCTGTTGGTCTAAGATCGAAATCTAAGTTGGAAGGAGTTTGGTAACTCTTGTTCCCACGCTTTAACAAGCAGTTTTGTCGTAGTGGTCTTTTGAAAAAAGGTTTTTATATCCCGTTATACGTGCCTTTTGAAGCACAGACATCCATTGCGCTTTCTATCTCGAATTAAAATAATTTATTGCACTCCATGTGAGACGATGATAACATTGAACATTTAAGTTTTTGTGGGTTACACATAAAACTAGAGAACAGAAAAAGAACCAGATTGCCACTACTAAAAAGTAAACCATTCCGAAATTCCCTTTGCAAAATAAAAAAAGTTTGTTGGCAAAACATAAGCGCTCATAAAATCAGGGTGTATTTGCTGTCTGTCGACGTACAGGCATTTTGGCGTTTATTCTCGTATAAGCGGGTTAAGGCCTCCCCACATGATTGCACGGCTTTGTAGTTTGCACAAGCAAACGTTAAGTCAAGAGTTCAAGTCCGATTAAGCTTCATACGTGGATTTTGCGACACAAGCGAAGGCCTATAAATAAGTAAATCAAGTCGTTGCACCGTTTTTTCTTACACGCGTATTCGTTTATAATAAGAGACGGAATCGCCATGCAAAAGTCCAGTCTTCCTTTTTTATTTATAACCCCTACGAAAAAGAGGGGTGTTATAAGTTTGACGTGTGTGTCTTTCTGTCTGTGGCAAATCATAGCTCCTAAACGGATGCGCCTATTTTGATCTAGTTTATTTTTGTTTGCAAGGTGTCATAATCGAGAGTGTTCTTAGCTATGATCCAATAAAATATCTTCAGCTATTTGAAGATTATCAGCTCTTTTCTAGTTGTTGAAAAGATCAAGTAATGGTTTTGTGGCGGGAGTATTTTTTTCTTGACCACAAGTTTGACGTTCATCGGTCGTGACTCGTGACGTGACACATCATATTTTACAGATTTTCCTTGCTCTTAGATATTTTATGAGATGGTACGTCGCCAAATGTTTTAGGCAATCTTTGGCGATATATATAACTATGTAAGTACATGGCGCCATGACGTCAAAACCTAAAATGAATGAATGAGTTTGACTTTGAGTGACACTTTACAACTAACGTTACCAATCAAAAATGAAGAATATTCCTGGAAATTTTTCCATTTATACTCTAAGATTCCTGGTTTGTTACAACTGTCGATCGGATGTCTTGGAAAGTATTTTCGCGAACATTTACACTCATAATAAAAAAAGTTAGTCCTATAATAATGTGTTACGACCTTTATCGCCGCTCTCGAAATTCTCTATTCAGAAGCGGATTTCACCGAGTTTTTTACATTTATCGAGGAAAGGGATTTGTGCAATCCGAAGTGGTTGTGGCTTGCAATGCACGAATGGATGATGGATGCTGTTTACTATCTTCATATTCGTAACTTTGAATAATCTCTTAAAATAAATAAAATTCATATTTATACTTAAATTTTCCTAAATACGAAAGTTTGGTTATCATTCATTCTTTAATCTTAAAATGAAATAAATATCTCTTTATTACGGGAATCATACTAATATTATAAAGAGGAAAGACTTGTGATAAATAAACTCAAAAACTACTGAACCAATTGCAAAAATTCTTTCACATTAAAAAGCTACATTCATCCCGAGTAACATAGGCTACTTTTTACCACGGGAAAATGCCTCGTTCCCACGGAAAAAATAATAACGCAAGTGGAACGCCGGGGCGGAAGACTAGTTATTTATATTTGCGGAATCCCAAAGCTTTATGATATTGTATGGCGTTAATAAATTTGTGCTGAAACGCTTCCCGTGTTTTAGCTAAGGAGGCTTTTAGGGGTGAAGGCTAAGAAGTTTATTATTATTTTTCCTCCATCCATCACTCATAAGCATCAAGGAGTATACCTATTAAATTTGTTCTTATTGCTTATCACTACATAGTATAAAACAAAGTCGCTTTCTCTGTCCCTATGTCCCTATGTATGCTTAAATCTTTAAAACTACGCAAAGGATTTTAATGCGGTTTTTTTTAATAGATAGAGTGATTCAAGAGGAGGGTTTATATGTATAATACATGCATAATATACTTAAGGATAACCCACAATAACCATTTTCCCGTGCGGAGCCGGGGCGGGTCGCTAGTAGATTCATATTTTGTAACCTACACATTTTTGTTTATGAGGCAGGTTTACCTCGAAATTACACGATTAACAAACAGTCATTATAGAGTGTCGATGGCCAAGTGGCTAGGGTCGTTGCCTTCCATTCGGAAGTTTCAAGCCTCAGTACGTTCCAATGTGTTTTCAATTTTTTTATTCATATGTACATACGTCGCTCACACAGTGAAGAAAAACATCGTGAGGAAACTTGCACGCTTCTTCAAGGTTGTGTGTAAAGTTTACCATGTGCCTAATGCTACTAAATTAAAAAAATAATAATATTTTCAATTTTTTGTTTCAGGTATGTGCTGAAAATCTCCAATCATCTTTTAAATTTAACATAAAGCTGAATAAGTAAGTACTACATATAAAAAGCTGCAGTTTCGTAAGCTAGGTTCATATACATATCGTTTAGTTTTACAACCAGCAACAAAGTTTTTCTGGCTCAATCTAATGCAATATTTTCCCGGTTAATGTAGCGGGAACCTTAATATAGTTATGTCGTAAACCAAAACAACCCTAAAATTGCAGACTACGATAGATTTTGTGGCCGATTCTCGCAAATTCTGTTTACGGACTAAAACTTTATAAAGCTCGTTAGTTCTTGAGAAAAAGATCCAGATATATAATGTTTAACAGATATAATATTTATTTAATGTTTTAGTTTAAAAATGTTTAACTTAATAAATAACTATATCTTCATCTTAGCTTAATTTTAAACTTTACACTTACATAACTGTTTTTTACATTTTTCTTTTTGAGTATTTATAATTACAAAATATAACCACTATGTATTTATTGCTATTACTATTTTGAAAAATAAATTAATTTTTGTTTGTAACCAGTCACCTAAAAAACAGAATTAAAAGAATCAAAAATGGTTCGTCCGTTCGCAAGAATCGAGGGAATATGGAAATCTGAGCTCGTAGCACGGGACTACGCCGTAGCTCTTTAGTGCTACGGGCTACGGTTCTACGGGTGACATCAACGGGATCCTCGTAGCGGTTGTAAAAACTACATAATATTGTTCGTATTTTATTTTATTTCGTTTTTATTTTATTCAAATGTGTACTTAATTTGGTATCTTTTGGGAACCGTTTTTCTTTGGTCTTGTAACGCTCGTACGATATACATATTATACTTATTGAGTATTTTTTTAAATGTTTTATTGTGGAAACAAATGTGTAGTTTTAACAGTACTATATTAATTTTTAATTTTAGTTTTAAATTTATTTTACCGTAAAACCTAGCTTTTTATATACTTGAAATGAAAATCATTACTTTAATTACTATGAACTGTAATTTTATCTTTTACTCTGATGCCTAAGATACAAGTAAATACTTAGTTTAGGCATCGTGTTATATTTTAGTCCAATTATTTTATATTATACCTTATTCTGTGTTTTAGATTAAGTTTATTGAAATAAAATTTATCTTATCTTATCTTATCTTATTAAATTGTTACTGGTATTTCTTAAATTTAAATCTAGTCAACGTACTGAATATTATTAGTGAGAGCGGTAGCCAAGCATTACTGCTAAAACATGTCCTACTAACATTATTAACGCGAAAGTTTGTGATGATGGATGGATGTTTGTTACTCTTTCACGCAAAAACTACTGAATGGACTCTAATGAAACTTTACAGTAAAATAGCTTATACATCAGAATAACACATAGGCTACCTTTTACTGCGAGAAAATATTTCATTCCCTCGGGAAAGTAAAGGCGGTCCGACCCGCGGGGCGGAAAACTAGTATTCAAATATAATTTTATTATTAATTATTATTGTAGAGATCAGTACATACATATATATTTTTCGTAGAAAACTTTGACCGATTTTTACCATAAATGTAATTTATATGATTAATAATAAAAATAATTTAATAATAATAATTTTATTTATTCAAAAAAGCCTTACAAAAAAATATATTGGTTAGTTAAAGAAATTAAATTATAATTAATTACTCAGTATACCCCACAAGACGCAGACATAACATCTCATACTATAAGAAATATTAAAGAACGACGACGTTACACGTCAATTCTTTTACCATCTTATCGTCGCTATCCATTGACGCTTAGCTATAGGAAGGGTTCAAAAAGGCGCGCTAAGTAGTAGCTGTTAGTCCCTAAGTGCCCATCGCGGTAATGTAACACAATTTGTTCGAAGTTCTCAAGCGACCTGATTCCGTTTGACGCATTTACTACAATATAGTTATAGTTTAGCGATAGGAGGTAGTCAGGCCACTGGGTTGGAATTGAGAGACCTTAAAAGAAATAGTGGCCAGTTCTTGACGCCCATTTGATATTTTAAAAACAAATTGATCTAAATTCGAATTTATTTTTCTTTTTTATTCGGTAGCCAGAACTGAGAATGCCGGAAAACAGTGTTTTTACAATTATTAATACAAATCGCAACAAAGATGAAACATAACTATTTGGTTTTACGTGACATAACTCTATGGTTTATTTTGACTCAGAGGATCATTTGTTCGTGAATTAATTTATTCATGGATTTATGTAATTAAGGGTAAGGTTGCCACAGTTTAAATCGTGAATCGTCGCAAGAATCTTCTTGCGGTCTTATCTAAGTTTTAAAATATTTATAATTGAGTAAGAGGTTAGTGAGAGATAGGGTGAGGTGTAATTAATATGAATATCTTAATAGAAAAGAAATGTTAAACTTAGTACTTGTACTAAATTTAGCCCGAGAAATAATTAGCTTACTAATTATTTCTCGGGCTATCTTGGACTACTTCTACCTTCATTGAATCCTGTGAACTGAAAGAGTGACCTGCTTGAACTTGGGATAACGAGGTGATTCTATTTTCGTCGTAGTCGCAGACGCAGTGTCCTATTTGGCTCTCATGAAACCTTCCAATTTGTTACTTATCCAAGCTTTGATATTGGCTTGTCTTTACCTACAGTTATCCATTCGGTAACAACTCATTATTATGTCCCTGAAACGTGAAACGAGAATTTGATAAGAAGTGAGAGACCACGGAGATTGTTACAAACTTACAAACAAGAAAATAATTAAAATGTTCGAACGTCTCTTCATAAATGCGTCTAGAACAGTGAAGTCAAGATGACGAACCACCATTATAAATACAGACCTTGCTTATGTAACAAATTTAACACAGCTATGGGTCAAGTTATACTGGGAAATGGAAACATAGCACAAGTTAGGCTCAATAAACCATATTCCGTGAAAATATCCCGTTCGCGAGTTATTGTCTATAAAACAACTCGACTTTGTATGTAAACCTGCGGCAATAAAAAAAGTTTAGGGTTTCGAAGAACGAGGCGCGAGTTCCTTAAGAATTACGAGGGTTCTGGAGTAATTAATTTATTTGGCATTATTTTCTTGTATCACTAAGTAATACTAAAAGATGATTATCCTCTGGAATTGGTTTATTAAATAAATAAAAAAGTATATTTATCTGTTTAGCAATTAAATACTAACTCTCTAATCTTATTTTAGACTAGCTGTCCGCCCAGGGCTACGCTCGCGTTGTGTCAAAGAGTATATAAATTATTGGCCGGGGATATAAGGTACCACCATGCAAAATTTCATTTATATCGGTCCAACGGTTCCAGAGATTAGCTTGTACAAACAGACAGTCAGACGGACATTTTTTTCAAAACTTGTATTTTTGTGTTCAGCTACTCTAAGTTTTTTGAAAAACAAATCTATTTACAGACACGCCTATTTTTCAATTGTATATAGATAGAAGAAGAAGATAGATGCTTACCGAATCTTAACCCAAATAGTTAACTAAATTTGGTTTCAATTTAGGCTCATCATGTGAGTTTACTAAAACCCTGCTCGCCCTTTATCGAAAAGGGGGAGTTTTTTTATGTGTAGGTTATTTTGAAGACAAAGGATAATGGGTAATTTAGTATGGGCCCCGTACCCAAAAAAGAATAATTACTGTAGCATTATGAGATATGTCGGGTTTTGTAGCCCTAATGGAGTAGTTTGATTAACCCAAGACAGAATGTCTGAATTCAATTGGAGAAAAAAGATATGTTCACTAGAAAAACTGAATTTTCATTGTTATTTATTTATTTTTCCATGAATTATTAATGCGCATTGATTTAAATCAGGGTGTGTTTTAGAAATAAGGATTATGGTTGAGATCAATGATATTAAAGACTCCATACGGGCAATAAAGACCGATATGTTTCATAATGCTACAATTAACTTTGTTTCTGGGTACGCTCTTACCCATTCTCCTTTCACAAAACCATTGTCGTCAATACCACCATCAAGGACATTAACTAATTAATTAGGTACTACATACTTTGTAAGAATAATTTCAACGATATCCCGTCTCACTCAAGTAAGACTGCGAACGATTTAAAATAATATTTGTGCTTGTTGTACTCTTTTTATAATAAACCAGGTTTCCGCCGCGGCGCCGCCGGCGTTAACTGTTTTCCCGTGGGAATGAGGCATTTTACCGCGGTAAAAGGTAGCCTATTTTACTCAAGGTGAATGTAGCTTTCTATTGGTAAAAGAATTTTTGAAATCGGTTCTGTAGTTTTTTAGTTTATTCATTACTAGCTTCTCGCCGCGTTAACTGTATTTTCCGTGTGAATGAGGCATTTTCCCGCGATAAAAGATAGCCTATGTTACTCAGGGTAATGTAGCTTTCTAATGGTAAAAGAATTTTTTGAAATCGGTTGAGTAGACAAAAATGCAAATCTTTCCACTTTATAATATTAGGATGATACATTGTGGTCGCAGAGCGGCAGCAAAAACAACTTTACAATACAAAGGTATATTTGCCGCTTCGATTGTCTAATTTGCTTTCGCACTGTTTGGAATGGGTGCGCTCTTGGCTGCAAATAAACTTGGTAATCGTGCGCACTCTTTACTTGAGACAGGTCATACTTACCAAATTACATTAAAATGATTCAATCGTAAGCGAAAAAGCGCAACAAACTGGCAAAAAAGAAATACCTTCTCATATAATAAATTGTTCAAAATTCCCAAACAATTCCCTCTTCTTTACATTAGAAGTCAATTACTGTAAATTTACTGGAATTTCCTTTTGACGTTAATTATTAATTGTTAAGAACATCAAAGGAAAACAGCCTACTTATTATGGACTGTCGACATTAAATATTGGTTCAAAGAAAATTAACTGAAGGCAATCCATATTGAACAGTGAAAAATCAATCCTGAATAGAATCTCATTAAATACGTGTCGATTTCTGGTTCATTATTAGTAAATTTTATTATCTGGAAAAATGTTTTTTCTTTTTCTGGTAATTTTCCTACAAGTCCGATCTATTTTATATGTATTCTGTAAAAGCTTCAAGCATAATGTCTGAAATGAATTGCTACTGTAGCAATAAAACTGTACTTTCTATTTAATTTTACCCTCCATACCCAAGCATCATTCGAGCGTCGACGCTCGAAAGATGTTTCAAATGTCGCTCTTATTTGATCTTTTATGTGAGCAATTATTGGGTGCCACTAGCACGCGATTGAAAACGGTGGGCATATAGGCCTGTGCCCCGCAGTGGGACAAAAACGGATGGGAGCAATAAAAAATAGAAGTAAAGAAAGAAAGAAAGAAAATATTTTTATTTGGCATCTTAACAAAAAACGAATTGACAGATTGTGTTTATTGCCATTACACCCGATACCAAATAGGGTTGCTAGCTCAGCTAATGCTGCAGCCACCAAGCCGAGGTGGCTGCAACGCTGATTTGCAGTATACAAAATTGTGAATAAAGTGACGGTGTAGTTCTCGGTCCACTAATATAATCATCTTTCCTAAAGAAACTTTCTGGGACACGAAAATAAAAACATCTGTACACAAACTTTTCAATTAAAATGACTGTCGAATTTTTATTTCGCTCAGGAACCTTAAAACATAACACAAACAATTCTTCAAAGAAAATTACCTTAAAGTAACAAAACAGTAACGAACCGTCGTCGGGTCGTTACTCTGCAGGGGTGAGAAGTAATCGAATATTATAAAATATACCTATCATCAATTTTATTAATATTTACATATTTCTACTCTCCAAATATCGGAAAGTTTACTGCAGAAACGATTTGCTTTAAAAAATGAGGAGGTTCTCAATTCGACGCGTATGTTTTTTTTTTTTTTTTTTTTTTTTAAAGTCTCAATAAGTCTGACACCAGGGTTTGTGAGCTAGGTTAACCTCAAAACCCACACGACAAACAAGCATTTATTAAACTTTATATTACATCAATAATGGCGGGGTTACCTATTGTATTTCCGATATTTTTTGTTCCGAATATTGTTATTCCGCTAACTTTTTGACATTTATCAGTTAGAAAATTTATTTATTATCCGAAATAACATTTTCCATTGTATCATGTTTCCGCGTTTTAATTTACCTTTTTACTTGTTCACCGATGTTTCAAATTTCCGCTAAACTATTTACCAGTATACCAAAAATCCATGACAACGTTAACCATTTTTTTACATGTGCGATAGCTCAATTGAACCATTATATTGCAAGGTCAAATTAAATTTCTCCATTTTACATTCTGTACTCCATCAAGCATGCATGCAAGCAAGCAAGCAAGCATGCATGCAAGCAAGCAATCTAGCAAGCATGCAAGCAAGCAATCTAGCAAGCATGCAAGCAAGCAAGCAAGCAAGCAAGCAAGCATGCAACCAAGCACAAGCAGGCATGCATACATGTCAAACCTAACAGAAGGGTATGGCGGGCGAGGTGGGCGAGCAAACGACAGATGTCGGGGTGCCCCGAACTCCAAAAACATTGTGTCGTAATTAAAAATAATAATAATTGTTACTTCGGAATAATAAAAACAACACAACAAAAAAATTCTATCGTTTAAAAAAAGACCAAGTGAGATTACGGTATTTAGTAAAAAAGATTAATCGTAAAACGGAATAACGTTGTGCGGAAAAAGAATAATTCTGTAAAGTGTTATTGTGGTGATTTAAAAATATGTCAAGTCATACAATGGAAATTGAAAAATGTATGAATCGTTTACGGAATATTGAAATTCGGTTTTCAGTTTTTCGAAAATGTGATAGGTTACCTAATGGCGGGTATACCATACTTGAAAGAATTGTCAGAAAATACCCCACCGGCCAACCAACCACAAGGCAATCAGATAAAACTGAGCAATCTATTTTTTAAACGGTGAAGAAAAAATACAGGCAAATGCTCAGAATTTTACAGTCTGTATGTGATGTCGCCCAAATTCTGCTATTAATCTGCAGTCCTTTTTACCCTAATCCAGAATTAAGTATGATCCTCTCGGTAAATATCTAAAGATGTATCCGATCATCGAAGTAAAATTTACCCACGGCAAATTTATGCTACAATATTATGTAGGTATGTACGAGTATAGAGATGTAACTTGGCGTTGTACAACAATAGCCGTAATTCAAACTAGACGCAAGTTTCGATAACAACTATAGAATTCATCGCACAAGTGAACAAAACAGTGAGATGCGACTCCTAACTGGGACGGAACAAGTACGGAGAAGTAAATACAAGTCAACTACAGCGCGGAAAAAATATCTGTACTGCGCTCGGACTGCACCATTCGAGGATATAAACGACTAGCTTCCCGCCGCGGCTCCGCCCGCGTTAATAGTTTTTCCCGTGGGAATGAGGAATTTTCCCGCGGTAAAAGTTAGCCTATGTACTTCCGCGAGGTCTAATCTACCTTTGTACCAACTCCGCCCGCTTTAACCATTTTTCCCGTGGAAATGAGAAATTTTCCCGGGGTAAATTGGAGCCTATGTTCTTTCCTAAGGTCTATTCTAACTTTGTGCGAAGTTTCATCAAAATCGGTTTAGTATTTTCGGTACATTTTCAATTAATAGGAATATTTTACGTATTTTTTTTACACCTTGGGTTACATTATTGAAGTTTTAGTACGGATCCCTAACTTTTTTGGAAATATAATATAGCCTATGTTACTCAGGGATCATGTAGCTTCCCAACAGTGAAAGAATTTTTGAAATTGGTTCAGTAGTTTCGGAGCCTATTCGATGCAAACAAACAAACAATCAAACCTTTCCTCTTTATAATATTAGTATAGATAATTTAACGAAGTGCAGGTATATTCTCTGTTATATCTATGCCCTCGCCTTAACTTAAAAAATAATACTTCTTACTTTAAATACGAAAGGAAATAAACATTTTACTTACTTACTTACTTTCTCAGTTCATCGTATCTGTCTTCGATTTCAGCGAATATCCGAATGGTTTTCGTTTACATTTCAATCCAGTGAAACGTTAAGATCATCAAATTAAATATAATACCTACCGGCTGCGAAAATACCGTTTTGTAGAACTTTACTATCTTTAGGTAATACTTATGGCGAATATCAGTCCACCACTGGATTACGTTCTAATTTTTTATCTTATTTAGATTCTAAGTATGCAAGATTATGACAATATGATATGAATCTATGTTAAAGGTTGCCGAGATTTTGTTTTGAAGAGATTGAGTTGAAGAGATTGCTACCTTAGCAATAAGGTCGCCTGTTGACTCAAGTTGTTTATGTACCTACTGGAATATTTATGTGTTCTCTTTTGGTGTCAATAAATAATATTTGTATTGTATTGTATTGTATTGAATCTCTTAACTGTGCACACACTGTACAGTAAACTCGTAGCAAAAGAGCAGTCTCGTTAGCGTTTCCACTCCGCTGCGCACGCGTCTTTACATTTGTTAGGAGCCTTTATAAGGCGCATTCGAACTTTAAAAAGGCGTCATCGTCACTATGTAAAAGAAAATGTATTGCCAACTATCAACTGTACTCGTAATAGCGTATTTTAAACCCCAACGAAAAAGAGGGGTGTTATTAGTTTAGTTAGTATAAAACAAAGTCGCTTTCTATGTCCCTATATCCCTATGCTCAAATCTTTAAAACTACGCCACGGATTTTGATGCGGTTTTTTTAATAGATAGAGTGATTCAAGAGGAGGGTTTATATGTATAATACATGCATAATATACTTAGGGATAACCCACAATAACCATTTTCCTGTGCGAAGCCGGGGCGGGCCGCTAGTAGCTCCTAAACGGATGAGCCGATTTTGAACTAGTTTTTTTTTGTTTGCCAGTTGTCACAACACAATCGAGAGTGTTCTTAGCTTTGATCTAAGAAAGGACGTTACGTTACGTGCTTATTCGTTAGAAAATCCCTCATTCCCACGGGAAAATCTGTTAGCGCGAGCTGTGTGTACAAATGTCGCAAAAAAAAGACCGGGAGTGCCGGCTGAAGTGAAAATTTGAATATTAACGTTGTGCATTTTCGATATTTTGGTAAGGTTAGGGAATAATTTTGCGCGATAACTTTGACTTTGACTTTTTAGACTTTTGTCTTTGTCTTTGCTTCGCTTCGCTTAACAAACACACACGAACATTCGCGCAAGTGCCCTGCACCGTCTTACGAATTTTCGTGGCACGTGGGCTTCGTGTCCTGACGCCACGAGAGGCACGTGTATCTGACACCCACGTTGGCCACGCGACGCGTTAAACATTTTTCACCCATCAAAGCCGCTAAAGAAGTTTTCACTTCAAAAATCTCTCGACAAAAAATAAAGAAACGGCGGCGGCGGCGGGTTCTCGACCTTATTTATGTATCGGGCTACTGTAAATATCTTAAATTTTGATATTTATTTTGATAAAAGATTGATGTTCATAGTACTAAAACCTAAGCTCAATCTAATTAAAAATATATTTAATCGTGGCACATGGAAATTCAGAAAATTTGAATTCAGGTTCCAATTTCGAACTTAGTAATACTTAATAATTCAGTCCCTTAACCTAAAAAGTTAACTTTGTGACAAAGGCAGGACGTCCAGAATATTTCACTGTCCCATTTGACTTTAACACTTCGCCTTAATGGTATTACCGCGAAAATAGTCTCAATCGCTTCTTTCCAAGGCTGACAGTTACACCGAATAATTTGGTCGTGTTAAAACAGAAACGATTAATTCCTCCCTCTGTAAAATTGCTAATAGTGATAGAACTACTATGATGAGATCTGTTTCTTTTACAAAAGCAACAATCAGAAAATATTTTTGTCTTAATTATTTATTTAAAGGAATGAACGCAAAATATATTTTAACAAAATGCAATTACCTTTCAACGAAAACTAAGACCGTAACTTTATTATGACCATTTTAGACATATGACAAACCACAGTGCGGAAACGAACTATTCGGAATAGTTTTTTTGTACTTTTTTTACTGCAATTGAAACCTGTTTGGACGTCTTCCGTAATCACTCGGCGTACAAAGATCAGAGTATTCAATTCCAATGTCAAGTCAGTCCTCCTGTACGGATGCGAGACATGGCTCGTCAAAAATGAAGTAACCAGCAAGCTACAGGTCTTCGTGAACAAATGTTTACGGCGCATACTGGGGATCTGCTGGCCACGAACCATCTCTAATGCAAGGCTGTGGGAACTGACTGACCAAAAACCCATCGACAAGGAGATTCTGATGAGGAAATGGCGCTGGATTGGACATGCGCTGAGAAAACCAGACGATCATCTGTCCAAACAAGGGTTAACGTGGCAAACTTGTGGGAAAAGAAGGCCGGGCCGCCCCCGTATCACCTGGAGGCGTTCAGTTGAAAAAGAGGCTACAACAACTGGGCTCGGCTGGAAGGACCTAGAAGTTGCCGCACAAGATCGAAATAAGTGGAGATCTCTTCTGCGAGCCCTATGTCCCTGATGAGGGATTACAGGATTACATCATCATCATCATCACTTTTTTTACTTTCTATGTATTTGTCTTTTTCTATGCCACACAAAACACTTTTTAAGATACATCGTACTTCCTATATTGTTATTTATTTTAAGTTTTCAAACTATATGAAATATTGTGTATACCACTATAAGTTTTGTTAGCCGGAAGAAATCAGGATCTATCGATTATTAACATCCCTAATACTACGCTATGTCCCATCCCTAGTACTGGCACGAGAGGCGCGTCTCTCTAGGGTTTGCTGGATTTCGTGGCGGGAATCGAGAGGAAATGGCGGGTTCATTGTTTCGTCCTTTTTAAAAATAGTTTTTTATGGTAATTGTGGTGTTAATATGGTGGAATTAGTGCAATAATGTTCCGTTAAAGAAGAACTATTCAATGAAAGTGAGAAATAATGAGTGGTTAGCTGTTTCTGGTTTGATACCCCGCGTTAAACTTCAGTATCATTGGAATGTAAGAACCACCCTTGCATTCCAATGATCCCGTAACAAGAAATGAAACTACTGAAGAAGTTTAACATAGATGCAAGAAATGACTAAAGACGACGAAATGAAACTGAAGAAATAATGACTGAAGATGAAGACATTAAACTTGGATAATGCAAGAAACTACTAAAGACTAGGCTGTATGGGCTTAGATCCCTTTGCCTTTCCCATAAGGGAGAAAGAAACTAAAAAAAAAAAAAAATCTAGGGTTTGCTATTTGGTTTGGCGGTTACTTGTTTGTAAAGCCTGACCGAAGAAATAAAATACCTCGCCATATTGCGGAATTTCAATGGAACTAATTTTATAATGGAAATTGTTGTCATAAATATAAAAATATACACGAGGCGCCCCCGGAGCAGATTTTTTATATCTTAGGTTAGGCTTTACCTATTTCAAAGCGACTAATAAGTATATTTAAATACTTTCGTCTGTCAGTTTGTATATCTTTTATTTCTTCAGTAAAGTCCTTTATAGTCCGGCCTGACGTTCGTTCGTTCGCTTGTTCGTCATGTTCATTTAAATCTTTGTGACGCAGCGGAAAATTCCCTGTGCGTTCTCTTTGTCAAACAATTTCTAATTTGTTCGTCTAAAACACGACAACAGTTTTAGGGAAACAATAGAAAAATAATTTCGATGCGAGCGCTAGGGGTGTTACTAGTCCGTTGTCTTTGCAGATCTAATATCGATATGTTAATAGTATCGATACTTTTTTTTATCAATGTCTATAAAAGTGAAATTCTCTCCTATATATTTATAATTGTCTTTTAAATTGTGTTTTTAGATAATGCGGTGTTTATTAAATAAAGAGACACATAATATTATGTATTTTTCACAGCTTTTTCTAACAGTTTGTAAACAAAAACATGATGGTGATAAGCAAAAAAATAATAAATAAATTAGTTAGGGAACATAATTAAATTAAATTTTGTTTATAAATATCCTAGTGTAGTGTTCCTATTTACGTATATTAATTTATTATCCGCAAGTTTATTTTTATTATCGGTATCTCAATGTGACTGATATTAGTTTTTTTGTGAAATATCGATAAACATTGTAAACCCTATTCGCTAGGGTGTTCACAAATTCATGTCGTCGTTATTTTAATAGTGTTTTATTATAAGTTGGAACTTGCAGTCGGTTATTGCGTCAATAAAGCTGCAGGCTGCTGTAATGGCGTCATGGTGTCGGTTATTGAGGGTAGTTTGATTTCTGAAAGGGGGTAGTTAGTTATTTACAAAGATAGGAAGTTGTTGCAGTTACAAATGCTCTACATAGGTATGTAAAACGAGAATTGGGTTTATTGTATATACTTTCTGCCGACATTTTTTTTGTGCATAATATGAGGGATTTAAAAGGTAGCCTATCTATGTCCTTCCTCAATGTCTATCTATGTACCAAATTTCACTAAAATAGGTTCAGTAGTTTCGAAGCCTTATTCAATGCACACGAACAAACAATCAAATCTTTCCTCTTTACAATAATGGTATAGACGAATAAAATTACAAAAAAATGAATTTCGTACTAATGAGCGCATTTTGTGACCTACTTCGCTGTACATAACTAAACCTTTATAAAAAAACATTTAAGAAGTAAATCAACACAAATCAAGTTTATTATTAAATAGGTACTGTCATGCATTAAAATTGTTGTTTATTTGCAATACCTATTAGTCAATAAGTAGTCAATATTTGGCTTCGGTGTGAGAGGCAGCAATGGGCTTATATTACTTTCATTACCGAACTTGGGCCATACATAACGTGACCATGCGTCCCGCTTTCGGCGGGACAGTCCCGCTTTCAGGCAGTCTGTCCCGGTGTCCCCCGCGAGACCGAAATTGTCCCGCTTTTTCAACCAAATGCGGGAAAAAATGGGAATAAAGGAAGTAATATAATCATAATCATATGATTGTTTACTCGAAAGTTGAACAAATCACTTGGCAGACAGCTTACTGGAATTGGATGTGGAACCCACATAGTCTACAACGCGATGAAAGCTGCCGCTGATGGTCTTCCTGCTGACTTCGAGTGTATCATAGTGAAATTTTTCTACATCTACAGCGTTCGAGTAGAACCTTTGAAAGAGTTTTGTAACTCTACCGAGACAGAATATCACAACTACTGGGCTACAGTAAAGTAATCTGGCTTGCGTTAATTCCCGCGCTTATGAGTTATAAAAATGTTTCAGCCTTTGAAAAACTACAAACACTAAAAACTTTTTTTTTATTACATATTTCTGCAGATGTCCCGCTCTGACAAAAAAAATAAATGGTCACGTTAGCCATACATTACCTAGGATTTAAATTCAACCGTTTTGGTAGTTTGTGGCTCTGCCTTGAATACGAACTTTGTAGACACTAGAAAACCAGTGAATCGTTGGTACATACAGACACATTTAACTTACAAAGAAAACCCGCACCGCCATAAAACCGTTACTTAGATCCTTTCAACATATAGTAAAGAACTCAAATGGCTAAAGATATTTTCTTGGATCATAGTAAGATTACTCTCGATTATAACGCCTTTCAAACTAAAACAAACTTGATCAAAATCAGCGTATCCTTTTAATCCAGCGAATCCCGGCGGGGTTTTGTGGAATAAATATCACTTTGTGAGACTTTCCTCAGTTTGATTAGGACATTGCAAGCTGAATCACCTGATTGTCCAAAAAGAAAGATGATTTCGTGCTTCGGAAGGCACGTAAAGCCGTAGGTCCCGGCCTTATGTTTGGGAAAACGCGTGTTTTCGACTTACTTTTGTTTTTTTTTTATGTTCCCGAGCAAAGCTCGGTCGCCCTACTAGTATATTAGGTCCTTACATATGAAATTGCCGTTCAGTATCAAAAAAGTGAAACAAGTTTTTTTTAATGAAATTATTATTTAATCAATCGAAGTATGCGCCGTTGTTATCGATACACTTCCGCCATTTTATAGACAGATCATTGATACCTTTGGAAAAAAAATCCTGGGAGCCAGAGTCTATGAACTGTTTGAAGGCGGTTTTGACTGCCTCATCAGATTTGAAATTTTTTCCTTGTAAAAAGTTATCCAAATTTTGAAAAAAGTGGTAATCGGTTAGAGCAAGATCTGCGTCACCCACCATACTCTCCAGATCTTGCCCCAACCGATTACCACTTTTTTCAAAATTTGGATAACTTTTTACAAGGAAAAAATTTCAGATCTGATGAGGCAGTCAAAACCGCCTTCAAACAGTTCATAGACTCTTGCTCCCAGGATTTTTTTTCCAAAGGTATCAATGATCTGCCTATAAAATGACGGAAGTGTATCGATAACAACGGCGCATACTTCGATTGATTAAATAATAATTTCATTAAAAAAAACTTGTTTCACTTTTTTGATACTGAACGGCAATTTCATATGTAAGGACCTAATAATAGTCTGGGCAAACTTTAAACATACTCTTACGTCGTCTGCCCTTTGTAGCATGAAGTGCTATGACAAGAGTATATCTCACATTTAACTGTCAAAATGCGAGAAGTCATGCTACTGTTGATAGCATGTTTAATAATAGTTTGTTTAATACTACCTAGTAGGATGTTAGTCGTCTGTGGAGCTCTTGACAGTGTTCATAATAACACTTCGCCTGCCTCAGGGACCCAGGAAGGGCTCAAAATAGACCAATTTATGAATCCCTTATTCCTAATTTCCCGGGACCCAACTGGAATGTTCCCGGAATTATTGCAAGTGTTATTGTTATGTACGCTTTAAGGCGGCATTACGAGGAGAAACTGAGCCAAGATTGATCCTAGAATTGTCCAAATAACGGGTGTTTTTATTTTTTTTAAAGTTGCTAAAATTACTGTTACATTTTGGTAAAAAGTCGGGAAAAATGATAAGCAAAAAAGCGCTATTCTTTTCGTACCGTTTTTTTTTAAAGTTGCTAAAATTACTGTTACATTTTGGTAAAAAGTCGGGAAAAATGATAAGCAAAAAAGCGCTATTCTTTTCGTACCGTGTTTCGTATTGCGTCAATTTGCGTCTTGTATTGTATTGTATTGTATGTTATTCGCATCCTAAGAATGGAATTGATTTTCTGATGTTTCTGGAGCATGCTAGAAATATTTGGGCGACCAACTTATTTTAAGTGAAATACTGGAGTGGTTCTATCTATTCTATACTTTAGTGTCGTATAAATAAACGTGTTTTTCAAATCTCAGAATGATCTTACTTTACTGTCAACTAATTAATCACGACTAAACTGGAAAAGAGAGCGTCGGTGACAAAGTGGCTAGGGCCGTTGACTTCCATTCGGTAGTTCGCGGGTTCGAACCACGGCACGTACCAAACCAATGTGTTTTCGAATTTATATGTACGTTTATTCGACGTTCTTACGGTGAAGGAAAACATCGTGAGGAAACCTGGACATACCTGAGAAGTAATTCAAGGGTTGTGTGCGAAGTAGACCAACCCGCACTCGGCCAGCGTGGTCGACTAAGGCCTATTCACCCTGATTTCAGGGTATGCTCGAGCCCCTCGGTGGGGGTATATTATGAGCTATTAATGATGAAACTGGAAAAACGCTTAAAAAGTAATATATTAACCCTTTCCAAATTATTAAACAGCTCAGATAAGGTGTCGAAAGCAATATTACATGCGGAATACTTTTTTTTTTTAATTACCAAGCGAGCCCCTCCGCTTTCTCTAGCCAGAGCACCACAACCTGTAATTTTCTTTTAAACGCAATTACTCGCTTTAGCTACCTGGCATTTAGCCAGTGTTTTTAAACTTTTTTACTTTCCCCAACAAATAGTCGTTGAAAACGAAACCTATTGGCTTTCTCTAGTCTTTGCGCGATAATGTACAGTTGGCACGACAATTTATACAATTCTTTATTTTAAAATTTATTGCGACTAAGATTTTTTTTATTTTTCTTTTATAGTACTTGTACCGTGTAATAATACGAGTAACATTAAATTTAAAATTTAAAAACCCCCGCCAGAAAACCGTTACTTGACCGATTCAACAACTAGAAATGAGCTGATAATCTTCAAATGACTGAAGATATTGTCTTGGTTCATAGCTAAGAACACTCTCGATTGTGACACCTTGCAAACAAAAAACCTTGATCAAAATCGGAGCATCCGTTTAGGAGCAACGCTACCACAGACAGACACACACGTCAAACTTATAACACTCCTCTTTTTTGTCCGGGGTTAAAAAGACGCTAAACAGTTCGTTTTATACTTAACTGTTTTCTATGAATTAAATCTATTTTCAACACACAATGTGGTTACCTTGAGCGGTTAGGACCCGCATGTGCTACCCTACTAGGCTACGGGTTTAACTAAAGGTTTTAGAGTATGCAGCTAACTGCTAAAGTATTTGTATAATATCAGGTTATTTACTTTACAATATACCTACGATCTGGTGAGGGTCGCGGGAAGCCGCTGGATGCGGGCAGCGCAGGACCGATCGTTGTGGAGATCTTTGGGGGAGGCCTTTGTCCAGCAGTGGACGTCTACAGGCTAAATGATGATGATGATGATGACATACCTAGTTATACAAACAAAATTATTTTGTATCTATAATGTAGTGGAGTGTACAGCTAGCGTGCGATGTCCACATTGTGCTGCTAGTGTCTTGCACGCGAGGCGGTAAAGTGCATATTACCGCATTGTAGGTGCGCGCGCGCCGGAGCGGAACCGACGCGGGGTCATGCAGGTCAAAGATGCGCAGGATTGCGCGGAAAGGAGAGCACTAGTGATTGGAGTTTCTCGTAAGAAAAATTGGAACGCAAAGAAAAACGCAGCGTAATTTTGCAACTTTCTCAATAATTTTTTTTTTCTATTTTTTTCGTCGGAAATCACGTACAAAACGTTGAGTTGAGTATGAAAAAGTCCTATTAGAAGTTAATTTTGTTTTATACACCTCGACGACTTCGATTTGCGTTTTGGTCGATTTGTTATACAGTTTCAAGTAACAGCACCGGTTACATTTACAAAAGAATATTAAAAAAGTAATCTAAGTCATCCCACCATCTTTTTTTTTACACTAACAGAGTATGTAATAAACATATCTCTACAAAAAAAAACAGACTGTTGATTAATGTTTTTGGTGGTATCTATCTACCGTTTCGACCCATTTGTACAGATTCCCAATTCAACAGAATCCCATTTCTACAGATTCCCAATTCTACAGAATCCCATTTCTACAGATTCCCAATTCTACAGAATCCCATTTCTACAGAAAAAAACAAACAAACAATCTTCCTCATTTATATGTCTTTCCTTTGATATCTGTTCAAAAATCCGAAACACTACTTACCGGGTTTGAACTCCCGTCACCCGGATGGAAACGGCCCTAGCCAGCCACTGCGCCATCAACGTTCTCCTATCTCCACTTTACCCACAACAAGGAAGCTGAGCTATTAACTCAGAATTAACTATTCACCGGCTGACCTGTTTTTCCTTCGAGATTATTTAGGCCACCTCTTAGGGGTCGAAATTGGACCACGCGACTCCCAAGACCAGTGGTTCCCAAACAACGCTCCACGGGAATCACGAAGCCAAAAGTCAAAAGGTTTTTATTCGAAGTAAGGTTTTACAAATCACTTTTCGACGTTAAATTTTACTGAAGTTATTAAGTTTTGCTGAAACCAAGGCTGGCTCTCGTCTCGCACTAATGAAGAATGAACTCTTAAAAATTAAAGAGTCGATGCGATATTATTTGAACAGAACTGGCAGGTTCGCGCAATGTGTGCTCTGCTGTTGAAAAGAACCTGCCAAAGAAACTTATATTTATTTTTAGGGTTCCGTACCTCAAAAGGAAAAAACGGAACCCTTATAGGATCACTTTGTTGTCCGTCTGTCCGTCTGTCAAGACCCTTTTTCTCAGGAACGCGTGGAGGTATGAAGCTGAAATTTATATCAATTACTCAGGTCTACTGTCCCTTGAAGCTGTGAAAAAATCAAACTTCTAAGCCAACGCAATCAAAAGATACAGCCGTTTATGCCGCAAATTTTCGACACTTGCAAGGGAATCAAAACCTACAGGGTGCTTCCCGTGAACTCAGAATCTTGAAATTTGGTACGAAGCAACGTCTTATAGCATAGATAAAGGAAAAATTACGAAATCCATAAATTTTTAGTTACATCACATAATATATATTTTTTTAATAATTTTAACCTTACTACCCATTTCCTCATAAACGCGTAGAGGTATTAAATTGAAATTCATACCAAATACTCAGGTCTATAATACCTTTAAGCTGTAACAAAATCAAACTTCTATGTCAACGCAATCAAAAGAAACAGCAATTTAAGCTGCATATTTTGAAACTCGCAAGTACTCGCAAGGGAATCAAAACCTAAAGGGTACTTCCAGTCGACCTAGAATCTTGAAATTTGGCATGAAGCAACGTTTTATAGCACACATAAAGGAAAAATTCCGAAAACCTTAAATTTTTAGTTACATTACAAAATATATATTTTTTAATAAATATAAACTTATTACTTTTTTCCTCATGAACGCGTAAAGCTATCAAGTTGAAATACTTACTTAGTACTTAGTTACTTAAACGATAAAGAGATCTTTGTCTTAAATTTATGCTCCTCCATCTTTCCCCATTGTAATGTTATGAATTTCATTTTGCAATAAGATTACCATAGTTATGACTCGATTGTCGTAATGAAAGAACTTTGTAAACCTTGCAGGTTTGTACGGAACCCTCGGTGCGCGAGTCCGACTCGCACTTGGCCGGTTTTTTTTATTTATTTATATCACTACTTATTATAAAACAAAGTCGCTTTCTCTATCCCTATGTCCCCATCTATGTCCCTTTGTATGCTTAAATCTTTAAAACTACGCAACGGATTTTGGTGCGGTTTTTTTTAGTAGAAAGAGAGATTCAAGAGGAAGGTTTATATGTATAATACATACATAATATACTTAAGGATAACCCACAATAACTATTTTCCCGTGCGGAGCCGGGGCGGGTCGCTAGTGGATTAATAAATTACTTGCAACAAAAATAATACAATCTTTATTCCATCATTTTAAGACATGGAACTTAATAAAATAAAATATATTCTGTGCCGTTGGCTTGAAAGTTTGGGAACCCCTCCCTAAACATCTAACGACCAGCTATCAAGACCCCGGTCACCTTACCATTCGAAGGAATTCTAGTGTCTTTACAAATCAGCTATTTCTTCGCCCACTTATAAAGACCTCTGTCTTCTTATTGGATATTCGTGTTGGGATCTCTTAGTAAGCTGGTTAATGAGTTCTCTCTTTGTTCCATTTTGGACTCTATTAATTGGGAATAGAGGAGCGTTTCTGTATACCCGAGGGATGGTTGAGGTCAGCCTGGTTGTTAATTGGTTAGGTAACAATGCATAAGATACTTAGCTAGGGAGTTTGTTGTACCAACTATTGTTTTTCTCAAGACGATGTCTGAATAGGAATAATTTATGATGTTAGATAAGGTATCTCGGGCCTTTTATCTATTTATATATAACTAGCGACCCGCCCCGGCTCCGCACGGGAAAATGGTTATTGTGGATTATTCTTAAGTATATTATGCATGTATTATACATATAAACCTTCCTCTTGAATCCCTCTATCTATTAAAAAAAAACCGCATCAAAATCCGTTGCGTAGTTTTAAAGATTTAAGCGTACAAAGGGAGGGACATAGGGACAGAGAAAGCGACTTTGTTTTATACTATGTAGTGATTATAAAATAAAACTAAGAGGTCGAAAATGTTGTACATAGAAATTTTTTTTGCTAAGAACCGAGTCAGGGGAATGTAAAGCGGAGTCTGAAAGAAGTGATGTAGAATATATTCAGATTTTTGTTAATTTTTTGTTCCTCTGTTTGTTTGTACGGACTAACCTCCGAAACTGTTAGACCGATTTGAATGAAATTTCGCATGGTGGTACCTTATATCTCCGGTCAAAATCTTAGAAGCTTTGCATCCCGGAAATTCAAGTTAAAAAAATACATAATAAATTAGCAGAAATACGTGTAAATTTACATCTAAATCTATGAAATAAGATGACTTTTCGGGTGTTCGTAAATTTGGTAAAAATTTTTTTTAATAAAATTACTGAGAAATCATTTCCAAGCGCAAAGCAAAAAATATGCGAAGACCTCGAAAGGAAAAGATTTTTAAACAAGAATTTCTATTATGCTAAATTAAAATTTGTTCAAAGGGCATAACAGCGTTTTTTATTTTACATCTTCCCATTTCCCCTGTGCTTCGGGAGATGAAAGAAACGCCAATTGGGGATATTTTCGAGTAATTGTCGCTGGAACCGTTTGAAAAGGAAATTTTATATTTGTACTAGAAAATGGCTGCTTTCCTGGGAGGATTCCGATTTTTTCCTTTTATTAACTAAGTTAACTAACTTTCCGCCGCGCCTCCACCCGCGTTAACAGTTTTTCCGTGGGAATGAGGCATTTTCCTGCGGTAAAAGTTAGCCTAGGTTACTCAGAGTGAATGTAGCTTTCTAATGGTAAAAGAATTTTGAAAGCGGCAGTAGTTTTTGAGTTAGTTTTAGAGTCATTACAAACATACACACACACACACACACACACACAAATACAAATCTTTCCTCTTTATAATATTAGTATGATTTCCCCACGGCTCCACGGGTATTTTCCCATGGTAAAAGGTAGCCTATGTGTTAATCCAGGGTGTCAGCTAACTCCATACCAAATTTTATTAAAATCGCTTCAGCCGTTTAGACGTGAAGAAGTAACAAACATACACACTCACACATTCTCACAAACTTTCGCCTTTATAATATTAGTGTGATAAAATAATTTTCAGACTGCCTTTAAGTCTTAAATAATAGCCTGTAACTTATTTATTAAAGTTCTCTGTAAATTATCTTATAAATGTAAATTATTATAATTATTGTGAGAATTATAATAGTAACACTTAGAGAAAAAGTTGGTTGGTCTTGCTTTTTGTATAATACCTACGGTATAAAATTATGATCCTCGTAAACAACTTAACGATTTCGATAAAATTGTGCTGACTTACTGGGCGGGATTCGAACCCGCACTGTGCTTCGGAGGTAGGCGTACTACCAACTAGAATCTACTAAGAATAGCACCTTATATAAACAGACCACCTAACTAGAACCTTCCAACTATTTGTACGAGGTAAACATCTGACCCAATTTGGTCAAGTCTGAGGAATAAGGGTCTGGCCGCAGCTTCTGGCGACGAGTGACGCGAACTGCGAAGAGAATTGCGGCGGCGCGGGCGGCGAAGCGATGGTGATGGTATGACATCTCGCAAATTCGCTCTCTAGGCTCGATGCCGCATATTCGCTTCGCTATTCGCTCGATGCTCTTCTCGCCATCGTTCTCTCCGCGGAGACTGAGAGATGCGTCCGCAGATGGATCACCTCTAGCAGTCCACACGTCTGTACTGTAGGTCGATCAGTCTATGTTCATTTCATTCACAGACGCAACGCAACGCAAACGCAAAAAAAAGTAAATTGAGATCGTAGCTGCCGCAGATATTTATTTTTAGTACTTTTAACTACTACTTGGGGGGCGTCCATAAATTACGTGAGGTGTTTTTTTAAATTTTTTGACCCCCCCTCCCCCCTGGTGAGATGTCGTGAGATTTTATTCAACCCCCTCCCCCATCCCCCAATCTCACGTGAGATTTTTCATAATGTGGGTTTCTTACGTAAACGCGGATTCAGATTAAATTGAGCTATTTGGTATAAAACAAATATGGTGGTTTGACAGTCAGTAGATGTTTAACGTCGAAGTATGAATGAAATTATTTTATTTCGAACGAATTAGTGAATGATCTTAATTGTATTAAAATAGAATATATATTTTTATCAATCAGAAAAATGTTGCGTGATATTTGCCGAGACCCCCCCTCTCCCCAAAATAAGATTAGATGAGATTTGACTCGACCCCCTCCCCCCTTGAACATCTCACGTAATTTATGGACGCCCCCTTGAGTGTGCATCGTAATAGAGTTATTAAAAAAGAAGAAGAAGATGGTTCAAAATTCAATTCAAGTCGGACGCATCTGCGTACGTTAAATATCTACGACAGACGCGCTAATTGCCCCCTAAACGTTGGCGGACGCATCCGAAGGTGACGTCTGCAGATGCATTTATTGACATGCAGAGGTACGTTTGTTTCGCATCGCTCTTCGCTCGTCGCACCGCAGTTTTCGTCGCCGTAAGCAGTGGCTAGGGATGGCTGTAGGCTGTAGGCGTCGTCGGCGTCATAGAGGTATTTTTTTTTCTTGTCGGCTTCGTCTTGGACAGAGTGACATGACGGCCTTTGTTTCGCTAAAGATAAAGAAGGCTGCTTTTTCAAACTTTTTAATACAAACTTGTCAAGTAATGTTTTTAAGAGTCTAATTAAGATTCTTAGACGAAGTTTTTTGATAGAAAACTCCGATGCTTTTTTGGAAATTAAGTTTGATTAAAGTTAGAAGTCAAAGGTGACCTCCAAATAGAAACGAAGGACAGATAGTAAGACACGAATACATATTTGAAAAAAAAAACATAATTTAATACTTTTTAAGCTTCGCCTTGCGGCTCCGCCCGCGTTAACAATTGTTCCCGTGGGAATAAAACGGGAAGAATACTTTCTTAAACATTATAGTAAAAAAAAAACATTAATTCATATGTTTATTCTATGCTTCTTTATATTCCCAAAGATCAACCTAATGCCCTATATAGTCTCCGTCCTTTGCTAGTGTTTGGTAGTCCATGTTATTTCCATATTGCCAGTCATGGCAGAGCGGGTCCAAAATTGCAAGTTGGCAACCCTGGCGAGAAAGGGTCACGAGATAATAGAGGTCATTGATTAGCTCGGCGGTGCTGCCAACTCGACGGGACTATCTCTACATATTCCTCTGTAAATTCATCAGATAATAATATATGAAACCCTATTCTGACTTTAATAATTGTTTTTAAGCTATTGTATAGCTTCTATCGCGGGCCTTGAGCATGGAGACCGAATCCAGAAATTCTGTAACGAAAAAACCTAACACCCCCTTTGACATACATAGAGTTGTAAAACAAATAACTTTAATCAATTTTTAGGAGTATGATAAAATTAAAATATTGTGGTTTTGCAACTCTATACAATTCGACAAAAAGTGTAACTTAAACTGATAAACAAGCACAGGTCAATTAAAAAAAAACTCTTAATAATAACATTTTACCATTGATTATTGAAATTAAGCTAATTAGCCATTCTTAAATTAATTTTCTCAGTTATTAATTAGGTACTAAATATCTAAACAAAGGTATTAAATAGTAGCCAATAGATATCGAAAGTTAGTAATATTTTAAAGCTGATCTGCCTTTCTGAGCAGTCATTCTGATGCTCACTGAAATTAAAGCTTCGCTGCAACCGTCTAAGCTGGCAACACCAACCGGTGTATTTCTGTCAGAACGGGTCCGGGGGGGGAGGGTTTTATTGAGCCCAGATCTCTCTTTATGGGCCCAGTTTACTGCATACACGCGCTATCCCTTCCAGAGCGGACCTTGTATTGAATTCCACCAATAAATGCCTCTTTTAAGGCACATCGAACTGTATTTTACTAGTACTGTCACCGCGGCTGCGCATGTTCTTTTCAACTTTTTTCACTAAAATATTTTCTTATGTAGTTTCCGACTTACAATACAATACAATACAATACAAATATGCTTTATTGACACCCAAGGAAAAACAAAAATAAATTAAATTAAAGATACAGAAGTCAACAGGCAGCCTTATTGCTAAGGTAGCAATCTCTTTCAGGCAACCTAAAGTAAGGAGAGTTAAAAAGAAAAAATCTATGAGGATCGGACTTACAACGAGGATCAAAACGAAAGTGGTCAAAAATAGAACTAACACCGAAGCAAAGATCATAACATCCTTGCACCGAAGTCATAATATTATACTACGTCATTTTTGACAGTCTCGTAAGCAGCGCGATCGTCCACGATCATAAATTTAGATCCATTTAGGATTAACAATTATTTAACTAAACCAAGTCAGGTGAAGCTTGATTCGTCGTAATTTGCGACAAAAGCATAGGTCAACTCAAGAGCCCTCTTGGAATGATTCTTTAGTTTTTTTTGCACTGCTGCCCAGCAGTGCTCACAGTTGATTCACAACGATTTAATTTTCATCGCAATTATTCGCAATCTGCTTAGCCGTTTTGGCGTAAAAGCGTAGCAGACAGACAGACATAGCATTTGATACTAGTACGGTGCAAGAATGACTCTACGAGGAATTTGCGTGTTTAGGAAGTTGTAAATAAAAACTTACTTCAATCAAAGCAGGAAATGAGTACCTAGTTCTTATTACCCATTACTTGGTTCGTAAAAGGGCTACTTATTTCTTACTGTAATTGAATGTTGTATAAACTTAGATACTAAAATATGATAATGTGGTGGTAACCTACCTACCTTGTAATTTTAGTGCTTACTTTGAACCTTTTGTCTATCGCAAAATTGAAAGGAATCATAATTTTGGCACAGATGTAATGTGTTTTCTTATCAGTCTTCGGTATTAATTTCGGAACGAACAATTTCTAATACAACGTGAATTCGCGATATCCGAAATGTATGGAGAAATCGTGTTACCGCGCCTTAGAACACCTATTCGACATCAGTAGGCCTACTATGTAAGTAGCGACAGTCTCGAGAAGCTGTCAAACGCGACATATTGACAGAACTGCTATGGCTCTAATGTCACTATGTCGCGTTTGACAGCTTCTCGAGCCTGTCGCTCGCTACTTACATAGTAGGCCTACAGTATGTTTGATCGCGCGAACAGGCGATGGTCGCATCGCTTACTCGCGCGATGATCGCGTATTCGCGTTCTATTAGGACGATGCCTAACATTGTGGATGCAACAACCACAGGAAAACGGTCAACTGACAACCTTGTTCCCTATTAGGTTGTTGATTTGTATCGAAATTGCGGCGAATTCAAATGGTGACGTGTATGATAAGTTTCGGTAAGGTGAAAACTTCGAGTATAAATAGAAAATTTTCTGGGAGGGATAGATAGAGTACGCCTAATCGAGTATGAACCGTAAGCACTAAGCACGGATATGAACAGTCCGAATATCTTCAGCGCGTTCGTTTAGGATCAAATGATAACCAGCTGATTGTTTATCCCGGTGAAAATAAGTAATTTAATAGGAGAACATTTTGAAATGTGCAGTGATAAGTTGCAAACATGACTCGAGGAACAAATCAAAAAAGAAAATGTTATTGATTTCACCGCCCATATAAAATCTGCCAAAATTTGCTTACGCTTGACATGTATATTTATTTTCTAAGGTTTTCACCTTCTCCACAACCAGTTTTGCTTGACCTATACCCGCATGATGATTTGTAGATAACGAAGGGTCCACTCTCACGGTATTACAAAATCTTAAATGTCTGTGACGCCACCCTTTAATGACCCTTTATAGACTCGCTTTTAGATTCACTGCTGGCTATTTTAGGGATGACAATAAAGATATAAAAGAGATAGGCAATGGTAGTTAAAGTTGTCGTTGAGTAATTTATTGCGGACCCTTTTATTGTCTTACTAGCTTTCCGCCACGGCTCCGCCCGCGTTAACAGTTTTTCCCGTGGGAATTAGACATTTTCCCGCGGTAAAAGGTAGCCTATGTTACTCAGGGTGAATGTTTGCTTACGTGAAAAAAAATTGTTTTGTGTTAAAACATGTTAATGTTGTTTTGATTTTTGTGTCTGTATAAATAAAGGTTCTGGTTCTGATGCTGCCGTGAAGATTCTGGTTCGAATCCCGTCTAAGATTGCAAAAAAACATTGAGCCCTAAAATCTCCGAATCCCGTCAAAATTCGCAATAAAAACGACCCCTTAACTTTATATAGAATTACCCTTAATCGATAGAATGATTCAAAGAAGTCAATATTCATTCACCGATCTTCGGTAGAATGAAGATTTTTTTTAGCCGAAATTTTGTTCCTCCGACTGCCAGGTTCGCCGAAATATCGCTTTAACCATTTTTCGGCGAATCGTGCTGTCGTCGGCGAGACAACGTCTCGGCTGAAAAAAACCCTTTCAACCGAAAATCGGTGAAAAGTGACTTCTACGTACGGTTGTATAGATAGTAATTATCGAAATCTTAGAGTATAAATAGAAAAAAATCTGATCGAAATATTAGTCACGTCATTTGTCTTGTGGTGGATTTCCTTAGTCCAGCACTGGATTTTTTTTTACTTGAAATGATCATGTAATGCAAGATTATTTTTTTCTGCGATCTCTGTGTTTTCGTAAATTAAATTAATTTGATGTCCTATAGTGTTACCGCAACTGTACCGCTTAACCGCTTTACCGTGTCCAAGTGGTGACCGCAAGACCGCGTGTGACGTCATGCATGGCGTCCAATCAACGCACAATTAATTACAGAGAATGATAGCGGCGGCGGTTCATTAGAGTGAAAGGCGCGATTCTGGCAGGGTGACGGAATTATTTCAAAAAAGGATGGAGATTTTTTTGAATCTGATTACTGCGTCGGTAGCTTTTTATGAGTAAAGGGCGCAATTCTGGCTGGACGACGAAATTATTTTTAAAAAATGATGATGTTGTTTCACTGTCATATTATTGCGCCGTATAAAATCATTGGAGTCATAGATGTAATTTTGGCAAAATGTCGAAATTATTTCAAAAGTTTCACATAATATTATTATTGCGTCGTTTTAAGCTCATTCCCCATCCACGGCGTGGATTCGAAAATGTTCTGTTAATTTTTCTTTGTCGTGGAATAAACGTAGACAGGAATTTAAATATCTATCATAGGTATATTAGGTACGAGAGTACGAGCTAACTTGGTAAGGGCTCGGACCCAATTCGCTTGTTTGTAAAGCAACGAATTTAGCTACTAAGACGCTCTTTCTTGTTCTTCAAATTTGACATCAAGGTTTTCTGCTTCTGCTAAACTTTCCCTCGTACCAAAATAATCACTCAAAATGTGAGTAGCAATCTCAACCCTACCTGTCTCACATAACACATGTAATTGAATGAAGCAGACAGATTGTCCTGTTGCACGCAGTAGGTACATGATACGTGGTCCAATCAGATTGCAGATTAGGTAATTTGATGAGACAAGGACGGATGACGGAGGATTTAATTAGAGAATAAGATAAACATGTCTATGTCATGTCTGTCTCTGGCTGGACAGTATACATTATATTATATTATATATTGAAGATTTTTTAGCCGAGACGTTGATTCGCCGACAGCTCGGTTCGCCGAAATATCGCTTTAAGCATTTTTCGGCGAATCGTTTATGTAAGTCCGGTGAAGCTTGATCCGTCGTACTTTGCGACACAAGATTAGGTCAATTCAGAACAAAAAAAAAGGCTTTTATTCATGAAAGCGAAACCGGCAGCTTCACACTGTATTAATGTTTTAAACTGCCTTCCTTTATATTATTTTGTTTTCTACATTAACATAATACAACACTGGTTGTCCATGGTTGTGTTTGCGACCTTTATTATAATGTCCCGGCGGCGGGAGGCCCATTGTCTCTAACTCGTAATGAGCCTATCCACAATAGCAACCCTGAGGGGTACTTAAATATACATTTAAAAAAAGAAATACTAGAACTATCTGTTTCATATAAATCTGGACAAAAGTTCACTGACACTGTCTACCAAGTATCACACCATAGTTATAACGTAACGTCAAATCATAATTCATTTAATTTATCATAATTTCATTCTGTGGTCGCCCACTACTGGACAAGGGCCCAAAGATCTCCACAAGCAACGATCAGTAACGTTTGGCCCTTATCCGGGGTCCCTTATTACTGACTAGCGACCCGCCCCGGCTCCGCACGGGAAAATGGTTATTGTGGGTTATCCTTAAGTATATTATGCATGTATTATACATATAAACCTTCCTCTTGAATCACTCTATCTATTTAAAAAACCGCATCAAAATCCGTTGCGTAGTTTTAAAGATTTAAGCATACATAGGGACATAGAAACATAGAGACATAGGGACAGAGAAAGCGACTTTGTTTTATACTATGTAGTGAAGTGATACAACAATGTATTTAAACGAACGATGGTAGTGGCTTCGTTTAAGTAAATAGTTGTATCTGAAAAAAAAAGTGTCTTTCATAAATAGGAGAGGTATTTGCAAAGGACAAGCTTGTTTTCGCTCAGCGAGCTACCCTTGCTGGAGATGTGAAAATTATGCGGGTCTCGGAATGACGCTCGCCACTGCCCCACTTCCGACTAGGCGCTCCTTCTATATGTTGTTTAGTCTGTGGTTCTCAACGTTCGTTGGTCCCTAGACGAAGGTTAAAAGTAATAAATTAAATGCAAAAAAACTTAAAAAAAGCTTTTATTTAAACGCTCTAAGCTCAATTGGTTGAAGATATCTATCTATCTACTTCAAAATTGAGTTCAAAGATTCCACCTGCACAAACAATACTTACATAAATACATTGCAAGTTAAATAAAAGCTTTTAAAATTAAAACCCTTTGTTCCTATTTAACGCAAATAAAATATTTGATTATTGATTTAGAGTCTACAACGGACAAGCTAGCCACTGCTGAACGGCCAAGACAAATTGGAAAGTTGTTGACGATATTATATTTAGGGATGCATTTAAGGCAACTTAAAAAATAATCAAACGTAATATATAGTTAATAGAACACTATTTTTATGGTCTAGCATTTTAATTATAAATTTTACGGCTTTCGCCAAATCATCGGTCTTTCTTCTGCCCTTTATTGCGTAAAGAACGCGTTTATTTTTCAAATACAATCCGCCACACATAATAAGCATGCCTATTTGCTACCTCATTCCCATAGCATTCCTATATCGTATCTCAAGGTTTATCGGTTACACTTTGAGAGCCACTGGACTGTACTTCTACCGAGTACACTTGGAGTGTAAATGTTAATACATATTTCATAGGAAAGTTCCGCTGGCTGTCTCAATAGCCGCTGCTCTAGATACGGCGTTTCGTCACTCACTACTTCCAATCTAAGTGTTACTTGTAGGTGCGAGAAAATGGAAGCCGATTGGAATTTTAATGAATATATAAAGTGAAACATAAAATATTATATTACAGTAGTTAATGTTTGCTGCGGTTTATTAACCCCCGACGAAAAAGAGGGGTGTCATAGTAGGGTCGAAGTGACTTCAATCATAAAAATTCGGTAAAACACAATTCGGTATAACGTTCTTTCGGTTCGGTATACAGCCATTCGGTTGATTGATTTTCGAGATATGATTTTGGACCCGTTATATTATAAGTTTGTCGTATGTGTCTGTCTGTCTGTGGCATCGTAGCTAGCTTCTAAACGGATGCGCCGATTTTGATCTAGTTTTTTTTTTTGTTTGCAAGGTGTCACAATCGAGAGTGTTCCTAGCTATGATCCAAGAAAATATCTTCAGCTATTTGATGGTTATCTGCTCTTTTCTAGTTGTTGAAAGGATCAAGTAACGATTTTGTGGCGGGGGGGGGGGTTGTTAAATGAATTAAAAAAGTGAAACGCGTTTGTGAAAAAAAACGGCGCCGTTTGTAATCTGTCCAATCATACAATCTGCCGACGACATATAGCCTGCTCAAATTCCCGAGCTTTTTATTACTTAAGCGGATAGGTATTAGACATGTTTTCGACCTGAATTATTTTTCGAACCTAAACCTAACTTTCTCCCTATTTTTCCTAAAACTCTACCCTACCCTCTTTTCCCACGTCCAACTCGAACAAACTTAGTGATTTGTAGCGTAACTTTAGATACAATTCCGTTGATGGACTTACATCACTAGTAAATTGAGAAAATTGAATTGAAAATGTCTTGATAATGAACGAATAAATATGTGGGATATCTCACACACGGATATCCAACCCCAAACTAGGTTTACAGACAGCTGATATACATACAATATCCAGACACAACGTAAACACAACTGCACACGCATGTTTGCCCTTGGCGGTATTCGAACCGACAACCCTGTGCTTCGGAGGTAGACACACTGCCAAATATGCTAAGGTTGTCGTTACAAAAAGCGGCCAAGTGCGAGTCGGAATCGCCCATGAAGGGTTCCGTAGCAGCCAGTAACATAATTTAAAAGTTTTTTGTAGTTTGTTAGTTTGTTGATCGATGTTTTAATAATAGTGAAAGGTAAATTGCGGTTTACGATTTATAACGTATTAAAAAAAACTACTTACTAGATCTCGTTCAAACCAATTTTCGTTGGAAGTTTTCATGGTAATGCACATCATATATTTTTTTTAGTTTTATCATTCTCTTATTTTAGAAGTTAGAGGGGGGGGGACACACATTTGTCCACTTTGGAAGCGTCTCTCGTGCAAACTATTCAGTTTAGAAAAAAATGTTATTAGGAACCTAAATATCATTTTTGAAGACCTATCCATAGATACCCCACACGTATGGGTTTGATGGATTTTTTTTTTATTTCAGTTCTATGTATGGGGACCCCCTAAATTTATTGTTTTTTTTTTCTATTTTTGTAAGAAAATCTTAATGCGGTTCACAGAATACATCTACTTACCAAGTTTCAACAGTATAGGTATTATAGTTTCGGAATAAAGAGGCTGTGACATACGGACGGACGGACGGACAGACAGACAGACAGACAGACATGACGAATCTATAAGGGTTCCGTTTTTTGCCATTCGGCTACGGAACCCTAAAAAAGGAATGATTTATAGTCTCTAACAAAAGTACATCGTATATTCATTGTCCTGTCCAATTCACGTCTACCTTACACCGTCTCAACATGATAAAATAGTTAAGTTATTACTAGCTGTCTGCCCGCGGCTACGCTCGCGTTGTTTTCCGACTTTTCCGTAGTAATTTTCACTATCCCACGGGAACTCTTTAATTTTCCGCGATTAAAAGAAGATGTTGACCAGGGATGTAAAGAACCACCGTGCAAAATTTCATTCAAATCGGTCCAATAGTTTCGGAGATTAACCCGTACAAACAGACAAACAGACAGAGAAACAAAAAAAAATTGTCTGGATATGTTCTATTTCACTTCTTACATCCTCCTGACTCGGATTTCATCTTTTTTTTTCTATGTACAGACATTTCAGCTCTACAGTTTTATTATATAGACACATGAATGATTTCCCTTTGAAAAGCAGATATTCATCCCATTTGAAAGATAATTTGTTTTTAATGTTCAACCCGCCGAGTACCCTTCAAAAGTGGGTCTGGCTGGTTGTAATGTGAAAAAAAACCTTGGAGTGGACGTGACCAAAGAGTTTTATTGCCTTTTTATCTGGAGATGCGAATCTTATTGATATTGAAGATGTTTGTGACGAGAAATATCGTTTTTGTTCCGTTTCGGTGACATGTTCCAAATTACGAATTATATCAAAACTATACTATAGTGTGTGTGTGTGTGTGTGTATGTTTGTAATGAATAAACTCAAAAACTACTGAACCGATTTCAAAAATTATTTCACCATTAGAAAGCTACATTCACCCTGAGTAACATAGGCTACCGCGCATAGTTTACCGCGGGAAAATGGCTCATTCCCACGGGAAAACTGTTAACGCGGGCGGAGCCGTGGCGGAAAGCTAGTATAAAATAAAATCAAAACAGATTACTCAATGACATCACAATTAAGAAAAATTAGATAGATACATCAGACTAGTAAGTACTCGTATATTATGTTGTCAATGTATTGTAGTAAGATAATAATTAGCGCGACATGCGCTTTTGGGGGCGGCAAAAGGCTGGCGACCCCTAATTTATGGCAACGAGCCCCGAGGTGCCCTCAGATAGTCTAGCTCGGCCCTCGGTGTTAAATGTTGCCAGGGGGAAAGTGTGTCCGTGTGACTCAGTCCTGACGGGATGAGCTTGTATAAAGCAGAATAAAAACAGTATTTCGCGTTCCCGCCTGTGGGTGCGGTTGCTTGCTACTTGAAAAGCATTTATTTCTTTATTTAGGAATCTACAAACAGCTTATGACAGACAAAGAATTTGTGTCTGTCTATGTCTAACTACAGTACAATAATTTCCAATGTATTAATATTATTTACCTAATTAGTTGACATTTTATAGTAATCTTTAATTTTAAACTATAAAAATTGTTATTATGAATTTGCATACTTACATGTAAGCTAAAGACAATTGTCCTTTTTCTAGCACAAGATCTGCACTGTACTGTCTTTTCGCAAATAAAAATTATTATTATTATTATTATTACAGAAAGTCTATGTAACACAATAAGCCTACCTAGTTTCCAAACTTTCCATCGATAGAATTAACAAATGTCTTTGTGACTTAACTCGTTATGATTTAACTAGTTTTCCGCGCCGCGGCTCCGCCCGCTTAGTCATCACGTTTTCCGAGATAAAAATATGTTTCAATCTAAGTAATATATGCAATCTACATAGCAAATTTAATTACAAGACGTTCTGCCGTTTTGTGAGATTGACTTGGTAACAAACATTTGGAAGTTTGACATTTATAAAATTAGTGTGATGTGATTAATTCTTGCATCGGTGTTTGTGAATCTTATTCGCATTTTAAACAGCTTCTATCACGAGGGTGATTATAACGAATAAGTTTCTGATTACTAACCCGCAAGAAGCTTTACGAAAATATAAAAAAATGGGCCACTAAAAACGCATTTCATCTCTATTTTTGTGTGTTAAAATTCTCCCATTTGAATTTCCTCCAACCAGCACTAACAAACCCGCAAACAAAGGCAAACCCACGACGCTGTTTCGCAAATTCCTTTAGTTGAAAACTTAAAAGGGTTGAAACTCAATTCAGCATGCCCATTACTGGACCACTTTGTACAGAACGGCAGCACACGGGCCCATTAACCCAGCTAGGTGACCTATGTTAGGACCTAGGTTTTTACTTGGTGCTCAGCGAAATAGGCGGGACGCAATTATGTCACCGCTTAAACCGTGGCAAGGGCTAAAACATAGCTTTTAACTGTGTTGCTGTTGAGAAATGGGAAATTTTACTGCTATGATTATGTGATAGTGGATAGCAAAAGACTAATGCCCGTTATGCCTGGGTTAGAGCGTCGGTGGCCTAGTGGCTAGGGCCGTTGACTTCCATTCAGAAGTTCGCGGGTTCGAACCTCGGCACGTACCAATGTGTTTTCGATTTTCGAATTCATATGTACGTTTATTCGACGCTCTTACGGTGAAGGAAAACATCGTGAGGAAACCTGCACACACCTGCGAAGTAATTCAAGGGTTGTGTGTGAAGTTGACCAACCCGCATTGGGCCAGCGTGGTCGACTAAGGCCTATTCACCCTGGTTTCAGGGTAGGCTCGAGCCCCTCGGTGGGGACATGTATGAGCTGTTAATGATGATGATGATGAATGCCCGTTTGCACTAAAATTGAGAATCGCCTAAATTGATGTATTTCACGGTGTATTTATTACACTCTCGTTATACTGATGCCTAACATATTTAGGTGACTCTTAATGCAAATTTGGTTTGAACTAACCTTAAAACATTCTTAAAACTACTTAGGTTATGCTTATCTTTATGAGCGCGATTTGACAGCGCAAAGAGCTTACGAAATGACCTAAGTTGTGTTTATTATTCTGTGGATCATTTGTAGCGGTTTATTTTTAACGGCCTTTAAAGATACTGAAACGTCCAGTAGTTTCGGAGGAGACGGACGGACGGACAGACAGATACACGAGTAATATGGGTTTCGGTTCGTTTTTTAATTTTGAGAAACGAAAGCCTAGAAATATATCACACTACTCATGAAACTGAACAACTTTTCCTAAGGAACATAGGTTGATATTATAAAGTAAAAATTCAACTTTTCACACGTGACCGGCCACTTTATATGTAAGTATAAGGGTTGCCTGGTAGAAATTGCTATCTTAGCAATAAGGCCGCCTTTTGTACACCTGTGTTGCTTTAATTATGTTTGTTGTATTCTCTTGTGTGCAATAAAGTATATTCTATTCTATTCTATAAATTTTGTTTTTGAGATTTTAACCTATGTTTCTTACGGAAAATCGTTCAGTTTTATGACTAACTACCACTATGTTGCGGATAAACAACCAGTTAAATATCACGGAATATTTATTAAACTCTCGATATCATACTGGATGCCACGGAGTGGATAAAATTTATTGAAATTTCCAATCTTGCTAGAGATTGCTAAAATAACTCGACATTTTTCTTGCTCTCAAACATCTTTAATACAATTTTCCTTCGCATTTCGAAGCGTCTTCGGGAACGTAAAATAGCGAGCAGCATGGAATGCAAACTGTTGTCAATTCTACTGATTCATCGAACTCAGGTGGACCTTTGTATGAAAGGGATAGCACGATATGGCGTTACAGACATGCGATAACCATGACGGAACCCATGACAGATTTTCAGTAATTTATGTGATGTACATGAAAATCAAAACAATTATCTTAAAAAGATTAAAAAGTCCTTTCAAACGTCAGATTAGTAATTTTATTATCAGGTAGTTTTACAGCATAGACAGACATGTTTGACAAACGAAAATACTCTTTTTACAAGGGCCTTAATAGAGGACATTTATATTTGTTGCTTGCTTATCGAGTGGGTTTCGAGATTGTTGTAACTTGTTAAGACTAAATACTTATACTAGCTCATTAGATTTTTAGGTAAATAATCGAGCGATCGAATAAAGCGTCTCCATATCAGCTATAGGTAAAATAATGCTTATTTATTCTGTTTCGTACTCTGGCTCACAGGTCGCATTTCACAATCGATTCTCATGAAATTTTGTGAGCATTTCGACTACGCCCACAAAGCCACTAGTCTTTCCTTCTGTGGTGAATTCGATGCGAATCTTACCAAAATTGCGATGGAGAGAATGTCTAATGTAGCTTAGTAGAATAGATGCGTGAACCCGAAGTGTTTGTCCACAATCGGGTACAAAGGAGGATCTCGACATCTCTTTGTTGTAGCAGCAGAGTGTTTGTCAGACGGATTGCACTATTGACGCTACCTCTATATTTAGGATTTGTTTAGCAAATGGACTGTGTACTTGTTTGTAGGGTGTTTAGAGTAATTGATTGTCGTCTTCGCGATCCTTTGATGCTGTTATTGCCTTAATATTCAAAGTTCAAAAAGTTTTTATTCGAAGTAATGCCCTTTACTAAAGCCTATAACAATCCAAAATTAAGTCCCTTTTGTCCCTATGTTATTCTAGGAATTCTGTAATCAGCAGGATTTTTTTGTAAATAACATAAATTGTAGAGATTTTATATTAAAAAAATGTTTTCAATTTTCCGAATTCTTGTAAAAGAATAACGCCTTTACAAAATAAGTTTCAACATTTAAATTATTTTCCATGAAACGAATGTTTTCTTGAAGTGCATTTTGCAAGTTTCTTATCTCTTCCGGAGTCTAATTAACGAAACGAAGTTTTGAATGAAATCATTAACAAGATTGCAGTTTCAATTGAATGCGGCACTTGTTATTCAACTGGTAGATAAGCAGGACTATTCAAACTGCTTGCATTACAGGATACGGGCGTTGCTCAATGTTGTGAGAACCGCCCTCATTAAAAATATATGTATCTATACTAATATTATAAAGAGGAAAGATTTGATTGTTTGTTTATTTGCATTGAATAGACTCCGAAACTTAACCTATAGATTACTGAACCGATTTTAATTCATCTTCTTTACATTTAAGAGCCGCGCTCTTGTCGGTGGAGTCTACGCCATTCTGTTCTGTCTTCCGTCCTCTGTTTGATCTCCTGGTACGACACGACATCTATTCCTCCCTTAATTTGGTCTACATATGTTCTTCTAGGTAGCCCTCTTTTCCTTTTCCCTTCTATCTTTCCTTCAATTAATTAATTAAACTTGGTATAAAGATAGAATAGACGTTGGGGAGTAACATAGGTTAAATTTTCCATCGCGAAGTTTCCTCATTCCCACGGGAAAAGTTTTTCCAGTTAACAGTTGTTAACGCGGGCGGAGCCGCTAGGCGGAAATAGCTAACATTCAATATATGTGAGACAACTTACACAGGCCCATCTGATCCTAAACTAGGCAGCTGATATACATACAAATATACAACATTCGAACCACAGATTCCCCGCAAGTCCGGTGAAGCTTGATTAGTCGTACCTTTTCGACACAAGCATAGGTCAATTAAAAAAAAGACCTCAGATTCAGACACAACGCAAACAAAAGTGCTCATCATACGAATGTTTGACCTGGGCGGGATTTAAACCCGCTCTTCTCCTTCGAAGGCAGACGTACTACCAACTGGGCTACATACGGAGCGAAATAAATGAATAAACCAGAAAATTTTCTATTTATACTCTAAGCAATAAACATTTTGAGCAACGCCCTATAAACAGTAGCCTGTGAAGGCATCGGGAGGTTTCCAGAAGTTTCCCGGCCGAGACGTCTGCGCTCCTGTTGTTTTTTTACTGGTGGATTTATTTATACCACTCGGACTTCTCGAATCGCATCCTGGAGGGGAGAAAGAAGGAGTTTTTCTTGAGTTTTTTTCACAGTCAAAGTTATGGTTGGAGTATTTACGGATCTTTGAAAGAAACCGAAGTGTATCTAGTACTTAAGTGAATTGTATATAGATATTACTAGCTTTTCGCCCCGCGCGGCTTCACCTGCGTTAACATTTTTTCCTGTTGGATAAGGAGTTTTCCCGCGGTAAAAGGAAGCCTATGTTACTCTTCAAGGTCTCTTCTATATTTATACCAAGTTTCATTAAAATCGGTTCAGTGGGAGGAGATGCGTTGTGCGAAGCGACTACTTTTAAGATTTATGTAAACTTAAATTATTTGAAAGCCTTCATGAATGTATTGTGTCTATAACAACCGAACAATTACTTGTACAGTAAGCAGCACATGCGGCTGGACACTCGTACTACGAAACTCGCTTCTACTGCTACGGAATAACGGCGCTCTCAAAGTCAATATGTCCAGCCGCATGTGCTGGTTACTGTACTTTAATTAGAGCGTATTTAATTCAGTTTTTTGTGTATTAATATTTTAGTAATGTGTTTTTTCTATTCTTTGCAGGTACGTTTTGACCAAACCAGAATGCGGCATGCTGCACCTCTGCAGAAACTAATGAAGTTGCCACTGGCGCAAAGTTATACTAGTGCCAAAAAAAAAGAAAGAAAAGATGTTCCTAAATCAAAACTAAAGAAAACTCTCAGACGTCTTCAAATGAAAAGCACAATGAATGTTAAAGTAAGTTTTATTTACACAGTAGGTATTTATAATTTCGCTTGTATGAATGGTCATAAAAACATTGTGAGAATCTACCAGAGCTTTGTCCAGCCAGCAGTGGACGTCTTTCGGCTGATGAATATGCGTGTTCAGCTCTTTGAACTACTGTTAAATGTTGTACTTTTTTATTAATTGACCTATGCTTGAGTCGAAAAAGTACGACGGATCAAGCTTCACCGGACTTGCGGGGGAGCGAGAGACTCTACCCCAAAGTAGTCATCTACCAACGCGTCTAGGGGCGGCTCGAGGGAGCCTCGTACCTAGGCCTAGCGCGTTGATACTGAAAAACATCGTGAAGGAGACGACGCCTGAGAGGCTCCGTCTCTGATTATCAATTTTATTTTGATTATGGCCACGCCCCCTCCGGCGGGTACGGGCGTTGTTACCTAAAGGGTAATTGTTATCTGAAGGGTATTCGCTACCAGAACACAAATTCAAACCGACAGCAGCGGCACGTTTGAAGATGACTTACTGGTTTTACTGTGACTGTATGGACTGGTAACTTTGTAACTTTGTGCTTCATTTGGTGATTTCCCAAAAATATTTGCAATTAACATCAACAGGCTCGTCCGCTCGAATTTAATTAACTCAATGTTTTCACAAAGCGCGATTTACGTTGAACATTCAATACAAACGTACAACTGACGGTGAAATAATTAACTTGAAACTAGCGTTCCGTCCCGCGGCTCTGTTGGCTTTAATATTTTTCCTTTACGAATTAAGTATTTTCCCTTTGCAAAAACATATCACACATATTTTGCTATTAATCAAAACGAGAACAAAAACTAGAATTATCCAGTTCGGTGTAGCCATTCTGAAATTGTGTGTACATACATTTTGGCGATTATTTTTATTACAAACTAGCTTTCCGCCGCGGCTCCGCCCGCGTTAACAGTTTTTCCCGTGGGAATGAGGCTTTTTTGCACTGTAAAAGGTAGCCTATGTTACTCAGGGCGAATGTAGCTTTCTAATAATGAAAGATTTTTTTAAATCGGTTCAGTAGTTTTGAGTTTACTCATTACAAACACGCACACACACACACCACACACACACACACACAAATACAAATCTTTCCTCTTTATAGTAACAGTATGATAGTATGAAGACATAAAGCGCTATGTAAGAAACCTGCCATACTGAAATTTCATCAAATTAGATCCGCCACCAACATAAATAAACTTATAAGAATATAGTAGCTTAAGCCACAGAATATACATATAAAACATAATTCAATACCTATCAGTCTTACCATTCCGTTCTCCTATATTCTTACGTAACTCCAAAACAGTTTAAAATTCATCGCGTGATTAACACCAAGCTCACTAATTAAGTGTCGTCATAAGCCAGCAATGTGTCTCTCATTTTTAATTCAGGTTCGGACTACGCAATACGTGCGTGTTAGTAAAGCGATCGCATTGACTTATTCGTCGTCGATTGCTGGCTATGACAGACTCTGTTAAAGACAACGACCAATAAACCTGACAATGGACGCTAATACACGTGATACGTTGCTTTTGTTTGCTTGTATTGGTAACGTGGTGATTAGGGTTGAGCTTCGTATGTTGAAAAATTTCGGCTTCTTTGTTTAAATATATTGTTTGTTTGTAGTAAAACATTTTCGTTCCAACAAGCGAATGAGATTTATAAAGTTTTAATATCAATTATAAATCGTATTTTTGTTGTCTGTTTGAAGTAAAATATAAAATTAAACTAGTATTACCTTGTCTTTTTAAATGTACACGATTTCATCGAAATATAGACAAATGCTACATGACCTAAGGAAAGGGCGGCTTTCTCCTGTATAACCAAACATAGGAATACAACTGCGATCCCCATCTGCCTGCCTGAAACAGGCATTATGGAAATGTCTGTTTTGCAATAGAAAGCTCTTAGCATAGTAAATCTAATATATAACCGGTTAAATATATAATCGGTTGAAGTGGTAAATCGATTTAAAGAAATGTGACATAAGTATTTCGAGGATAGATTTTGATTTCGATCCATTTCAATATTTTTATAAAGAATCAGTGCGCAACAACAAGTACGGTCGGTCGCTGAACGAACGAACGAACGAACATCCAAGCGAACGAACTACTGACTCTGGGAACCAATAGACTGAATGATTGAGGTGTTTTTATAATTCTTTCCAAAGAGAAAGGCAATGAAATAAAACAATGGCAGCCTACAGCTCAGTCTTTTAAAATTATTCATTCGAAACGTCAAACTCTGGTTAGTTTATAATCGATCTCGGTGTTGCCAATAGCCAAAAGTAAAAAAGGTAACCTTCATAATTATTTCTCCGACAAGTATTTCTGTGCAAAATTTTTTCCCAAGTTGTCTTTTTGGCAAAGAGCCGAAAGCTTAAAAGCCAAAACAGGCCGAAGCCGAACATTCGGACAGTCTCTATTACACATACGTGTTGCAGTACAGAGGTGAAGCTTATGAAAATTCATGGCTCTCCGAAGGGGCGGCATTGTTCCCGTAATTTATGTTGGTTGTAGGATAAACACCGATTTTATCAATATGACCGAGCCTTTATTACGAATTGTTGGTTTTGTTAAATATTTATTACTTTAGAATTTGTCGATCGGTTCGTTTTTGTTTTTCAAAAGAAGAACTCTGTTCGGTTGTTTTGTTTTCAACGGTTTTTGTTTGTCACGCAAAGCTTACATTTTGTATCGAAACAAAACAATTCTTAAAGACTTTTTCGTAATTTCCGTATCGGCTACGGCGTAGCAACTGGCGGCGGCGGCGTAGCGTATTCGTAGCCGGTTTCCGCTACGAGCTACGAAATCTCTCAATCAATACGTCGTCATGTCTAGACTTGTCTTTACTCCTACTGCTTAGTTCACTTACAACTTTTAGGTACCTGTCTTATTTTGTAAATGGTTGGAATGGAAAAAACAAATATTAAGCGTAATTAAAAATTACAACACAACGAAAATTTTTAAGGTATATAAAAAAATTCTTCGCTAAAAAGGTCTTGAGTCGTCATATTTCTAGCTGGTTCAAGGGTAAGATTAGATTAATTCCGACTTGCATTAAGCCAAAACGTAGAGGTTAGCAAAATCGTCATTACGTAAAAAACTGTAATTTCATAAAGCAAAATTCGAAAATCAAGTACAATACAGAAATATATGACTCCCTGGCTGCACCTTAGTGTACTAGGGGATCATATATCTCCGCAAGTGACTGTGCTAGTTGGTAGGCAACTACCCTATATGATACTACCACTCCCTGGGGGTAGACAGGACACGGGGCGGCGACGGCGCCAGTCTTCCGTGGCGCCAAGAATACTTCATCATGGTATTAGTCATACACGTCGATATCCTTATCCTTAAAAAGAGGGTATAAGTTTTATTTTAACTTAAATACTAATACTATAAATAAATATGTGGGCGCATTTCACATATCCTTTTGATTTGACCCCAAAGTAGCCGGAGTCTGTATTAAGTGTGTCAAAACAGCTAATATACATACATATATAAATATATAACATCCAGACACAAGGCAAACACAAGTGCTCATTACGCGAATGTTTGCCCTGGGCGGGATTCGAACTCGCGACCATTATTTATTTTTTGCATCAATCACGTAAATTGTATTGTCATTCGCAAATATTATGTTTCGAAGATACTCCAAAACCGTGGTTCACCCCATTAGTCCACCTGGGTGTACGAAGGGCGTTTTTTTCTTCCCAAGACCTACTTGTGTGACGGTAGCTGCACACTTATGCGGGCCGGCATTTTCGTTTCGGCAGCCATATGTTTGGTGGTTCTAAGTATCTTTATATAAGTATTGTATGTAGTTTATTTATGTTAGTGCCACCAACCCGCGCTGTTTAGCACTTTTCGCAATTTCCTGCTTGTTTGCCTGGAAGTGATTGCTACTTTAGCAATAAGCCACCTATTGGCTTCTTGTTTCACACTTTAAAATTGTAATAGTACTATTAATTTCTGGTGGCAGTAATGAATATTTGTATTTGTGGTCAATTACTGTCTATCTATGCTGACTGCCGACCGTATGTACCAGCTTGTGTGTGTAGCTACCACTACTACAACTACGGAAAAGTTAGGTTACTTCTATTGTAATCCGGGAACAACACGGCCATAACAATTATTACGAGTATAGAGTTTAAATGCCACGTTCTTACACGTGTTTGTCTACTATTAATATTTAATGTATTTCAAACCCTCCTAAGCGTTTTATGTGGGCGTTCTTAGCATTCATTTAATATTCATTGCATTACACTTTTCATTTTAATTATTCAACAATAATAATTGCTGTCTTTCAAATGCTGCATGCTGGAGGTTTTGTCAAATGATGTACACGTTTTTTTTGTACCTAGATCTATGCTACTACAACTAGGTAGCAATTATAGTACTGTAACCTGTAGACTTCGAATCGTCGGCTTTATATGCAATCCTTTAAATTTATTAGAGAGATAATCAAATAGATATGGGCTCGAGTCCCTGCCCGAGCTCAATGTTTTTAATTTTCGCTTCGTTTCCAAAATTTGACGATTGTTAGTCTTAGGAAAAAATACAAACCTACCTTTTATCGCGAGGAGATATAATATTCCATGAAAAAAACCAGTATCATTGCCAAATAATACCCAACTAAAGTAAAACCAAACAAATAAAAAACCCAAGTTCATAATTATTTTCCCGGTGGTATTACTTGCTGTCTGAAGCCGCCCTAAAACGAACAGCTGGTCTGAAGTACACTTAAGAGCACGTGCAGTGTGCGCTCAGACGAAATAAGGTACCCGTGTGCTGTGAGAGATATTGCTTGCAGACTGTACTCATTGCTAGCAGATGTTTAATTAGGTGGGATTTATAGTACAGTAAGTTACAGATTATGTGAAGAACAGATTGTGATTTTGTTACAGAATGTGTGTGTGTGTCTATTAATTTAAGGTTGATTTGAAAAAAATGTTTCTCTTTTGATATTGTTCATTCATTCAAAGAAGATCCTATATTGTAAACAAGCAGGAATGGAGTCGTTATGTAACTTAAAAGTCGGTGGCCAAATCCCTTTGTTCTCTATTATTGACTTTTGTTTATAACTACATATTATGATTTAAAACGGGATATTTAACGTGGTTTTTATACTTTTTGTCATTGGATTGGAATGGAACTCAATTATGACGTAAAGGTATAACAAAGATGGTTTTTTGGTAAGCATTTGATTCCATAATAGTACCTTTGTTAAATGAATAATTATAGGTATTGTTTTATTTAATTTAAAATAATAAATAAGTAAGTAACTAAATAATCATACTGTACCATTGTTAAACGTATTCTATAAATAAAATTTTATATTAAATTTTGCTCTGGTTTCTCTTAAATCTTACAAACTTCCGTAAGCCCCCGATCAAAGGAAATTTAAAACCCTCTTCAATCGACGCTGTGAAACTGACATTGATCTGTTGTATAAGTAAATGGCGTTTTCGCGTAATTTGGCAACAATATTCTGCGATTCAATTCCGTCGCGGATCAAGTTGGAAATCGGTGGGATTTTAATACGTCTACACGCAATGTCAATTTTCTTGGAGACTCCTAGACGAGACGAATTATACATATACTACAACAACTTCTAATCTCTATTACGAGCGAAAATCTTTAAATTAATTTAAATAAAAACATTAGATGGAGTTAACGAATTTAATATTATACACATAGTCGAAAATTTTGTTTTGTTTATGTGCAATAAAATATATAAATAAATAAATGATTACCCATTTTAGGCGTTTTCCTTGGAAGGGTGGTGTTACTTCAACACTTGGGTTGGGTAATAAAATTATTTTTATGTCATCATATAGCACATATACGTGGAACTCGAGCCTACCCTGAAATCAGGAATAGGCCTTAATCGACCATGCTAGCCCAGTGCGGGTTGGTCAACTTCACACACAACCCTTGAATTACTTCTCAGGTATGTGCAGATTTTCACGATGTTTTCCTTCAACGCAGGCGTCGAATAAACGTACATATGAATTTGAAAACACATTAGTACGTGCCGAGGATTGTACCCGCGAACTTCCGAATGGAAGTCTACGGCCCTAGCCTCTTGGCTACCGACGCTCTATTTTTATGTGCTTCCCGTGAATGTTGTAGGTAGTAAAATAAATTCCCAAATGCTTTTTAAGTAACAACCCTTTTATTACCCGCAACATAGGCCCTCGCACATACAAATGGCGCGTTCCTGACAAATGTCATCTGTTAACAAATGACGGTGTAATGCGGGTTACTTCGTCAACTCCAGCGCAGCGGCTTGATTCATTGGAGGAGGTGATTTGATTTATTTTACACCTTAAACCTTTATGGTAGCCTGGTACACGAGGAAATCGATGTCTCTTTCTTTTCCTTAAGCCTGGTTGAATAAGGGAATTTGGAGGTAAATGTCGCTTTTGAATTTATGTAACCAAATGGGGGTGGGTAGTTTCATCATCATTTTCATTAAATGAAAAAAGAAAAAAGATACAAAAGAAAATGCACATAAGAAAAAAGGGCGTATCTGACACATTTTTTGTGTGATTTTTTTCTTTTACTGAAAACACCGTTATACCGTTATACTTTTCGAAAAAAAGATGTCAGTTGCGTCCTATTGCGTTATGGTGGCAGAATTTCATCACAAGATCGTGTCGGTCTATCTAAAACTCCCCCCAATTACTCTCCTCGATCAACCAGTCCCCTGGGAGAGACAGGTGAAGTACTTGGGAGTCATCCTTGACTCTGCCCTTCGCTTTGGCCCTCACATCCAATCTGTTCGCAATCGTGCCGCCTCTGCTCTCGGCCTCTTGCACCCCATGATTGGGCAACGCAGTAAAATGTCGCTTAGAAATAAGCTTAGACTTTACTTAGCGTGCATCCGTCCTATCATGACTTACGCCAGCGTAGTCTTTGCGCACTCTGCGCCCACGCATATCCATAAGCTTCAAGTTATCCAAAACCGGTTCCTCCGCCGGGCTACTGGTTGTCCTTGGTTCGTTCGCAACATCGACCTTCACGTCGATACCGAACTCCTCTCCATTAGTGGCTTCATGAAGGAAGCATCTAAACGCTACTTTGATGAAGGCCCTTCCCATCCCAATCCGTATGTTGTCAAGTGTACGGGCTATTTCCCGCACCCCACTACGCGGTTCCGCCGCCGTCCCAAACATATCCTTTCCGAACGTGACGACGAAATCACTGATGCAGTTAAAGCAGTCAAAGAATTTAGGTTACACCTTACAGAATGCCCTTCTGGTAGTGAATACCCTTCAGGTAACAATTACCCTTCAGGTAACAACGCCCGCACCCGCCGGCGGGGGCGCGGCCAGAACCAAAATCTAAATTGAAAATCAGAGACGGAGCCCCTCAGGCGTCGTCTCCTTCACGATATTTTTCAATATCAACGCGCTAGGCCGTGGTCCGAGGCTCCCTCGAGCCGCCCCTAGACGCGTTGGTATATGACTTTTTTTGGGGTAGAGTCTTCCACTCCCCCGCAAGTCCGGTGAAGCTTGATTTGTCGTACCTTTTCGACACAAGCATAGGTCAATTCAAAAAAAAAAAAAAAAAAAAAAAAAAAAAAAAAAAAAAAAAAAAAAAAAAACTATCTAAAAAATGTGGAGGAAATTAAAAAATCTAAATTATTATTTTTTGAAATAATTTTATATACGTATAAGGCTTAGCTCTAAGATAGGCGTTGCTCTAAGGTATAAGGTCAAGACAATATCTGTCGAGACAGTTGTCACAAAATAAAGAATACAAGAAACATAAGAGTGAACAATAGAACAATTAATTACGTTTTTTTTTTTTTTATCTATATTGTATTTTTTAAGTTTAATTATTTTTTTCTCCCTTAATATTCTCCTTTACACAGCCTTTAACCATGTTAAAAATTAAAGTTAAAAAAAAAAACAGAAAACGAGTGCTTAATCATTCCGAGTAGAGCTCTGACAATCGTTTGAAACTTTTAAAATGAGCATTCCACTTGTGAACATCTGTTTGAACCGTGCTAGTACAGCAAGCGAGTAAACGGTATTGGCCAGTCAGTTTAGCAACTTTCCAACATTTACTAAAACATCAAAATTACAAAATATTGATTTATTTAGCTTATTGCCAAATTAGCAATATCTTCCAGGCAACCTTAGGATAAGGAGAGTGAAAAAGAAAAATATCTATGCGGCTCGGTGTCAAGACAGCATACCTATCACTATCAAATATAATTTAAAAAAATCTTTCCAATTGAGCATTTTTCCGAACAGATAAAAAAAAGAGTTCGTCGCACAATACTCGCATGAATCGCTGTCTGTCAACCAGCAGCGTGTAAGAGACTGGCATGGTGTAAACGTATTAAATAACCAAGAGTCGAGTAGAGATACAAATTGCGTTCCATTCCACGCTAAAAATGCGAGTTTCACACAAAAAGGGACGTCCGGACGAGGCGCTCCCTTATATTACTCTTTTTTTTATTTAGGAGTTCCGTTCCGTCCCACATCATTGTGCGGATGACGAATGACCGGCTCGCTTTTAAAAACCCTTTCTGGGGTTCCGCAATGGAACAAATTTTTAAAAAGTCTATTGGTTTTTTTTTTTTTCAACAAACATAAGTAAGGTTATCTTATCAGTAGGCCTACTATGTAAGTAGCGACAGGCTCGAGAAGCTGTCAAACGCGACATAGTGACATTAGAGCCATAGCAGTTCTGTCAATATGTCACGTTTGACAGCTTCTCGAGCCTGTCGCTACTTACATAGTAGGTATTCAGATAGAGACGAGAGCCGGTCTTGGTTTGAGCAAAGCTTATTAACGGAAAATATTAAACCTTCACTTCAAAAAAATACTAAATGCTCACCAAAATAACTTGATTTGGATTGCACACTAATATTAGGTTAGGTTAAGAGTGCAAACCATTTATTTTGATGTGCATTTTTTATGATATCGTTTTAAATATTCGTACATGCCCTTATTAACTTTTGAGATGACGACGTCATTAAGGGAACCTATAATGAATAAAGTAAGGTATATTAAAATTTGTGTTGTAATTGTACTGAACCCCATGAATTTAAGTTCTACTCGTAACTGTTCCTTGTTTAAATGAAAATGCGGATATTTTCCATACACCGTTTTTGTGATAGTGCTTCCACATTACAATAGTTTTCGTTCAATAGATTGGAGTATTTTCAGCGTCGATATTGTAACTTGTTTTTGTTTGTACATACATATATTATATGTATATTATAGGGTGAAAATATATATTTCAATACAGCTACCGTGTGTGGTGGCCAGATATAAATATAAGTTATAGCTGGACATATTAATATGAATATAGCTGCGTGTATATTGGACTTTAAGTTCAAATTAAAGTACTTAGCTTAGTTGGTAGGCAGAATTTATGAATTAATGTAAAAAGTAACTATGTTGTTAGATTTCTTTTTTCGCAAATTGCGCCTTTATTTATCTGGCAATAAAATAACTTTTTATGTGCAGGAAACTTTGTTTTGTTTTGATCTCAACCAGCTGACGAGGCAGTTGCGAACTATTTGCGAATTACGCGTGACTTGGCCCCTTTTTTGTTTGGTCAAACATGTTTCAAAACGAATAGAAGTAATAAGTTTTTGGTTATTAATACCAATAAACTCGTGTAATTAAATGAGTTATCTTATAATGGCTTGTAGAACGACCGCAGACTTAGATAAATAGGTAGGACTAAAATGACTTTCGTGCTTTCCGATGTACGGCGGAATAATATTGCCAAAAAAAATTTTCTTTTCTTCAATTTTTTCTGACCTGAATCCAAGTCCTTTTAGCCGTATTCTGCATCCCAACAAACCGCAGCAATTATGCTGCCAACTCCAAGTGTAACTATCTCCTCATCAGTCCCTTGAAGTCGTGAAGTCAGCTCGTCAGTTCGGGTTAGCGCCCAAATATCCACTTTTGAAAAGTCAAGGGATATTTTCGGCCACATCCAAATCTGGTCAAAGGGCCAATATCCGTTGGTAAAAATATAGAGTACAACTGGTGTCAAAAATACGTAAAATATTCTTAATAATTGAAAATGCTCCGAAAGTACCAAACCGATTTTGGCGAAACTTGGCACAAAGTTAGAATAGACCTTGCGAAAGAACATAGGCCAATATATCCCTTAAATGCATAGCGTTGCCAATTGGCAACATATAATAAATGTTTTTTAATTTTAAGAAAAACATATTTACATATTATTTTTTCGGCTTATATGGTTACTGATATTCATTATAATGAAAACAAATAGATTTTATATTTTTTCTCGTGCTGTACAAATATATAAATGTATTTATTCCTGCTTAGGTACCAATTACCGCCAAAAGGAGATTTGATGGCTATGCCTATATCAAAAACAAAAAATAAAATAAAATACTTACAAACATCCTATCGACTTCAAATAAAATGTATGTTATAGGAGTTGAAATGAATTTTTATAAAATAAAAAAAAAAAATTTTTTTTACTATTTTTTATATTCACGTTATCCATTTTTATCAATTTTTTACTTTTTGCAAAAATCTCAGCGAAAAAAAAAATAAAAAAATTTAAAAAAAATTTTTTTTTTTTTCATCTTTTTATGTCAATAAACAACCTGTTTACAAATTTTCGTTAAAATTTAAAAACTCATGCATTTAAGGGATATAGGTATAGGTATAACCATAACCTGTTAACGCGGGCGGAGCCGCGGCGGAAAGCTAGTCCTCAATAGTTCCACAGTAAAGTGAGTAGCCCGTACAGTGCGCAGTGTGGAGACAATGACCGCTCGATCGCGCGTGCGTCATGCGCGGGCGCACACAGCGGTCACCGCACGCGTTACATTACCACCACTTACCATTCACCCGACACACGGTATGCTAGACTGACGGACGGAATTTTTTTTCCAAACTTGTATTTTTGTGTTCAGCTACACTCCCATTATCTTCTACAATCAGTTTTTTGAAAAACAAATTAATGTATAGTAGAAACGAGGATTCTTCAGTTTTATCATGGTCTAACTAAGATAAACAAGGTGTAACCGTTAGACCACGTGACTGACACAAGCCTACGTCATTTTGCGCTGTTCATCCTTGTCTATTAACACGCATTCGACAAGGATGAACAGCGCAAGATGACGTAGGTTTGTGTCAGTTACGTGGTCTAATGGTTAGACCTTCTTTTCTTAGACCATGAGTTTTATTATATTATAGTATAGAAGAAGATAGAAGATGAAGAAGATATATTTTGGTCGTAGAGCGGCAGCGAAAACAACTTTGCGATACAAAGGTATTTTTGCCGCTCCGGTTGTCTAATTTGCTTTCGTACTGTTCGGCATTGGTGCGCTCTAGATTGCAAAAATACTTGGTAAATCTGCGCACGTTAGCTAGAAACAGGGATTCTTAGTCATTTTATCCTGTTATCTTGTTCACTGTTGCATATAGTACAGTGTTATTTTGCCTTCTCTACAATGACTGATAAATTTTGCACCGGACTGTTTTAAAATAAGCGGCTTATATAGTTTTTTTCCCCTCTGCCATTGAATGTTATCAAACAATAATCCCATTTCTTTTAATGCCATAATATCCACTAGGGATGTAACAATAAAATAACAGTTAAAATATTACTTAAGCGCACGATATTACCACAAAATACGTAATTTGTGATATTACAGAATTTACGGGCTCTCGTGTCCGCATAATTTGTCCAACAACGACCAATCACTGCACTCAGGCATATCAGAACCTGTCACCGCAACTATGCACTCTACCACATTGAAACAATGTTGCATTTTGAATTCACCCTGTCTCATCACAGAATTCCCAACATAATGAATTTGGTTCGTCACGATTCCAAGAAAGGTGATCGGACAATGAAACAAGATGTAGTCCGGGAGCCGAGGGCCTAAACACCTACCTCATCGAGTACCCCAACAGGCTATCTCTAGGTCGTTAACCGTCACTTAAACACTGAAAAAAAAAATAGTCTGCCAGAGCCGATCCTGCCGGGTCATCGAAATTTTTGACGTATTTTTTTCGTGGAACTTACCTCATAAAGTACCCGAATGAAAGTGGTGGCATCAGTTAACCATTGATTAATAATGTATAAAAAAATTGGTCTGCCACTGCGCAACCTGCCGGAAGTACTTGGCAGACGCCCTGAAATGTGCCCATCTGACACCCTTCACTTACCTCATCGAGTACCCCAATAGGCTATCTCTAGATCGTTAACCGTCACTTAAACACTGAAAAAAAAAATAGTCTGCCAGAGCCGATCCTGCCGGGTCATCGAAATTTTTGACGTATTTTTTTCGTGGAACTTACCTCATAAAGTACCCGAATGAAAGTGGTGGCATCAGTTAACCATTGATTAATAATGTATAAAAAAATTGGTCTGCCACTGCGCAACCTGCCGGAAATACTTGGCAGACGCCCTGAAATGTGCCTATCCGACACCCTTTGACAAGTTTTGACCTGGCAGACCTTGTGATCCATTATCACAGGCATTTTGGTTATTTTTCGGCGTTGGTCCCATCGAGGTACTCGATGAGGTAGGTGAAGGGTGTCGGATGGGCAATAATGGGCATATTTCAGGGCGTCTGCCAAGTACTTCCGGCAGGTTGCGCAGTGGCAGACCAATTTTTTTATACATTATTAATCAATGGTTAACTGATGCCACCACTTTCATTCGGGTACTTTATGAGGTAAGTTCCACGAAAAAAATACGTCAAAAATTTCGATGACCCGGCAGGATCGGCTCTGGCAGACTATTTTTTTTTTCAGTGTTTAAGTGACGGTTAACGATCTAGAGATAGCCTATTGGGGTACTCGATGAGGTAAGTGAAGGGTGTCAGATGGGCACATTTCAGGGCGTCTGCCAAGTACTTCCGGCAGGTTGCGCAGTGGCAGACCAATTTTTTTATACATTATTAATCAATGGTCAACTGATGCCACCACTTTCATTCGGGTACTTTATGAGGTAAGTTCCACGAAAAAAATACGTCAAAAATTTCGATGACCCGGCAGGATCGGCTCTGGCAGACTATTTTTTTTTTCAGTGTTTAAGTGACGGTTAACGACCTAGAGATAGCCTATTGGGGTACTCGATGAGGTAGGTGTTTAGGCCCTCGGCTCCCGGACTAATGGTTGTACGAATTGGTAATGCAAATGTGATGCTGCGAGCATCGAACTTTTAACCTCCGCAACGTAAATTAATATTTCTCCCACGCCCCTTTGTCTGTGCTCAAGTGATGTGTTGGCGGGGGAATATGTTACCTTAGAATATTGTTTTTAATTTATTTTTTGTTTTAATTTTTGTTATGCCTTCTGCACTTCTTTCGGCTGGTCACTGTTCCCCTAAGATACAGTTTTTAATACTAGTTTAGGAGAACAGGGGCTCTACTCTTAAGTGTCAAGCATGCTAACCTAAATTTGTTTTCTCATTTGTTCCCATACTTGTTTGTTTTTGTGTAAACAAAGTTTTATTATTATTATTTATTAGAATAAGGTTCAAATAAGATCTTATAAATTTTCTGCTTTGGCCCCGGTTTTTCTTGTTTATTTCATCCGAGTGCCGTATGATTAAAAATTAAAAATAATAATATTAATTGTTGTTGTTGTTCTTGTTGTTTGTTTTCTTGCACCCAAGTGCATTGCGATCGGGAGTATACATACAACATAAATTTACAAATATATGAGAATGTATTGTGTATTGGCGTAGTATTATTAATTTATTTCTTATTGTATGGGTATTTCTCGTTTTTGCAAAATTCGACTGTGACTGGCAGTTTTTGAGCCTGTTATAGCAAAACACTTAAAATGTGCTTTGTCCTCTTAAAGTATACATCAAATACTATAACTTCAGAAAAAAGAAACATACATTTCATTCATACTTTTTTTTACATAAATTTTTAAACCATGAAAAATGTCCCTTCCGTGTGTGTGATCAGTCTGTCTCAAAATACAAAAAAATTTGCTGTGTTATATCTGTTAAAATAAATGCTTAAAAAAGAATTCCAATCATATTTGAAATAAATTTATTCAATAAATATAGTAGTTTAGGGGGTTTTTATCTTTCTTTTTTTCTTTTATATGGTTACAAAGTTTGTGATCAATTTTTTTGTCCCTTCCATGGATGAATGTCACACTTGCCCTAACTAAAAAAATATTGTGAATGTATCCAAACGAATTTGATCATAGGCAAGGGTTGATCCACCATGTTTTGATTTAGTTATCGGTTGCTGCCTGCAGCTTACGTTATCTAAGAATGGAAGCTTTGTTTTTCTATTCTCGCATTTCGTCAAGCATAAGTGGTCACAACTAGGTTGTTTGTAAAAGCTATGAACACTTTAGTAATGCAGTCATTTTTGCTGTATTGATGCGTTTTTGTATCAAGAACTCCTAAATTAATTTGCATGTTCATTCATGATTTTGAAATTATGTTTCTTGACCTTCATCTTCAAAATGTCTCTTCCATGGGTGTCACTTCTATGGATCCGTGGATAAAATTACACCCACGGAAGTGACATATATTCCATGGAAGTGAACATTGTAATGGATGAAGGTGTGGATGAGGGAGGTTTGTATGAAAGTGAATGTTTCTGGTTGTGTATGGCATGGTTTTTAACTATTTTTAAGGTTCCGTACTTCAAAAACAAAAAACGAAACCGTTATATGATCACTCTTGTATCTGAATAAAATCATTGTGATCCAGAATTTAACCACTTCAACTGCATTGTTTGTGGCATCCATCTGGTCCTGCTGCGAGCAGGTGGCAGGGCAGGCATTGCAGGACACCAGGTGGGCTATAGACTGCGCCGTAATCCCACTCATAGGTATATTCCATATTTGGGTCCTCCCGAGAGTCCCCACCTGAACATATTTTCCTTGCTCCGGCCAACCTGAGACCGGAGTATGTTTAAAGTCTTCCAGATTGGCCATGGTAGGCTATGTCCGGCGGGTAGGCTCGCAGGAAGCGGTACAAACTGATCTGAAAGTGGTGGTCCACAACGATGAAAAATCCCATTCAACCAAACCCTGTCTTCAAGATGCCATGGGATTGCGTTTGACCACAGTCTCACTTGGTGAAAAGCGGCGCCGTGGCCGATGAAAGAACACGCTCACCCAGAAAATGCATATTCACTCTAGACTTGAAGACACGCAGGTTGTACGATTCCGGGAAAACAGATGTAGGGAGAGAATTTCATTCTCTGGCCGTACGCACCAAAAATGAAGACGTTTGGTGCGAACCAAGGGGAGTTCGACCAGATGTGGGTGGTATTTCCCATGGCGCCGCGTATTCCGGTAACCGAATGTGGTTGGAGGGATCAGTTCGTGGAGTGCCTGAGAGTATTCCCCATGACACACTTTATAAAAAAGCGAGAGGCTGGCAACTTTGCGTCGATGCTCCAAGCTTTGAAGCTTGGTCTTAGTAAGTTGGTCATAGCCAATGAGTCTCCGAGGGCATCCAGCTGATACTTGGCAGAGCCATCCCATAAGTGACAGCAGTCCATGCATGAACGAACTTGTGCTTGGTAAGCTTTGGTATAACTGGAGCATCTGTTCTTGAGTAAACCATCAGTACATAAAGTACATCTTGCTATCATGAAGAAATTAACGGATCCAGGCTGTTTGGAGTGTGGACCTGTCTTCATTTCCCGGCAGAGTGTCCATTGATCTCACTGCCAAGATAGGAGATATTAGGCTCAGACAATTAAATTGACAATCAACCACCAATCTCTGCAAATTCAAGAGAAGTGGGAGAACTGCGGGGCCGATCCAGAATCCTCGGCGATGTGAAGGGTACGTCAGAATATGAGAGGCGGATGGATAGGGAAAGACTTGGCTACGGTGTAACACTATAGCCGTAGTTATCCTATCGTGACATTCTATTCTGTACCTGCATCCCTGAACAGATCTAAGGTGTTGTTAGGGCATACGCAAGGCGGCCTAACGACGCCTCCTGAGGGTGACACGCGGAAGCGGGAGGGGAAGCCTGTCCACGCGAGTTTAACTCACTCTTGACCGGCTTTTCTATTTATACTGAATAATTGAGACACATAAAAAGATAGCTGTTAGCATACCAACACTGATACTAATAAAAGTTCATCTTATAATTTAGTAGTATTATTATAATATTTACCTAAAGAATTACTTCTCTGTAAAATTTCATTTCCATGGATGCATTAATGTATGGGAATGTCACTTCCATGGGACCAAGGTCACTACCGTGGATGCCCGTTTTTTTTAAACCCCTATAACTAAGTACATAAAGGGCTGCGAGCTCGGTGAGTATTTTTACCTCAAACAGCATTACCAGAACTACCAAAATCCATCATCAGATTAACTAAAAAGAAGAGTGCCCTTATTTATCAATTTTGTGAAGCGAGAACGAGAATTACCCGTATATGTATAGTATAAACAATAAGAATTTAAAAATAATTCTACTAATTGTTGTTTGTTTTTTATAGTTCGTCAATGAAGATGGCTTAGGCTGGGGCAGTTGTGTTATGGACGTTAGGGTTATATCTTCTTTATATGGGATTTGAAAAAATCTTTTAGTAACCTTTCGTATGGGGTCTCAAATGAAAGAAAGGACTTCTAAAATTAAATTAGTACACCATTACAATTCGGTCACCTGTTTTAACAATCCAAATATTCTCCAATGTCATTTTCGGTCCCCACATAAACGCAAAACATAGGCGAATAAAAGTTTTAAGTTTTCACCAGTGGGTTGTTGTTAAGAACACGCGTCTGTCGTGCTTCGGAATGATTAGAAATTCTTAAACTTGACATTGGCCAAAGTTATAACAGCGCCAAATTAAAAAAAATATAATATTGTCCGGTTGATTACCGGAAAATTGGTCGCTAACCAACCCGAGTTGCATCGCTTTTGCTCGCTATGCGCTTTGAATTAAAGAATAATGAGATGTGTCGTGTCGTGGATAACGAAATGAATATCAGTTTTCGTGGAGAATAGAATGATGAGACGTTTTTTGATTATTTTGCACTAAAATCTGTAAGCGGGGTTATTTTAAGCATATCTTTAATTCTTGGTCCTTTCTTACTGATATTTTATTTTATTTTTTAATGTGAAAGTTTGCATCTCTTTTTAACTACGCTTGTGGCGCAAAATCGCAGCATCAAAGTAGATGGAACAGAGAAACAATGCGCGAAATGTGGCGTAGCCTAGCCAAATCACACTGGAAGAGCATACACGTGGCGAGCACTTTCAGTGTCAAGTAATATTTAATAAACCGCATACTAAACAAGGTCTTAGTATCGCTTGAAACTTCCTAAAAGTCGCGCTAATCGCCTCGCAAGTCGAGCCGCGCAACTCCAGAAGCTTAGCCGTTCCCTAAGTCGATTAAGCTCTGTTGAAAAAAAAAACATGTCATGATGTTACTGCTTGTTCATTTGAGCTTCATCTATCTGTAGTGTTCCTAAATTATGACATTACACAGCATCCGCCTACACCGCATGGCGATTGCCTCTCAAATTGTGTTGCGGTGAAAAACCCTGGTACAGTCCAAAGCAAATCAAGCTAAACACTTTGGACTTCGCTTCGGATCATGAACAGCCTCAGCCGATTAGTAAAGAGCTAGCTTCTCATATAAGAGGTCCTGGATTTGACTTGCGGCGGGGCACTGTAGAACGAAAATTTGAGAGTTTTTTCATGTGGCTCAGGCTGATTGGACAAATCTTCGAAAAAGCCCACATTTAAATGAGCAAGGATGTTATACTGCCCGCGTTGCTCTAAGATTACACGCATTCGACAAAGATGAATAGGCAAAATGTCGTAGAAATGACGTAGGCTTGTGTCAGTCACGTGGTCTAACGGTTAGACCTTGTTTTCTTGGACCATGGTCACAGAAGAAAATAATAGTAATAACCCATACAGAAAGGACACTCACCCCCCGCGCCAAAATGAGTTCCCGCCCGATATAGCGCCCCACGCCCCGCACCCCGCAGGCGCCGCGGGACTCCGCCGCGCGCCGGTGGTGTTCGGGAGTGTTTTACATAGCGCCTAGCGCCACTGACTTGTAGTTGTTATTTCAAAAAGAAGTTGGCTGTCAAAATGCGTTTTCTATATGGAGTGACCGCCCAGTGCCATGGTACTACCGTACAACTTCCTTGGAATGAGGCAGCTCAATATTTCTGACACGGGTTAATGACGGTGGACGTCATTATAATTACAGTCCGTATGTCCAGTTTGGTCTGCCCTTGACTGTACCAGCGGAACGTTGCTTTGTGCCAATTATCAGCTCTGTGGTCGCAGTTCGAGAAACACAGAAATTGAAATGTCTTTTTACTGTTATTGCAGTATCGTGTGTAAAACATAGTAATAACCTGCCAAATGCAAGAGGTTATTGAGTGCTGTATGTTGTCGTATAATTGGAGTTGGTTTGACTTTTCCGCTTATTTGCATGGGGCACACCTTCTAGGTAATTGGAACTATTTGAATTTCGAATGCTATATTTTTTGAAACGACATGCAAACTTCTTAGTAGTAAAAAAAAATTGGCGGGAAATCATCTGTCAATTGTTTTTTATCACACATCCAAGGATGTTAAGACGTACCTACTTATACTTATAACATCCTTGCACACATCAAAGTTTTTCAGATCTGTGGTCCTCCTGTTTTCTCGTATCGGTCCTCCGGCTCGATTGTATGAAAAAATATTTAAAATTCATAAGAGAGTATTTTGAAAAGCAATAAACATAACATTTTGGTTATAATATAACATGTTGTTTTTTTAAGTTACGCAATACTTTTGTGTGACCTATGTATATCGGCTTTGCAAATGCATTCCTTTGCATTGAAAATGTATGTACTCAAGCCGATGGTTAAATGTTAAATGCTCGGAGGATCCACGTTCGAATCCCGTCACACTTGTCGATCACATATCACTTTTTATGACTCTCCGCAGTTTGGTTATGTTATGATGTCATTGCAGAACGACATGATTGTCCGAAAAGAAAGATGATATTGTGTTTCGGAAAGCACGTAAAGCCGTTGGTTCCGGCGACTATTTCGGATGTAGTCGAAATAAAATCAAAAGGCGTAATAATTATGAGACCAAGGTATGCATAGGTGCAGGATTTTTCTCACGATATTTTCTTTCACTACAAAAGAGTCAAATGAACGTACCAGCTACATATTATATTATTAAAATTTAAACGTAGGTAGGTGGGTAATTTAATTTAATGCTACACAAACTAGCGCCTCCTAGATTGGAGGAAGTTTTTTTATGGCACTAGCATAACTTGCTTTGTGCCAGTGTCAAGTTTAAAACGTAGGGAAACTAAAGCACAGAAGAAAATAATAGTACTAACCCGTACAGAAAGGACACTCACCCCCCGCGCCAAAATGAGTTCCCCGCCCGATATAGCGCCCCACGCCCCGCACCCCGCAGGCGCCGCGGGACTCCGCCGCGCGCCGGTGGTGTTCGGGAGTGTTTTACATAGCGCCTAGCGCCATTGACTTATAGTTGATATTCAGTTGTTATTAAAAAAGAAGTAGCTTGCTTGTCAAAACGCGTTCTCTGTATGGAGTGACCGCCCAATGACTAAAGGAAAACATCTAAAAATATAGGCACCAACAGTGACAGCAGAATATTCAGAGCTGTGCTGTTAGTATAACTACTATAATATAAGTATAACTACTACAGCATATGCTGAGTCAGCGGCCAGCGCCGACTTGATATGCGGATGCACGCATCATGTGTTCTTAAAATTTTGTTTGCCTTTTTTATGTTTCCTTGTTTTGTTTCATTACCATATTTTCCCCATGTTTTGTGTATAATAATTTTGTCACTCGCGTTTATCTGTTTTGTTCTACTTTATAGTTTTTGTGTTTTTTATGTGCTGCCTGTGTGTTTTGTGTATCAATAAAGTGTTTTCTATCTATCTAAACTCAGACAGTCTCGGCCTAGAAACCAGCCACTTGAATAGCTTCGTCAGTAGCCTTCATCAAGTCCTCTCGCTTGCAGGCGACGACAGGACAAGAAGGACAGCTAATGAGATGGTCTATTATACCATACAATTGTGTTAGAAACATCACTTTTAGCCAGTCACCAAGCAACCAAGCCACCGGCGTTCATTCGTACATCCTAGTGAATTTGTACTAATTTCGCTACTGAAACGCCTCTTACTTTTTATTGGCCGCGTTATCTTCAAGAACAATTTGTTTTCCCTGTAAATATTTGTCTCGGAATCTTTTTCTGTAGGTACACAAAATACACAAAAAAAATCTCAAAGGAGGCGCCTCGCCATTCCTGCCACGATTTATTTCTATTGTGGTATTGAAAAAGATGGTATCGCGTTGTTTTCTCGCGGGGGTGAGGAGAGCGGATGGGGGGGGCGCCGAAATGGTGAGAAAACGCAAATTGTGCTGAATTTCGTTATTATTTGGCACCGGCGGGATGCGCGATAACGCGACCAGGGATGTAGTCAGGGGATTCATGAGGACACGAAATTCTTTTGCACTTATGAACTTGCTTATCATACTTCATACTAATATTGTAAAGAGAAAAGATTTGTATTTTTGTGTGTATGTTTGTAATGAATAAATTCAAAAACTACTGAACCGATTTAAAAAATTCTTTCACCATTGGAAAGCTACATTCATTCACCCTTAGTAACATAGGCTACCTTTTACCGCGGGAAAATGCCTCATTCCCACGGGAAAAACTGTTAACGCGGGCGGAGCCGCGGCGGAAAGCTAGTAAGTAGCTTATAATACAATTTCGCAAGGTTAAGGACATGCGACGACTACATCGGGTTCCTGCGGTACAAGTTGAAGGTTCCTGCGGTAAAGAAACAGCGACTATTGCTGTTTCGTTATAATAATAATAATAATAATAATAAAGGTATGGACAAAGACAATTTTTACCTTAGGATCTTTTTATGACTAAGGTTAAATGAAAACTTTAAAAGAGAAATCAATAAATAATTTGATTGCTTACATTATGTATGACTCTCCCTGCACTTTACTTTTACCAAACATTTCTTTACTTAAAGAAAACCACAAAAAAATCACTTCCGTCCAATATACATTGACCTCGACTAGACAGAAACTGCAAAAAAACCTTTTCCCAACCGTTGACCCATTAAGTAGATCCCATTTGATCCCTCAGGGCGTCTGATGGAGGTGACTTCTAAGCTGCCCGCAAAAATGGGTTTACGGGGCGCAAATTTGCTTAAACGGCTAAAGGGACCAATTCAGAAAAATGGGAATATACTACTACTACTTTCCAATCTCTTTAGAAAAATGGCGCCGCCATCTTAAAAAAAAACTTAGGGAATAAACAATTTAAAAAAAAACCGGCGGCTTGAAATTGAAGACTTAACTTAGGTACAGCACCTTAAGTTGTATAGAAACAATCACATATGTTTATTAATAGTTCAATGTAGTTATAGATAAATAGATACAGGTATCTCGTAACTACAACGAAGTATTTATAATAAATTACAGTAATGGCTTTTAATCCTACATTTTTTAAAATCAGGATCATTTTCGGGGTTATTATTTTTTAGGGGAGGGGGCGCCATTTATCCCCTTGTAGCCGCATAAGCGACGGCCCTGGCAAAGGGGGATGTTGTGAAAAATCTAATAAAGAGGAGCGCGAAGTGGGTGAGATTGGAAATATCGCTTAATGCTGCGCCGAGTGCGCACCAAATTATTTTGGACACAAAAGAACACCCTGTACGTTTGGGACGCGCATCTTCGGGGCCGGTGAGCGTTTACACCATGCCAGTACATCGGACCAGCTGGTCGATGCTTGTGTCGATCTACCCTCAGTTGTTTTTGTACGAGTATTCCATAGTTATTTTGATATGATTATATCTATGTTTTAATAATAGGTGTTAATTTATTATATTATATTCATTGTTTATTGGTGTTAAGTGCTTTGTTGTGTCAAAACTAGCACCAAATTAATCTGAGTTATATTTATTGTTAAAAAAAATATATATTATGGTTTTTTTACCAATGTTTACCCCTCATTTTTAAATTTTCATATGGGTGACTTAGCACAAGAAACGTATTTATGTTTAAGATGTGATGTGTGCATTTAGAATAAGAGCTTTATGTGTACTTGGTAATTATCTTATCACTATCACTACATAGTATAAAATAAAGTCGCTTTCTCTGTCCCTATGTCCCTATGTCCCTATGTCCCTATGTCCCTATGTCCCTTTGTACGCTTAAATCTTTAAAACTACGCAACGGATTTTGATGCGGTTTTTTTTAATAGATAGAGTGATTCAAGAGGAAGGTTTATATGTATAATACATGCATAATATACTGAAGGATAACCCACAATAACCATTTTCCCGTGCGGAGCCGGGGCGGGTCGCTAGTGGTAAATAAATGACCTTTAAAAATCAATCAATCAATCAGTACAGGTTTCCCACTAATCAATAAATGAATATATATGGGGACATCTCACACACGCCCTTTTGAGCTCACAAACAAAACTGCAATGCGATGCGATGCTAATTAGATCGGAAGTTCTTGAAATACATTCGTGAGAGTTCTGTTGTGTATGTTATATATCTATTTTACCTTTTATGTTTAACGCACTGCCTTGCAGTTATTTATTGTTACAAATCCTGTACCCAAAAGGGCTGCCTGGTAGAAATTGCTACCTTAGTAATAAGTCCGCATTTTGTACACCTGTGTTGTTGTAAGTTGTGTTTTCATGTATTATTTTGTGTGCAATAAAGCTTATTCTATTTTGGTTTTGATGCAAGCTCGCAAGTTTTTCTTCTTTATTATTAAAGGGTTAAGAAAAAAGAGATCTTGCACAAAACTTGATAGATATGTACGAGTATAATAGTTTCTAGTCGCTTCATCGAGATGGTTCGTTCCTGGAGCTCTATTTCTCAAACGTTCGTATGACTTAGCGTAGGCGTATGCGACATAAGTCACAGTCGACTTCCAAGTCGAAGTACGCTGTTTTTCCGTATTTCTGAGTCACTCGTCTTCGATATGGTTTTTTTTCATTTTACGCAGATAAAACAAAAACCGGTAGTTTCCGAATAAATCTATGGTAGCTCCTCTTTGCGGATTGTCGCTCTCGCTCCCACTCCCGTGTCGATCGTATAGGCGTCTCTTTCATGTCGGGGATGTCTGTGTGTGTGTGTGATCCTAATGTCAATCGAGCGAGTCATTGTTGGAATATAGACGTTATTGCCTGGCATTTAATCTATCACTCGTTTGCTGCAACGAGTGCTTGTGACCACTCGTTGCAATCGAACGATCCAAAAATGCCGTTTTTCGTTCGACGAGCGTAAATCAGTAGAAATCGAGCGATCTTAGCGACACGAACGTTTGAAAAATAGAGCTCCAGAACTTTTATTGTACTGTCTCATCACTGACTCCGTGTAGATGCACCTTGGAATCAGATAGCACCATATTAATTCAGTTGGTTTCTTGTGAGTGAATTTCCAGAGAAAATATTACATTACTACGCGTCGTATTGGAAATGTAATGGAAATATTGAAATTATTTTTTCCAATGCAATCTGACAACGATAGGTAATATTGAAAAGCAGAAGAATCATTGTTACAATTATTTTATAATTCCATGTCAAAATGTTCTATGCTTAAGTCTACCCAAAAAAGGAAGGAGAGCGTCGGTGACCAAGTGGCTAGGGTATTTTCGATTTTCAGTTCATACAGTAGGCAGCACATGTGGCTGGACATTATGACCTTGAGAACACCCGTATTCCGTAGAGGTAGGGGTGAATTTCGTAGTGCCAGTATCTAACCACATAATATGCTGGTATCTGAACATTTTTTCGATGCTCTTACGGTGACGATAACATCTTGAATCTTCACTAACACATTTTCACGGGTTTTTAACAACCGCAGCAGCAACCGCAGTAGTGCAGCCGCGTGCCGCGTTAGTGCAGTTAACAACCGCGAAAATCTAAGAATCTTGAATCTTGCACACACCTGCGAAGAAATTCAAAGATCGTGGGTGAAGTTAACCAACCCGCACTGGTCCAGTGTGGTCTATAAAGGCCTCTTCACCCTGATTTCAGGGTAAGTTCGAGCCCCTCGGTGGGGAAACATAATATGAGCTGTTAACGAACTTAGAGCAACGCGGGCCTTCCGGAAGGCCGGCGTTGCTCTAAGTTATCGAAGCTAGAACAGTCCACTGCCGGCTTTTTCTTGATCGAATGTTGCCAATTATAGTTAATTACACAGGTGAAAGCTACTGGTAAAACCCATATGAACATTAGATTTAATAATATAAATAAATAAAAATAGATAAAAAAAATTTTAGATGTGGTTTAATTTTAAGTCGACGAGACGACGAGACCATTTTTACCTTTACTTTATCTTCTCAAAGAACTTTCTGGATTCACAACGTTGTTGTAGTAAAAAAGCAACTCCACTGTAAAATCCTACTTCAAAAATCAAAGGGAAACTTCTGTTTGCCGTTGCGAACTGCGGCACAAGTTGTAGGAATTCTGGAACAGTCGGAAAATGTATATAAAACTGTTGGAAATTTCTATAAAGCTACTGGAATTTTCTATAAAACTATTGGAATTTCAACAGAATCAGCCGCGGACTGTTCTGTTGACACTCCTCATAACTACTGGCCGTTTGCATGAATAACAACTTAATAAGTTCTAGTTCTACAAAGGCGAATGTTTGTTTAGAAAAGTTCCTTAACTAGGTAAACACTGAAAGTTTTGAAATAGTTCGCATTTGCGGGAGTTTAAAAAAAAGCGAATGATTCTAGTTAATGTTATAAACGCAAAAGTTTGGGAGTATGGATGGATGTTTTGTTTCTCTTTTACGTAAAAACTACTAAATGGATTTTTAAGAAACTTTACAAAGATGTAGCTTATATATCAGAATATTACATAGGCTGCCTTTTACTGCGGGAAAATCCCATATTCCCACAGGAAAAACTGTTTGCGCGGGCGGAAAGCTCGTTTCTAATATAAAAGTAGGAAGGTAATATCAAATTTCAGGTCACAGAACACTATTCGTAAAGGAGGTTCAGTGTCTATAAAAAAAATCTATAGACAAAACTATATTTTACCACGAAAACATTTTAAAGACTCTCGTTATATACTTTTTTGTGGCACTAGCTATACTTTGGACCCAATTAAAAACACTTTAAACAAAAGAAAACGTCTTTAAACACAATGTTGTCAACCTTAGAGTATAAATAGAAAAATTTAAGGCTGTCAACATTCTCACAGATACCAAACTCCACATGATTTCAGTGATAGATGGAGAGCCGACGGGTAAAGTGGCTACTTGCTATTCTGCGCAGGCTCATAGAGTAAGAGCCAGTCTCACTACTTGCATAATCTGTGCTCCATAAAGGGCCCACGCGCTATGGGGAATATATTAGCGAGATATATCAAAAATGGACCAGCCATGCAGGTTTTACACCGCCATACTGTTTCTACCAATCACGACAAAATTCTTATAAAGTATTTTTAATTATTTTTTTATGTTGTAATATGTAGGTACAACGCAAGAAAGCCTCAAACAAACTTACGACAAAATTATGTCTTGTCATGCGTGATATGCATGTGATGCAGGCGGGACCAGTCGTTGTACAGATTTTGGGGAGTTGATAGATGTCTTTAAATTTGAACAATTAATTATTACGACGATGAACTTTTGATCTTAAAAATATAGTGCCAACACAAATTACTTACTTGAAGAGTAATGCTTGCTTATATCAGCTTTAGTTACATAGGGGAAGTAAAATAATAGTAAAAAGTGGGTATTCTATGAATAGGCTTCCAATCTTCGGTTGCAATGCGGCGCGACGGCAGGACTCCGATATTTATGAGAGCCGCGAGAAAGAAAGGGACTCCGCCTTCCAACCACAGACCTGAAAACTGTAGACTAGCAGCCCTGTTTATATATAACACTAGCTGTCCGCCGCGGCTCCTCCGCCCGCGTTTACCTACAGTTTTTCCCATGGGAATGAAGCATTTTCCCGCGGTAAAAGGTAGCCTATATGTTACTCAGGGTGAATGTAGCTTTCTAATGGTGAAAGAAATTTTGAAATTGGTTCAGTGGTTTTTGAGTTTATTCATTACAAACATACACACACGCACACACACATAAAATACAAATCTTTTCCCTTTATAATATTAGTATGATTAGCTGTCCGCCCGCGTTGTATTTTGATTTTCCGTGCATTTACCCGTAGGAATGAGATATTTTCCCGAAGTTAAAACTATCTAAGATGTTGACTGAGGATATAAGGTACCGCCATGCAAATTTCATTCAAATCTGTCCCACAGTTTCGGAGATTAGGCCGTACAAACAGATAAACAGAGAAACAAAGAAATGGAAAAAAAAAACTTTATGTCTTCTATATAATTTCTTACATCCCTCTGAGTCGATTTTTAGAATTTTTTTTCTATGTACAGATTTTCGACCTCTACAGTTTTACTATATAGATTTGTGAAATGTCTCTAGGCATACAAACAAAGCTCCGAAGCCATTTTGTAAATTTAAAAATTGTTGAACATAGCTACCCAAAAGTCGAAAACCAACGCGAACATAGCGGCGGCGGGCAGACAGCTAGTTTTTACATAATTTGATTCTGCTTATAATTTGTCATAGTTCAAGTCATATTGAAGTTAAAAACATTACATTATTTATCTCTTATCTCTACGCCTACTACCCAACTCTTGCTGTTACCGATAAGCCGATAGCTTTAAAAGCCAGCAGAATGTTACCGAATTATGTTTAATCATTGTATAGTCAAAGGGTTTTCCAGTCAGTGTTCCGGCCCCTTGCCGCTCATATGCATACTTTGTAAAAAATATCTCGCGATCGCGCCAACATAAAATGTTAGATCGCTCCCGCGAGCCGGGACGCCGCCGTCGTCGGAGGAAAGTGCCGTTAAAATATCGAGAGGGTCCCAGCCCGCTAACACATAATACCTTAAGTGAGATTTAAGCTCGCTTGTTCGAGGCCAGGGTCTGATCTCAAAACCAGCTCTGAACCCCTGGGCTTGGCACATGCTGAGATCAGCACTATTTGCCAGCAATATCTAGTATTATCTGTTCCATCATATTGTTATTCATTTAAAATAATACTTAATTATTAATAAGTAGTTAGATATTTTCTTTTTAGTAGATGTTAAAAATAGTTATAATAAAAATAAATATAATGATATATTTATTGTTAGGTATGTACTTAAACTAATATTTGTATACTAAACACTGTTAAGTGCAGCATTATAGTGTCAAAAATGACACAATTTAAACCCGGTTTTAGTGTCTTACTATCCTTGTAATACCTGTAAAATAATAAACAATAAATAAAACTGTCTTGGTAATAAAAACTATTTTACTTTATTATTTCTTAATCTCAATGAAATTAGTCGAAAACTTAACGTGTTCAAACCATACTCGAAGCAAAAATCGCTGCTCAAATCCTGAAACGCCTGTCAATAAAAGAAAAGCAATGAAAAAGCAACGCCTTAAATATGTTAAGGAAAATCCAAGAAAACAGGTTGCCATTGTTTATACAAACTATAGCTGGTTTTATCGCTCTTTAATCACCTAGAACTTCGAAAAGTTCGTTGTTTTTTGTGGTCTGTACCAACCATTCTCTATTTTTTCAATTTCTGTACCTTTACTTTCGTTTCTTCGCAATGGAGAAATTGCTGCGTGGTTGCTCTAGTCTGTACAATAATTTCAAGATCTTTTTACCACCTCTTACAAAAATGAAAGAAGAAAAATTTTTGCATACGATTCATTTTCCACCCGACGTCAATTTCCAATTGCTCCGCTTCCCACTAGCACATTATCTGGTACAAAAGCAGCCTGAGGTTTACTTGTCAATACCCACAATCCCTAAGGAGCCATCTTTAACAGTGACAATGACACGCGTAAGTACTTCCTGTTATCGCGTAAGTAATATCGATATATCGTCACATCCCTAGCGGCAGTGTGTTGAAACTTCACCTTATAAAACTTGTAAGTGTCGCGATTCATCCCGAAGACTGCCATCTCCCTCGCTCTACATATATATATCTTATCTTCCTTTCTAACTGTATTATGTAACAGAGTAACTTTTAGGAAGGACAAAAGACCTTGGCCTCAGAATAAGTAATTAGAATACTTACCCTTTCTGAGATAGAGGCAAATATTTTGGTTTTGAAACAAAATTGAGACCACTTTTGCTAAGACCACTTACGTTTGCGACCGTTGGATACGATCCCGATCTATTTACCTTTTGATATATTTTATTAATAAATATTCTATTTTTAATTATTAGACCACAATCATATTACTGTATTTGTTTATTGTTTCATTTCTGTTTACTATTGTTCTTTATATTCATACAATTAAGTAACATTAATTCATTTTTCTTCTCTGTCTATTTCAAATCGAACTTCCATCTTAAGACTACATTCGCAAGACCCGTACAATGCTGTATGCTTGACAAAATTCTGTAAACCTAGCATGAATTACCGTGACAAGCGATTATATCACATTTATCTGTTAAAAAGCTGCGATAGAACCGCCATATTGAAATATCCTCCGATAGATAGTAGGGTATACGCACGACAAAAAAATTATTTTATGTCTGTCACACATTAAATCTCATGCTAGCCCCTTTCTAAAATTATGTCGCCAAATCAACACAATATGTAGGTACAAGGTATTACCGGTTACTATCAGTGTCTGACTGGTCACTTTGAAGAGCTCCGAAATAAGATTATATAACGTTATTAATGTTATTTACTTTGATGTTATTTATATCGACATAATCTTATTATAGACAAGGATGTTATCAGTACTACCGGAAGAATATATAAGATAATAATAACGTATAAAGGGGTGAACAGTTTCTTAGAATATAATCTTATTTCGGACCGGATAGATATTTATTTTCTTAATAGATGTTATAAATACTTAGTCATAATAAAAATAAATATAATAATCTTTTTATTGTTAGGTACTTAAATTAAGTTCTCTAATATTATATGGTAAACCCTGTCGTGGCAGTAAAAACTATTTTATTTTTTCTTAATCTCAATAAGGACAATGTCCTGAAATGACTGTCAAACAAGAAAAGTAATGAAAAAGCAATGCCCTAAATATGTCATATTTAAGGAAAATCTAAAGAAAACAGGTTGTCATATTTAGCATTAAAATACTATATGGCCAGTTACTTATAGTGAGTGGTCAGTAATACCACAGAATAAATAATAGGTAGGTAATACGTTAGTTTACCTTAAGTAGTTTTAGAAAATCATTACAAGTCTTACGTCTCGTAGTTAGAAGAACCAAAATGTTGTTCGATTTGAACTAAGAGAAAAGAAAATCGCGCTTTGCTCTTGATGAAGAGAGCCTTATCGCGTGTTTATTGTTCCAGGCAAACATTGTCAGAAATGTCAAAAAACGGTTGTATCACTCTGACATGCAAAACTGTCATAAGAGGAAAAAGGATAGCTCTCCGTGAAGCGTTGTGGATTTTTTTCGCTCCTTCTATTAGTAGGTAATATCATTATTCTGAGGATTAGGAGTTTGCCTTTCAGCAAATTTGGTCTATTTTGAAATACAATACAATACTAATATTGTTTAGTGACATCAATAATAAATAGAACAATCACAGTATTTCAGAAGTAAACAAAAAAAGTAATTAAGGCCGCTTTATGGCTAAAGAAGCAATTTATTTCGGGCATTCAATTTCAAATGGGTAATTGCAAAATAAAAAAAAATAAAAAATAAGCTCACAGTTAACTAAGAGATAAAACGTTTTAGCCCTTAATTTAATTGAAATAATAATTTTGAATAGAATATCTTTATTTTCCTGACAATTTACAAAATTACAAGTTTTAAGGACCACGCGGCCAGCACTAGAAAATCCATTAAATAAACAATTATTACTTTTCCCCGGTTTGTTGAGTATTTTATCAAATGCTATAAACTAAGCAATCGTATTTAAAGCCTTATTATAATTATTTCATATACCTACATTTTATATTTTTTTAATCACTTTCGAATCTTGCGATCTACTTTTTATGTGACGCATCAAAATAACGTTTTTCAATTCCCCGAGTCGCGGGGAACCATCTATCAAGGGAGGTGCAGACTTGTGACGTCAGCACGTCAGCGTATCGACACGATCGCTATCGACTATCGACAAAATCGAGGAAAGCCATCGAGTATATTGCCCGTCATTAATCGTGCGGGCTCGCCTCGAAAGCCACAGATATCGAATTTATATATCACAAGGTTTCCAACCCGCGCCGCAGCTCCGCCCGCGTTAATCTATTTTCCCGTGGGAATAAGGAATTTTACCGCGGTAAAAATAGCTTTTGTCACTCTATAGTCCTCGATCTACCTCTGTGCAAAATATAAGATCAGTTCTTTGCTTATTTTCCGTGTGGAAGAAGGACAAACAAACATACTTGCGCATTTATTATAATACTGGCTTTCCGCCGCGGCTTCGACGGCGTAATCAGTTTTCCCCGTGGGAACGTGGAATTTTCCCGCGGTAAAAGTTAGCTTATGTTACTCCCCAAGGTCTATTCTATCTATATACTGAGTTTCATTAAAATCGGTTTAGTAGTTTTGGAGCCCATTCATTGCAAACAAACAAATAAACAATCAAATCTTTCCTCTTTATAATATTAGTATAGAGTATAGATATAGATTAGTAATGGACTATTTGTCCGCCCTGCGACTTTTCCGGCATTGTTAACCGTGAAAACCTTAAAAAGTATATTATAAAGTTTGTGTGTGAAGTGAACTAGTCAGCTTTACCCTCCACTTGTCTTACAAGTAGTGTTTCTTGGGTAATAAATCAATACAATAATACAGTACAAATATACTTAAGTAGTAGTCCGTCCGCCCATCGCTACGCCCGCCCCGCGTTGTTTTTTTTTTATTTTCATTTTATTTCCCGTGGTAACAAGTATTTAAGATGTTGACTGGGGATATAAGGTACCTACGCCGCCGTTGTTTTTTTAGTTTCCAGTAGGAATGAGATATTTTCCCCTGGAGAATGTTGAACGGGTATTTAAGGTAACACTATGCAAAATATAATTTAAATCAATACGGCAGTTTCGAAGAAAAAATACCCGTACAAACAGAAACATTTTTTTTTCTATTTCACTTCTTACCCTGTCTCGGTTTTTAGCTTTTTTTTTCTATGTACAGACATTTGTCCTCTACTCTACAGTTTTATCATATTATAAATAGATAGATAGAAGAAGATAGATTTGAATACACTGTAACAAAAACTGACATAATGTCAATAAATAAGATATCCAATCACGACTCGTTAATCTATTTTTTTTTATTTCCCGTGTAAATTATAAATCGATTTGCCTTATCGATCTCTCTATCGTAAATGATAGATAAAAAGCGGTACGGTACCACATCGTTACAGTTTGAACACTTGAATGTACAATGTACAGTCAGCCTCATATTGGAGTGTTTCACGATTTATGGCTATATTTCAACTAATGTAAACAGTTTCAAATTACCCAAAAATCCAATTGTAAAAATAATTCCTTTAATTTATTTTGTCCTTCGGCAGGGGATATTTAACTTTTGTTCTCATATGAATGAATGATGCATTTATTCGGCTTCAATTTACATACTTACGCTAACTAATATTCTAAAAGAACATTGTATGAAACCGAAAGGATTCTAGGTTCCATTTGTAATCAATTAATCCTTTATGACATTTTCCGTATTTACGCGCGCTAGACCGAGGTCCGAAGCTCTCTCGAGCCGGCCCTAGACGCGTTAGTATTTTTTTTTTTTTGTAAAGCCCATCGCTTCTCCGCGAATCCAGTAAAGCTTTTGCGAAAAGAAAAAAACAACAACAATAAATTTAAATATTTTTTATCTTGTGTTAACAGTCTCTGATTTACCTTGTGGACTGTACCTTAGATTGTATTGTTCTGCCCGTCAGACTGATTGATGAGGTGTGGAGATGCGGGGAAGGGGGGGGAGTCAATTGATTGTAACGGAGCTGGTGGAGGGGACCTGCCAAATTGAAACCACTTTGTGGAAGATGGTTTACAATGGACGTCATTTGGAAGTGACCTTTTATTATTTACTAGCCTTTCCGCCCCGCCCGCGTGAACAGTTTTTCCCGTGGAAATGAGGTATTTTCCCGCGGTAAAAGGCAGCCTGATACTATGATACTCCCCAAGGTCTATTCTCCAAGTTTCGTTAAATCGGTTCAGTAGTTTCGGAGCCTATTCAATGCAAACAATCAAATCTTTCCTCGTTATAATATTATTAATATATACTAGCTTCCCACGCTATTAGCGGTAATTCTATTTTTCTGTATCAAGTTTCATGAAGATCGGCTTAAAAGTTTTGGCGTGAAAGCGTAGTGAAATTTACTAAGTACATATAGCATAAGCGCGTGTGTTCAACTTAATTTGAAATTGACCATATTTGGTCCAAAAGAATCACATTTTTTTGTCATAAATTTAAATTAACGTTTGGACTAATAAATAGATTAGAGATATACAAAATATTGCTGCCTTAATTTGACTAATTTATTGTTTGACGTAGTGTTTTTTTTGGGGGATTGAGGTATATTTCCACTGTCAAAAATATCTATGCAAATTAACTGTGCTATATGTATAAATCTAATCTATCATATTCATATCACCCTGCAGTTCATCCCGCCATGCAAATATGGTTTAAATACAAATCG